>MU624271.1:63216-368435 GCA_025201745.1 Xylariaceae sp. FL1651
TGTTTTTAAATGGGCTGGGCTTTTTGTGTGTTTTTCTTTTTTTTTTTGTCCAAAACTTTAAACCACCAATTTTTGAATTTTTTGTTTTGTTTTTAAACCCCCCCCCCCCCCCCCCCAAAAAAAAAAAAAACGAAAATGGCTACTTTTTGCTAACCTCGAGATGGAAATGAAAAATAAAGATGGGAGATACCGCGCGACAGCTTCCCCATGACGCGCGCGGGCTACCTGACGTGGCGCGCGAAGCAAAAAACGCAAGCGGCGGAGAAGATCAAGGCACTACTACTACTACCACTTTCATCATCGCCTTCTTCCCCTCCTCTTCCTGCCGAGGACATCGACCGCATCGCGGCGCTCGTGCGCAAGGAGAACCTGGCCGCGGACGCGGAGACGCAGGTCCTGGAGGACGTGGCGTGTCTCGTGTTCCTGGACGACCAGCTGGACGATTTCGAGAAGAGGGAGGACGTCGACGAGGACAAGCTGATCAATATCCTCCGCAAGACGTGGGCCAAGATGAGTCCCCGCGGGCGCGAAATCGCGCTGGATATGAGGCTTAGTGAGAGGGCGAAGACGCTGGTTGGGAAGGCGTTAGCGGAATGAAGGGATTGAACTATGGGGTGCTGGGCTATTAGTCAACGTGTATGCATCGCATTGATGCTCTTTATTGCTAGGCGGATTAGAGGGAGCCAAGACTTCATCTGTGTATGTGATTTCGCCGAACTAATTCGGCGAGCTTTCCAGAACAGACTGGTCAGCTCAGGTGGTGGATTCGCTAGAACACGATCAATGAGACTACGAGTAGTTTACAGCATTTCCCAATGTTTTATCAATACAGAAATAGCGATCTCCTTGTCCCAGAAGACTGGGCAAAGTTCACTAACAGGGGGGTTCCGAGTGCCGGAGAAGGCGGCGATCGTTGGGGGAAGAAGTTCTAGAGACCAGCAATAGGGGGCAGCGTAGTGGGGGAACGGGCACGAAACCGCCCCGTACAGAACCGACCCTGAAGTTCGGGGCCTTTTCCGCCGACTTATAAGGGTTCACGAAGTATTTACTGCACAGTTGTAAGCTGTTTTGCTTTTTCCCTTCCTTCTTCATTTATACTTTTGTTTTGGAAGATAGTTATCTCAACACTGGAAAGAAACTAGCGGATTATCGACTGATGAAACGGAGAGAGGGAGACTTACTGACAGTAGAATTCATCTTGTTAGTAGTGAGACGGATCCTAGAAGGTATTCGTTTGGAAGTAGTAGGATCATTCCATAGTCGCCGCCAAGATGAGTGCACAGACAACATCAAGCGACCGGCTAGTTAGCGTCGAGGAGATATCGGGACACCAGTCCCTCAATGACTTGTGGCTCGTTGTCGACGGTGTAGTCTACGATCTGACTGAGTTTGCGCCTGACCACCCAGGCGGTGTGAGCGTCTTACTACAACACGCCGGGCACGACGCAACAGCCGCATATTCAGAGATACACTCTCCATCTCTGATCCGCAACTCGCTGCCGGCATCTTGCAAGATCGGGGTCCTGGACACGACGACCGTGACGGAAGAATGGGCACGGCCGCCGCCTACACAAGAGAAGCCACCGTCCAAAACGAAGGGCGCCAAGCCCCCACTCGAAAGCCTCATCAACGCGCACGACTTCCGGCTCGTGGCCCGAGAGAGCTTCACGCCTAAGGCCTGGGCCTTCGTGTCCTCGGCCGCGACGGACTGTCTGACGATGGAGCGGAACAGCTCGGCGTACAACGACATCGTGCTCCGGCCGCGGGTGCTGCGGGACGTCAGCACCGTCGACGCCAGCACGACGATGCTGGGCCACCGTATCACGACGCCCATCTTCATCGCGCCGACGTCCATGGGTAAGCTGTTCCACCCCGAAGGCGAGCGCGAGCTGGGCCGCGGCGCCCAGAGCCTCGGCATCCCGCAGTGCGTGTCGACGAGCTGCTCGTTCCCACTGCCCGAGGTCATGGACGCCGTAGAGGAAAAGAAGAGCGCCGACGGCACGAATGTGCCCGTGTTCTTCCAGCTTTACGTCGACAAGGACCGGCGGAAGTCGGAGGACTTGCTGAGAGTTGTGGCGGAACGAGGGGTTAAGGCTATCTTCGTCACGATCGACGCGCCGGTCATTGGGAAGCGGGAGGCGGACGAGCGCCTCAAGGCCGACGAGAGTATGAAGCTCCCGATGTCTGGCATGCAGGCCAAGAACGATAAGAAGGGTGGTTCGCTGGGGCGTATCATGGGCCAGTTTATCGATGCATCATTGAATTGGGAGGACGTTGCGTGGTTAAGGAGGACAGTCCCTAGACTGCCAATTGTGTTGAAGGGAATACAAACATCAATGGACGCCGTCAAGGCCATGGAGGTTGGTGTTGAGGCAATTTATATCACGAACCATGGTGGCAGGAGCCTTGACACCGCGCCAGCCACGATCTTGGTCCTATTAGAACTACAAAAGTGCTGCCCGCAGATCTTCGACAAAATGGAGGTCTTTATCGACGGCGGTATAACACGGGGAACAGACATCTTCAAGGCTCTGTGTCTTGGCGCCAGAGCTGTAGGCATAGGTCGAGGCTTCTTATTTGCTTTGAATTATGGACAAGAGGGTATTGAGCATTTTGTAAATAGTAAGTCTGTTCGAGTTCCTCCGGAAGATATTCAGAGTATGCTGACTTGTATTAGTTTTGACGGACGAGCTGCAGACGACGATGCAACAATGCGGTATTACGAGTCTGGACCAAGTTCACCCTGGCTTGTTACACACTGGTGCAGTTGATCACTTGATCCCTGGGTCTGAAGATCACCCTTACGCAAGATGGAGACCAAGAAGCAGGCTATAGACATGTAATTCGTAAACATAGGTTCAATATTAATGTATACATGATCCTGCACAAGTGTGCTCGAATTGGAAATCGTGATTTTTATCCTCAGAATTGATTCTCATCAGCATCCTCACTACTTTGACTTGTTAAGGACGGAGAAGGCAGTAACACACCTATACGAGTAGTCGCTAATATTAGAAAGTGTTTGGTAGGGCCCAAAATAGGGTCAATGATAATAGATGCCCCCAGGTTAATCGTAGATTAAGCATTAATGTGATAATTAAAGTCAACTAAAAAGTTTTCTTGGCGAGCTCGCAGCCATCTTGAAGTATCGTTTCTTGAAGCCTTTTTTGGAGTTGGTAGAAGCATATCCTGGGAGGTAAATAGAGATCATTGCATAATTGCAGCTCCAGGCCTTTCCTGTCGCCCTGGCAGCCGTTGTCCTGGGATAGCCATTTCGCACCCTAAATAACATCACTATTTGTGGTCACGGCCTTTGGCTCTCCTACATCATAGCTCTGTAGAAGGGATACCAGAAAGGTACCGGTAGGCGCACACAATAGTTCATATGACATGCCTAGACCTTCCAGAGACGTCCCTTCTGAACAAAACAGGGCACTTTGTGTGTTTGCAATCTTTAATTAACGCGCCTAGGTACCTCGCGTCTGTACTTATGGTACTCGCAATACCAAGCACGCCTTGCAATCATTGTCTTTTTTCCCACACAGCCCGATCCTCCTCACTAACCTATTCAATGGAACGAAAGCATGTTTTCAGCAATGACTAAGCCAAAGAAAAAGGTCACCTTCCACAGCCCTGTGATCACAGAGGTCTCGCCCGAACCAGAGTTCCCATCTACTTCATATTATAACAGTGACCTTGATTCTATTTCTGCCGAGGTTGGAACCGACGAAGAGCTTGATAAAGAGCTTAACGAGCCTGCCGCAGCGGCCGAGAGAAAAATGGCTACTACCGACTCTGCTGATGCTTCACCAGAGTGGACCCGGAACGAGGACCGCACAATCTGCGTCATGAAGTTGGAGGAGAAGTCGTGAGTCACATTGATGACCCTTGTTTACCTTCGAATCCTTACTCGACGAACTCTTTAGACCGGTAGCGATGTCACCTACCTAGAAAATGTGCTAACGTAAGCGCCACACATCTAGGTGGGCTGAGATAGGCAAGAAGCTTGACCGCGGCAAGAAAGAGTGCCAACAGCGCTACCGCGCCATCTCTTCTCACGCTAAGGAGCTGGGCATCACGACTGAGAATTTAGCGAAGCTGTATCTTGACGAAGACAAAGAAAACACCAAGACCAAAAAGAGCAATAAGGGCAAGGGTAGATCGAACAGTCGCGAAGACAAGAGCCGCAAGCCTGGGGTTAAGGAAAAGGACCATTCTAGCACCAGGGACAAGAAGAAAGATCAAGGAAAAGGCAAGGACAGCAAAGAAAAGTCCACGAAGTCTAAGGGAGACGACACAAAGTCCGACAGCAAAACCAAAGTAAATTCCAAGTCTCGACCTAAAGGCAAGAACAAGAAGAAGAAAGTCTCCCCAAAAAGAGCCGTCAACACCCCATCCTCCTCCTCCTCTTCTTCTTCCTGCTGCTCCTCATCTTCGTCATCATCCTCAGACTCAGATGCGGACGCGGACGACGAAGAGGAAGGACCAGATCCGATAGCTGAGTACTGGGCGCAGCGCCGCTACCACTTCGACAGCATGCTCGGCGACCTGTACCCGAACCAGAAGGTTCTTCGGCCGGACCGGTTCTACAGCGAGAGCGACTGCCGCGTGCTGGCGGGTCTTGAGGCCCGGTACCGCGCCAACAAGTGGCTGCACATCCAGGCGGACTTTTGCAACGCCACGGGCCGCATGGTGGAGGCGGAGCTGCTGCAGGCGAAGTTCTACGAGGACGAGGGCTGAGGAAGGGGAGAAGGACTGTGGGCGGCCTAGACCGGAAATGGGGGCGGAAAGAGGTCGTATATGTGCCCCTTCCGCTAGGGCTAAAATTGCAGTGCAGATTCGTGTTTTAGGGTTGCAGGGTATGCAAAAATTTTGGTATGGCTCGGAGAGCTTGTTGCAGCTAAAAATGCAGTGCAAAGTTCCATGTGTCTATGAGGCTCATCTACAGCACACGCATCCGGCGATTGGGTAACGCTTGTATTGGGGGGAGCGTGAGCCTTTTCCGGCTAGCTTTCTACGCGAGGCCGGTGCTAGTCCGAGAGAGCTGCTTTAGCTAGTCTTTGGCTTCGAATACGGCGTAGAAAGGCCGCGAAAGCTAGCCTAGAATTGCCTAAATGCTAAAAATCAACGCGATAAATACAAGAAAAATCCCCCAAAAAAACGAATTTTCCCTCGCAAAAAACAAATATCCAACGTGAAGCAAATCTCTGGTTTGTACAGGGAGGTGGGCGGGACGAATTTGTGGTATAATCGAGCCGTATGTGTGCTTAGGGTTGCAGTAATGCAGAAGGGAGGTTTGTGTGGTGGGTCCCTGATCCCCGGTAGAAAAACCCATGCCAATTGCACCACTTAGGCCACCATAAAACCATGCTAGGTAATATAGTGTAGATGTATAAGCTAGTTACGAGCTAACCAGATAATCTGTTAGTCAAACCATTAAGTCGACGTGCTTCTTTCTCTTGTTTTGCTCTGGCTGAATCCGAAAGGCAGGCCTATGTTGTCCTGGTGAGCACTGTATTCAAACTACTCTTTTCTTGGCCTTATGCTATTGAAGTTTACGGGGAAGAAAAGGCTAGAGCAATAATTATAACTCTTCAAAATAATTGCCGACTCAATAGATTTTGATAAAAGCCGTGATATACGGACTACTATATGTAACAAGTCTTACAGCTAGAACTATTAAACGTATGGCGAGAGTTGAATTTCTCAGATATGTATCCTGCCATGTGTACATGCAAACTGCCAGACTCATGCGCTGACCGTTACCGTTACATTCTCAATCTTGCATCCCACCGTAGGCTCAGGCTGGATGCCATCTAGGACTTGACCTAGCCACTCTAAGGCTTTTGGGGATACCGCAAAATACTCAGCCTCGTGCATTCCAACTGTGTTTCGTTGATAAAGGACGTTGGCCCCCACGCGACAGAGCCGATCGATATGATCATCGGTGTATGTAATGCTCGTCAGCTCATCTGCAATGGCCTTATACGCGAACACAGGCATCTGAGGGATACCGTCTAAATTACCATAATGTTAGCCAGTAATTATGAGCACCATATTTCTGCTTATGGCAGGGATCAGATTACTCACGATACCCCATATGCCAGTTATTCCCCAGCACCCGAACCATCTCGGGCGCCCCGAAGATCCCTTCGCCGTTGGTGAAGTAGTCAAAGATGTTCTGACCCGCGAACGTAAGGGCGTTTTCGTTGTTAGTCATATTTTGCGCCGCAAGAAAGACGGTAGCATTGTAAGGGCCCTCCTTGTATAGTTTGCTAACGAGATAGTCCCGAGCTTCTGGGTACTGGGAGGTCACGCCCAAAAGCGCCTGGGGGACGATCGCGGCAGCCGGGGACCCTGTTACGTTATAGCAGATCTGCGTGAAATTCGATGGCACGCCTCCTATCGCGATTCCAGCAAAGTCCAAATCCGGCGCGTAAGAGGCTTGGAGCTCTGCTGCCGAGTTACTAGCCAAGGCTCCGCCAGAATAACCCCAAAGTGCATAGCGTATCTCGCCAGGGCCTTCGAATTTGTTGAAAGACAGGATAGCCCGAATCGAGTCAAGCACCGCATGACCTGCCTGGGGTCCAGCAGTGAAAGAGGCGAGCGGCCCTTCAAAATCCGGTACGCTCATAGCCCATCCACGGCTGAGTCCTTTACGCACGTTGGCCATATAATCCTCGCCATAAAGGGTTGATAACCCGTAACTTGGACTCTCGTCCACATTTATGGTATTATACGGGATCTGATACGAGACTAGGACCCGAGTGCCCCGATCTGTACGGCTGGTCTTTGTTGGGAAAAAGATAGTTGTCACCGCCCACGATGGTCGGTAACGAGTATCTGTGGAACGGTAGAGAATCTGGTAGGCTCCAGAAGTATTATTCAGTAGAGACGAGACATTACTTGGGGCCTGGCGAACGCGAAGGATCGCACCAGGTGGATAGGAGTCAAATCCAGCGGGTGCTGAATACCAAGGATCTTGACTTGGTGGTATCAGCTTAGGTACATCCTCGCTGGAAAGAGCTCCCAGTGCAACTCTACTAAATCCCATCCATAGGGCTACCACTAGCGGCAGCGTTATGAAAGACCTCATTTGAAAAAGGGTTTCCAGGAAGGGGCTCGCTTTATGTGAATCTCGGAATTTCGGTCCTCGCGGTATTTTGAGGCCTGGGGGTAGAGCATTATTAAAGATGACATTGTAAGAAGGACTTCCAGTGCTCTTTATGCTTCAAATCCAGTCCTTGCTAACATACCACAAGACGGACGCAGTCCGAATCCGAACACCGGATATAACCCTGATCATACTCATAAAGTCGTGGCAAGCGGGTTGCTAGCTGCGGAGAACCCACATGGCTCACTCAAGCACTGTCTTATACGAAGTCGTGTAGTACTGCAGGAATACACGATGTAATACTCTTCTAGAACCCAAAAAAGACGGCCAGTGGTATGCAATCTAACTGTTCAAGAGTGATGCATCTCAATAGCCAAGCCGTTAGGTTATGGACTATGATTGGATGCCGGGTGCCTGTTGTGGCGGCCCTAAGCGGAGATAATTGCACTTGAGCAAGTTTGCGCAGGTTTGGGTTTGATCGTGCCACACGGAAAGTGCTTCTGAGGGTGATGAACCCTGCAAAGTGCAGGTAAGATGCCAAGGTAGAGGCTTGGCTGCCGTCCATATAGACCAAGTCATGTTCAATTAATTCTGAGTCATGCTTGGGTATGGATAGGTTCGAGCACTGATCGCATATGTGTGAACTGTTAGGAAATAGAGATAACATTAGCAGACTGAATAGAAAATGCTTCACTCGTAGCTTTATCGAATAGTGTGATTAGTATTCAATTCTTTATTAAAAGTACGGATGTCATAACATAAGGTGCGTTTCGAAATCGCTAAGTATCCTTTACACACGAAGCAACTTAATCTTGAAAGTTGAAAACTTAACATCTTATTAAAGTTAGCCGTCGCTTCAAACAGTTATATTATCAATTAAAATAGCTCTAGTAGATACATGGGGCTATCCATCCAGATTGCTCACTGTACCGCTTCATTGCGTTCACCGTGATTAGCCTTGTGTTGGGCAGCCCTAGACTGTTGGGCCTGGTTTCCTAGTTATTAATAATTGCTACAGAACCAAGGTGTTAGATATTAAGACACATTCTATACTATAGTCAAAGAATTGAAACCTATATTGCTTAGTGGATTTATTCCAATGCTCCCAGCAGCAACCCAACTGAACGGCTTTCATCTCTGAATGCTCATTCCCAATGGAAGTGTATAGCTTCAGCAGCCGCCTAATCCGTGCACGCCGTTCTCTGCCGTATACTTGCAACTGAGAGTTGCTAAGTCGCCGTCTCGGTCAATCTGTTTCATCCCTGAGAGGTAAATGCCCTCGCAAGGATGCACCTTACTACACGATATGGATACCGTATTGCTCGTACTCGCAAGGGTACCATTAAACCCCTTCAGGACAACGTTTGAGATAGTCATTTTACTCGTTCCAGTATAGTCGCCCGCGGCATCATCCCCATTATCCTGAGTGATAATAAACGCGCGTGTCGCATTTGTGACGTCGACATTCTCGAAAGTGATATTGTTTACGACACCCCAGCCGCCGCCGCGTGGCTGGTACTCACTCTCATAGTCGTCCTGGTATACAAGGTCACCCATCCAAGTCTTGATATAGATGCCGTTTCGGGTATTGGGGACCTTGAGATCTCGAAAGTAGACATCCTCCACGCTACTATCTTCCAGATATTGACCTAAGCTGCCGATAGCGATGCCATTTCCGCTGTGGCACGTGACGTTGTAAACGCTAACGTTAAATGAGCGTGGCTTCACGGCAATACAATCGTCGCCGCCGGTGTATTCAAAGTTGCGGAGGGTCACGTTCTGAACATCCATAGTATCTAGCATTGGTTAGATATCAAATCGTGCTACTTAAAGTGAATAAGAAGGCCGAGAGCTGGAAAGAGAATAATTACCGAAGCCGTCCGTATTTTGAACCCAATTATCCCCGCTGGGCGCCTTAGTAGCTGTAGCATTGACATAAAGGTTCTCAACAAGGATGTCTGTCCCGTTCATGATGTTGAAAGACCACAGCTGGGGTTCCCAGATTGAAAAGTCTTTCACAACCACGTTGGAGACATTCCACAGGACAAATGGCTTCAAAATTATTAGCAAGCACCCTTTAAAATGGAATTGAGCTTGGAGCGTACCATAGGTCTCCCAGCCTGCGTGTCTCCTGCCTCCGCTGTGTACCAGGTATCTCCATTACCATTGATTCCGCCAGTGCCATTACCGAGGATGGTCAAATCTTTGCCAGTTAACACAAGACCGGCCCAGTGATTCTGGAATGAGATATGATAGGAGTTGTTTCTCCAGTACGTTATATTATTAGAGAACTTGGATGGAACCAGAAGTCAGCGTATGGTGTGTCTAGAGTAGTTGGTTTTTGTTACGACTCAAGTGGGTTTGATGAGCTTACAACAAATTTGCCACTCCAGTTAATGACCACATCCTCAACAACCGGGTTCAGCTTCTCGGCGATCCAATACTCTTGATCTTCCGGAAAAGTGATCACACCTTGTTTTCCACAAGTATCGAAGGCATCGCGGAGATTTGGGACATCGTCCTTCTTGTTCCCTTTGGCAGTAACGGTGCAATGTGGACGGCCGTCAATGATGCTTACTGAAACACCTCCAGCCGAGGCTCTAGTAAGTAGGGCCGCGATTGCGGCTAGGTTCAGGTTGTATAGTAGCATAATATCGATTGCAGTCTCTGTCTCTCGGTACTGGCTGTAAATGTCCTATTCTGTTAACGGCCCTGTTCTGACTCGCTCTTTATCCTCTATAAAATGGCTCTTAATAGAGAATTAAGAAAGCTTGTAATGTCAGATATCAATATTATAGGCACTGAGTAGACCCTGGACCTGAGGGCTGAAAAAGCAATCCCCTTTAGAGATAGCAGGATGTATTAGAACACTTTGGTGTGGCCCTGCCGACTATTGACGGGTGATTTGACAAAGCATGCCCAGTTTGCGATGGGGATTCATCGGTGCAAAGTTGCCCGGTAAAGTTGCGTCCTTGCTCCAATAAATATTATTTTGGGGAAGGGGGGATAAAATGACGATAATAATAAATCAAAAAAGAGAGATGTTCGGGTATTTCCTATGACTGAGAGTCAACTGTGCGCCGATCATCCAATAGTGTCGGACAGCAGAACAGGGTAGGGGGATAAAAACAACACCGCTAGCTAAACAACACTCTTATAGGTTAACTAGCTATACTTACATTATACATGACAGGCCCATCATTCCTGTAGATGAATATCGCGAGCTACACGTTGCTAGTATTCCTAGCCACTTTTATGTGCGCCACTCAAAATCCACATTGCTTTCCACGCAGACTAGAATTGATTATGGGTGAAGAGTATCAGACCCGCAGGTATTTGCGCCCCGATAACCTCCCACTATGACTTTTTACTAAGGTATCCTCATGCCAAGCAAGTGGCCAGACTCTTCTCCCCTACTGTAGTCCAACTCTACAGGGTATATGGTAGTTGTTATTGGCTATTAGTAATGAAATATATTCTGAATGGCGTAATCTAGGCTAGGAATTAACATACTTGAATTACAAAGAAATTATTCTTGAAGGTCAAAACTCCACAACTTGTTGACGTCAACTCTTACTCTATACAGACGGGGTATTAACAAGATAGCTTTTCGAAGATGCGGGGTATAGCTATATCTCAGCACTACCCGTGAAATTAGAGAGGAGGCATTAATATTAGATTGCCCAATACGGCTTTGTTCGTTTCGTTTCTCCTTCACCTCAGGCGGCATAAAGCTTCACGTGGCTCGGGAAATTGACTACAATAGTCCATATAGGGTAGGTGAGAACAAGATGCGACCTACTTCTTTTCGGCTATCTCCCCCGAATTTTATCTTACCTAGGGACGATCCTGCCGGGTTACTATGATCATAACTTTGTTTCTTTTTTAAGCGCTGCCAATGCTGGAAACTGCGCTGGCTCTTGACCAAATTCTACGTCGCTCTTCGCCAAGCAGCGCTGCGTGGACGGAAAAACCGACCGTAGTACGAGAAATATTGACATGAGCCTTATAATTACGCATCCAAATAACCCGAAGATCGACGAACTAAAATTACTTAGTCTTCTGGGGTCGGCAGGAGAGGTCCCAAGAGGCGGAAACGGAAAATAATTAGTGATACATCCATCAGTCTGTTAAGCTATATATATAGCGTAGTACCAACGGGGGTACTACGGTTGACCTTTTACCTCTGACACAGCCCCCATAACCTGCCACCACCTTTTATGTCGTATTTAAAGCAATTTACACTCTGGAAATAATAATTCTAGTGTAAATTTTAATAACTTAGAGTAGATAAAAATATTCTTACTGTGTATATAATCCAGAAAGGAATTTATTCTGTTAAAATGAGGAATTTTGACAATTAATTAATTGAAGATAGGATGACTTACGGTTGTGGCTGGTTATGGGGGGTGGTGGATGTATCACTATTTTTCGTTTCCGCCTCGGTCCCATTAACCCGAAACGCCCCTCAGGGGCCACTCTTTGAAATCTCGTATAGTGCAAATGTTATCGACTGGGGCAATTTGTCTAGTCCTGGGCGAAGCATGGGGTAAGTCATTACGATTTGCCGATTGACTTGCTAGTGAGAAATTTCTCCGAGCTGGCAAGGTGCATGTAGATATCTCATCGTAAATATTACGGACTTAAAAAGGTAATTAGTTTTCTAGTAGAATACTACATATGTGTACGTTAATTCTAGTATACGAGAATATGTGGTTACCAATTCTTTTCATATTGCATGTCTTAGTGCACGAGAGCTGGGCAGCATCTTGTTGGAGAGACACGACCTGCACAGGTCCTCTTACACAATCCTTTCCTGGGCAATGGGACTCTTATATCTATGCCCCCGATTCGCGAAGCGTAGAACCTGCAAAAGTACTCGCAGCAGATCTTGCGTCATCGTCTCCCTATGACGGATCAGTCCACCTGTCTAGAAATAACTCTCGGGTTATTCTTGACTTCGGGTTCGAGGTTGGCGGAATCACTTCTTTTAGCTATAAGAGTGACGGCGCTGGACAGCTTGGTCTCGCTTGGACCGAAGCTAGGAATTGGATCGGTCCCAATTCAGATTACTCCAATGGCGGATCGACCCCCGACGGTCATCTTTCCTTAAACATTGCCAAGTCAGGGTCAGGTACTTACACAGTTCCTTTAGAGAAACTTCGTGGCGGGTTCAGATATCTGACACTCTCCTTTTCAACCAATGAGGACGCTACCGTAGATATCTCGGATGTACTCTTGGAAATCAGCTTCCAACCGACGTGGTCGAACCTTAAAGCTTACCAAGGGTACTTTCAATGCAGCGATAAGGTTTTAAATAAAATATGGTACGCTGGTGCCTACACAATCCAGACAAACACTGTACCCGTGAATACTGGCCGGGCAATTCCAATGGTAAAAAATACATGGGCGAATAACGGAACACTCGGCAATGGCAGCACAATTATTGTAGATGGTGCAAAAAGAGATCGTGCCGTCTGGCCAGGGGATATGGGGGTCGCTGTGCCATCTGCATTCTATAGCATTGGTGAGCTCGAAAGCATAGCGAATGCGCTGCAGGTTATGTATGATCACCAGGTACGCGAGCATTTGATATGTGATCTATTTGGAGCGCAGTTACTGACACATTGATCTTAGAATAAAGATGGATCCTTACCTGAGGCGGGCCCTCCGCTGTTGCAGCAAAACAGCGATAGTGAGTCTTTGGCGACCATGAGGCTTGCGCGAATAGCAGCTGACAACTGAAAGCTTACCATATGTGGACGATGATTGGCACATACAACTATGTTCTTTATCAGAATGACACTGGTTTCTTGAATCGAAACTGGGACAAATACCAAGCAGCTATGGAATATATCTACAGCAAGGTCCTTAACTCAGGTCTTTTGAACGTTACAGGTACAAGAGATTGGGCACGCTGGCAGCAGGGCTTCAACAATAGTGAAGCAAATATGATGTTCGAAACTTTCCCATCAGACTCATCAACGAGGCCATATACTGATGGTGGGTAGCTTATATCGTACCCTAACGACAGCGTCCTACCTCGCGAATGTACGAGGAGAAGACGCGCTAAGGGAAACCTACAACAATCGCGCGGCCAATCTCTCTTCCGCAATAAATAATCACCTTTGGGATCCATCGTATGGAGCTTTCAAGGATAATGCGACAGACACACGCCTATATCCCCAGGATGCGAATTCCATGGCTATCCTCTTCAACCTGACAACCCCAGAGCAGGAACAGAGCATTTCGTCCCGGTTGACAGAGAACTGGAATTCCACGCCCGAGCTATCAGGCGAGATCTCGCCCTTCATATCATCGTTCGAGATACAGTCTCATTTCCTCGCAGGCCAGGCGATCCGCGCGCTGGATCTTATCCGCCGCTCTTGGGGCTGGTATCTCGCTCACCCCAACGGCACTGAATCCACCGTCATCGAGGGCTACCTGGCCGACGGGTCGTTCGCATATCGCTACAACCGCGGATACAGCGACCCGAGCTACACGAGCCACGCCCATGGGTGGAGCAGCGGGCCGACGAGCGCGTTGACAAACTATATCCTGGGTCTGGAGATCACGGGCCCCGCGGGTGAAACATGGGCGCTAGCGCCGCAACTCGCTGACCTGGAGTTTGCTGAGGGCGGATTCACGACGAGTCTAGGGAAATTTCGGGCCAGTTGGTCTCGAAGCGATGTGGGAAAACAAGGGTACAACGTGACGGTCAGCACGCCGATGGGCACGAAAGGCTCGGTCCTCTTACCCCTTGTAAATAACGCCACAAATGCAAAGGTAACTATGGACGGGAAGGCCACGATTTGGAAAGCGAGCACTGTTCGGAAACTCAGGGGCTATGCTGTAACGATTGATGGTGGAAATCACACTTTCATCGTTGAAAGCGCCACCAGTGCTTGAAGTTGTCAATTCAGGGAATAAAATATTCAGTATTCTGTTTGGCTCTCCCAACAAGCCTGACTATGTGAATATCGGTCTATGAGACCTCGATATTTAAGATTCCGATTTCCGATTTCAAAATCCAAAATGGGGTTTTGTCGGTCTTGCACTAATGGAGCTTCCTAGGCGTTGCCATATCCTCAGACCCAACCGTTTGGGTCGCGTCGCCCTGCATTCAGTGTTGTCTAACCTGCATCATGTACTATAGCGTCACAAAGCCCGCCGAAATGATGAACCCCTATTACCAAAACCAGTCTTGCGACCCTTTCGTAACCGAAAAGCCATGTGATCTTGGCAACTATGCCGTTTATTCTATCAACGTCACTGGCAAAGACGATGTCCTTGCAGGCTTGGCATTTGCTAAAGAGAAAAATGTCCGTCTAGTCATCAAATCGACAGGTCACGAGTAGGTTGTTTCCCAGTGCTCGCTCGAGACCGCAAGTCGCTGATGTTTCATCCATCAGCTAACACATCATCGCAGCTACAATGGCAAATCCACGGGGAAGGGTGCCCTTTCATTATGGATGCACAGCCTCCAGACTCTGCAAATCATGGAGTCCTACCAGAGTGATAAGTACTCTGGTCCTGCCATCAAGCTGGGGCCGGGCATCATCGCCGGCATAGCGTATGAGGCCGCTGCCGCGGCTGGTTACCGGATCGTCGGCGGCGAATGCGCCAGTGTCGCTCTGGCCGGGGGTTACACAACCGGGGGCGGCCACTCGGTTTTGAATACGGCCTACGGTATGGCAGCAGACAACGTTCTCGAATGGGAGGTAGTGACAGCCGACGGGGAATATTTAATTGCTACTCCCGAAAAGAACGCTGATTTATACTGGGCGCTTAGCGGCGGAGGGGGAGGCACGTACGCTGTGGTCCTTAGCATGACGACCAAGTTACATCCAGACGGGCCCGTTGCAAGCGGAGCACTTCAGTTCGGTCTCGGCGATTCGCCCGACGAGTCCACATTCTGGGAGGCCATAGGACTGTTCTTCCAACAGCTGCCATCCTTCGTCGTCGACCAGAATACCTTCCAATTCGAAATATTGAACGATACTCTCAATGTTTGGGGCATCACGCTACCGGATATGAACGTCTCGGCTGTGCAGCCCCTCGTCGCTCCATACCTCGCCGAGTTGGAGAAGCTCAATATTAATTACACCTTCACGACCAACTACTCAGCCACCTATCTCGACTATTTCGCTAGTCTCATGGGCCCATTACCTTATGGGCCATATCCGCCTACGGAGATCTGGATCAACCGTCTCGTGCCCGTATCCGTAGCGCTCAACTCCACAGCAACAGGTCAGCTCATGGATGCCTTCAAGACGGCCGTCGCCGACGGTACGTTCTTTTTTGGCTGCAACGGATTCAACGTCGCCAGCGACGATAGCGAGCAGAGGAAACACCCCGACAACGCGGTGTTCCCGGGCTGGCGCGACAGCATCGCCGCGTGCAGCCTGATTGCGTTCTGGGACTACGAGGCCCCTCTGGAGCCGAACCTGGCCCTGAAGGAAACGCTAGTGAGCGTATATGCCCCCCCAATAGAGGCGGCCACGCCGGGCGGCGGTATCTACTTGAACGAGGTTGACCCCTGGTACAAGGGCGACTGGAAGCAGGAGATGTACGGGGCAAACTATGACCGGTTGCTCGACATTAAGCATCAGTATGACCATGGCCAGCTACTCTATGGTCACTTCGCCGTGGGGAGTGATGAATTTGTCATAGCTGGCGACGGGCGGCTCTGTACGGTGTAAGATATTATTTTAGGCGTCGATCCGCAGGTTCAGAATTGGTCATTCAGGTAAGGAAAAATAGAGGTTCGCAGGACTGTGGGTACATTCTTCATGTATAACTTATGTAGAGAGAATCAGCTGGTAAAACAGTTACATTCACAGTGGCCGGCCAAGTGCTCAAATATCATAGAGCCGAACCTGAGCGTTAAGCAATAGCAGCAACTGCGCTCAGCCCCGTTTGTTGGGCGCATCAAGAGGGGTACGATGCAAGTTGATATGTATATCTTTAATATTCGATAAAGGCCCGTTTTTTGGATTCGTTTTAAAACAAACTCTCAAGCCAGCTATGTCGTTTCTGTTCGCAGACTTCTGCTTAGCTAGCTTCACGCAGCTTCAGACTAGCTTAAGCTACTTCTTAAGACCCAATTATAAAGCAGCAAGTGCCTATATATTCGTACAAAAACAGATTATAAGCATTCAGGATTGACGTGGTATAATGATTTGTTATCGGCGCCTTTGAGACAACACCTATACCCTTGGGGCTTCTAACATTATGATAGCGAGGTCGGAAGGGGAGTTACACGAGGCTGTTTTCGCAATCGATTTGCTCGATTTCTGTGCCTCCATAAAGATGCCCAGGATGCCCCCAAAAAAACTTGGCTGTGTCTATGTCGTTCCACTACTTTACTATCATAGAAGTCAGCAGCATGAACTAGAGAAAGGCTACCTCACAGAAGCGGCAAAGTTACCTAGATGGCAAACTTGTATATAAAGTGTGATTAGTTCCAAGTTAAACTTGACTAAGGAGTAAAATTCTGGTACATTGATACATCTTTCCCTTTAACTTCAACTTACCTGTTAGGTGATGATGCGTTCAGATATCGATAAAAGGTTCGAATAAGAAGTAAACCCGTGTTCTCATGTAACCCCCGTTCAAAGGCACTAATTTATAGTACTGCTCACAGTATTTGATGACTATAATCAGCGGCAACACGCGTAATACCAAAAGCTTGTCTGAATGATATACTTCCCCGCGGAGTCAGATGAGACGACGGAGAAGGTGAGATGCCCGTAGAGAGGGTAATTATTCACATAATAATAATGCTGTGATGATCCACAATATTCCGCTAGTTCTTGGCTAAAACGGAAGCTTTGCGATTCTTTTACATGTTGCATCAAACTAGGTAGTAGTAACGACAAGTACGTCATATATGTTGTCAAGGTTTTATTTGGGTTGAGTCTGGAAAGGGGGCTTTAACGTTTATTAATGCAACATGGCCACTAAACGATGCATATATGATGCCTATCTGTAAATAAAATTAACATACCTACTGTGTCTCTCCTAAGGCAGTCCATTCATAAAACAGTATATCGGGTATGATGGATCAGACTACGCACATTACACCAGGTTCAACGTTGGGATCACCAAGTGGAAGTTGATCTGCGCGGCTGTATCAGGATTTAGTGTCATAGAATAAGAGACACTCCGTCACAGTCAGCTGCAGTATGTATTTGTAAGGGCTCAATAGTATGGTTAATTGATACCTAATCCTCCTAAGGATCTATAAGGGGCCCCAGGCCACCCATATATATCCAGCGCCACACATACGGCCACCTTACAGGGCGCTAGCAAATATATACCTAACAGCTCGGTTAAAAATCAAACCACGAGTTAGTTCCAGAAGCTTTTTACAGATAATACTTCATCAACGGCCATTTACCTAAACATTCAATATCTTGCTCTGTGAGGGAATTCATCCCTCTTACTCTAACAGGTGAATAAAGCTGGCCCATGGGCAGGGTAAGCTTTGCCGTTGTTGTCGGGCTGACCCGTGGCGCCGTAGATGTTGATCAAAATATCGGACCCCGTATTAGAGTAATACCCGGGAAGGCGAACCGTCGAGCTGGGCCCAGTCGAACCACCGCCGGAGACACGGATCTGCGCACACGAGGTATAGAACTGTGCGGCGCCCTGGCTATACGCCGAATGGAGGGCCAGCGTCTCGACACGCAGCAGGTAGTCGCCATTGGCAATACAGCTCGGCAGTTTGAACCTGACCCATCCGCCGTTGGCGACCATGTTGTCCACGCCCCATTTCTTGGTCGACGGGTTGAAGGTGTCCTCGTAGATCTTGAACCAGTTGGCGCTCTCAGCCGACGCGGACGCCGCGTTGCTCACGGCGGCGAGGTACGCTGTGGTCGGTCCCTTGTGTGAGCTCGCAATGGGATTATCGGCATCGTTGCTTGACTGGGCACCGCCGATGACGTGCTGATATAATGCCCCAATCTCGTCGCCCGCCTTGACATTGATAACGGTGCCTGAGGTCGACCCTGGGGCACCGCAAGTGATGGAACTGCTCGTGGCGTCTTGGACCGGGTTGTTATTACTGGGCGCTCGGAGGCCGTTGAGTAGACCTTGATCGGCTCCGTTGACGGAAAGTTTCTACTTTTCCAATCAATAAATCTGTTAATAGACGATGAATAACTCTACAACGCCACTGGAATTTGTACCTGAAAAATACAATGCGCATTGGCCGTAATGGCTAGTGCGAGGGTTGGCAGTATGCGCTTCATGATAACACTTGCGACTCAGGGGCGGTTTACTCACGATTAAAAGGTATAGGATATAATTCCTATCACTAACATGGACATACCCCACCTTATAACTTCGAGGATCTTTCGAGGTAGAGCTTTCTCTTACATGTTCAGCATAATTAGTGGAGGTATACTAGGATGGTTTTCTTTCTGAGCCTATTCTTGGAGGTGGCAGGCGCCGTTATTCGGTTGTTCGGTCCGTTGACGACTGGGCGCCGCGCTTCGTATGCCGGAGCTGAAACATCGGGTATCTCCACTACATATGTGTTTCTAGTCAACAGATGCTCTAAATTAATTTCTCACCAATCTGGGACTTTGCTGTTGGGGTTCGCGTTGCGTTCCTCTCCATAGATGGATTTCACTGAATGTGGTGTAAGAGGCTCCGGCTTGGCTTCCGAAGTTGGACTGGTTCTTGCCGGAGCATGAGTTGTTTGCTTCCAGGGCGTCACTTTGGAAGCTCTCAACTCAGATTAATGCGACGTTACCTACCGGGAAAAGCCAGGTAGCCAAAAGTGCACAAAGTATGGGCCGAGATTTTCGGGTGTACTTTATGGCCATGTCCCTGCCAACCTTCAAGGCTCTATGTTGTGATCAATCAAAGCCTCAATAGCTTATCAGCAGCTCAACATGCTTCTGTCTGTATCAGACGTACACGCATTATCTTGTCCAAATAAGGTAACGAAGCGACTCCAGATTACATATCTCTGTGGCGTCTATTCGGTCATTTCCTTGTTTACCTGATAGAATTGCAGTATTTACAAGAACGCTATTGAAATAGAATAAATACTAGGTCTGCTGTGTCGAAGTTGATACCAACCGGAGCTAAGTAAAATACTACGTGAATACTCTCGTTACTTAATCAGTATAAGGACTGTACTTACCTGCTATCCTTTTTTGCTACAGTATTCTATATTATAAAACGAAGAAGGTTATAATTAAAGCCTTGCAAGATAAATTTCCCAACTTCTGAGAGGGAAACGCAAACGTGGTATGTTGATGTACTAGACAACATGGCAAAGGCCATTATGAGAGCGAGCTTCGAATAATCTCGGACCAAGGTAGAAGAGAGATGGAAAAAGGGCGTCGCTGATGCCCTGAAAGAGATTTTATCTACACCGCACAACAAGGGCAGGATCCTGGCGGACGTATCAATCCATACATAGGCAATATAGATGATGCACAGAAACACAGGGACCAAGATGTTCATATTGTCATTTGCTGATAGTGAGATTGTCACGAGATGTGACGACCGACATTCATCTCAACGGTTAGCTCAGGGGCTTTAGGCATGGTATTTTCCAACTTCGGATGATTATATGACTGTGACAGAATACGGATGTCGACATATTTATTTCCTGTCCTTGTCGGATATTCTTATACCAAATAGCTAAATATTGGATATTTTGACAGCGGGATTGCTGCCGTTCGTTTTGGCACATTAGAATGCTATCCAATAAGCCGTGAGTGTATGCAGAATCCAGATACAAAATTGTAAAACTAGTGTTCAATAGTTTAATTTGCGTCAGTGGCTTCGAAAAAAGATCGCTCAATTTTATAGAGAACAAAACTGGGTTCTACCTTGAGTCCACCGGAGTATTAGCTCTCAAAAACACAGGAATTACCGTAATGTCCAAAATCAATAATTAGCCTTGAGAGCTAGGGACAGGCCATCCTGGTCCTCTACCCGGAAGACACCCTCTAGTTAAGCTCCAGCTCTTTATCCTGTGGTTGGGTGATGTAAATTTGCTCGGCACCGGAGACCAACCACAGTGACTTTGCATTTGTCGATTGCTTTTTTAAAAACATTCGCACAGCGGGCAGTCGAAAGATAAAGAGGCCATGAACCGATTCACGTAATACGGTGGCCTCTATGGTGCCATTTGCCAATCCTCATGTAGATTTCTGTCGATTAGTATGAACGATGCTCGATACAAGGAACACTCTGCCTTGCCGGGTACTACAATTTGGAGATTGAGGGCTCGGCACCCGATATAATAGGATAGCTATTTCTCTACAATGTCTCCCTACCTTGGAAATATCATTTCAGTCTCTCTACACAACTGAGAACACACTCTGATTATAGAAGAGGATGTCCGCCGTGAGGATATTGATGAGATTCATGGCAGGAGAAATAGAGTGTTTGTTGGAACCATTGGCAGTTGGTTGCAACATCAGCCTCGTACAACCCTTGTCATGAAGCTATCATCACGTGTGTACATAATTTCCCTTATCTTCTAGCTCGTACGCCAAGCAGAGTTCTCCCTAAGGGAGAACTCTGCTGCGTACGATACTCTTCTTCTTTTCCTTTAGAGAGATATACGCAATAGACATAGTACAATAGACCTGTATTCTGTCCCGCGTATGAGACGTACGATATCGTACAAAGCCCATTCAACAGTGTCGTCAACCAGATTAGCGCCACGAGTTCGCACATCGAAGACTATTGTAGTGAATAGCTTCCTCCGCAGACATTGATTTGTATTCTGCTGTCTTCCTTGAGATGAACCTCGAGGTCTTCTATCCGAAGCCAAAATTAATAATTATCAAGTATAAAAGTCTACAATAATACTATTAGCCCTCTAAGCCGAGCTCATCGTATGGGCATACTCATTTCAGATTAGTTTCATATGCTATCATGATCGTAGTCATTGGTTTGCACTTGAGATGTTCGATTGAAATATATCACTATCCCAATATGGAGAAAAGTGGCGAGGTGAAGATTTATAGCCCAGTTGTGATTTGCTAGCCTCTAAGGTTGTACCAACACGGAAGCTCATGAAAAGCACTGGAGATTCCGGAGTATTAACCCTCGACCATTGTTATTCCAGGTAAGATACCCAGCGCATAGCGATTGATTACATTCCCTACACATCTCGCGTGGCGCTGAATCGATTGGGAAAAACACTTATGATGCACCTTTCGAGAGGCGCGGCGCGTATCGTTAAGCTAGCCTAGAGTTGTCCGTTGCGGCCAAATGTCTCAAAACACCCTCATGACACATTCCCTTAACATATTGAACCCGGATAGCAATGAACGTACCATAAATACCGTAGAATAAGCATCCCTGCGTTGAGTATTTGTAGACTTTTCTTTTTAGATATAATATCAATATAAGGAGATACTTCAACCATCTTCTTGATACTTGTTAACAAAGCCATTCTTAATCAACGACCGATGATCGATAGTATTTCCTGTACACTACACCCCACAAAGCAGACCACACTTTCGCTATGAAGGTTCTTCGATTCTTAGTCGCGACCACTGTATTTGGTCTGGGCATCACGAGCACGACCGATATCGAGGCCGGTGAGGTTTCGCTAGACGGCGACGCAGACATCAGTAATGCTGTAGCCCGCCGGCCCACCACGGTGTCCTGCACCGGACGGAAGTTCGACCTGGAGGACCATGAGGTCGCGCTCAACAAGACCCACCTCTGGTGCGGCGACAACGTGCTCCCTCGAGCCTCGGCGCAGCTGTTCACCTACCGGTCTGCGCTATGGGCTGTGTGCAACTGCCACAAGGCCAAGAAGACGTCGTGTCCGTTAGATGAGATGGACGAGGCCCTGGCGCTGGTGAACGAGCAGTGCGGACCCGACTATTCCGGGCAAGTGGTAGGTTACTTAATTATATTACCTATCCTCATTCTTGCCCACTTTCTTTTGCGATTTACATCTTCGTCCATTTCTAACTCGATGCTTGCAGTGGAGCAGGAAGTCGAAAAAGGTGTATATCCGGGATAGTACGTCGCGACTGTCACGACATAACGCATCTGTCTGCAGCCTCTGTCCTCCGTCTTGCTGTAGGGGTTAATGAAATGGAGACGACGGCCCCTGTCTGAGCCTCGCGTTATACTGGGCCAATATCAGCGGGTTAAGGGGGCTATAGCGGTGTCTCTTATGTCCTATATACCTCTGACTCTGAACTTTGAACTTGCTGCAAAATCTAGGTCCATCGATCTTCTTATCTTCGAGATGTTGTCTTAATTCTTTGACTTGGTGATGCTGAAGTCGTTTTACGTGAGTATCTCACTAGTCGATTTAGCCCAAGCGATTGGCACCTGGATCCTTATTTTAGAAGCTTTTCCATGCTTGGTGCATTTGTATAGATACTCGCGTTTCCCCCATCCTGTTGTCCACTCGCCCGCAAGCTTCCTAGAAAGGCGCCGTGAAACCAGTAGTCACTTGGGTTACTGGGATGTGCGTCTTTCGAAGATGTAGGGAGGAAAATAGGCTTAATTAATGATTCGTTTGGGTATCATAATCCAAATACCATCTAATGCTCCAGTCTATCTATCGGTATGCCTTTGTGCCAATCCCGCGAAAACGTTCACCCATCATGCATTCTCAAACATCTCCGCCTGTTCTAGTCCCATTAGCCGTCAGCGAAACTTCACATGACCCTCCCCACCGTCTCTCAAGCCACGTTCTATTTTTGCCTCTTCGGCAACCTTCCTAGCCGTCTCGGCGAACTGCTGTCTGCGTTCTTTCTCCACGACAACGCTGTCTCTGCTACGCAGGCTCAGCAACCTGGACTCCGCGGCCTCCTCATCGGTTCCACAGATGTCGTCCAGCTCGCCGACCAGTCGCACCATGAAGTCGAAGATGCAGCGCGCTTCCTGGACGATGTCGTCACGTTCGGGACCCGTGAGCACGCTCTCCGACTCGACGAGGCGTTTCTTGAACGCCAGCTTCAAGTCCTCGCCGTCCTCAAGCGTGTCGAAGCGGAAGAAGTTCAGTGGCCGGATCGATACATCAGACGTGTCGGCACCGTTAGGAACTGTAAGTGTGGCCGTTGTTTGTTGTTGGGCCGAGGCCGGGACCCAAAATTCTGGGTAGATATCCTCGAGCGAGGCTCGGATAAAGCGCCCACCAGAGAATAGAGCCATATAAAGCACCCAAGCATATGCAAGTAGGACATGAGGGGACGTTTCCACGGAGTTTTTGATATGGTTTAGGAAGTCGCTGAGCACCGGTGATTCCGCAGCACCGTTGAGTTGTTCCGCGAGTGTACGACTTGACCAACGGGTCAAAGAGGTTATGTCTTTCTGTAGCGCTTGGGAGCGCTGTAAACCCTCAAAGTGTAGGTTAGCAAGCAGTGAACGTATTCGAATGCTGGCAACCGGCGAAGCGTCAGAAGAAGAGCGAAGAAACTGCGTCTTAGGCTGAGGTGCTGTTGGGTCGCATGCCGTACAGGCATGGGTGTTTTCTTCTTTATTGAAGTCCGCTACAGGTTCCGGCAAGTCCAACATCTTCTTCCATAGCGACTCAAAGGCAATATATATGGGTGCAACGTGTAGAAGACCTGATACGTATTGAGAGGCATCGTCTGCTTGCGGGGGTAGAGCTAAAGGCAACCGGAAAATCACGAGTTTATTTAGTTTGCTATGCACCGAGCGCGTGGCAATATTGATGCAATCGGACAGGGAGCGAACGGTGTCTCTGGTATTTGCAGGCATAATCATAGGTGGTGCAGTGGACAGATATTAGGGGAAACCAAGGAGCGAGTAGGTCAAGATGAAAAGAAAGGTATTTTATACGCAAAACGCCGCGGCCAAACCAGGTGTACAAATTCGATTCAGGAGTGGCAGATAAGCCCAATAATAAGCAATGGCAACGTGACCACACAGTCACGACCGTGAATAAGTACGACAGGAAAAGATGAAGTAGGCAACACCCGATGACTTAGCAAGTCTCCCGAACTCAAAAACCCATGAAGTATGGTAAAGCTGCAGGAAGTCACGAGGTGTTCGTATATTACCAGCAAGGCAAGTTTCTGATGAGACACCCGTGGTCGCCAAGCAGCCACCGCCCAAGGTTACGGGTCCACGATGAGGCGTGAGACTTCACAAGTGAGGACTTATGGGGACCTAATAGGGACGAAGAGGCCTGCGATAGGGTTGCTAGTTCGAAAGTAGAGCAAAAGGTGTGACTACATAGGGTTTCGGCCGCAAAGGATTCAGAACGTTTCTCGAGCTGTTCCAGATAGCGGTATAGGTTAGGGTTCAAGTGGAATAAACGACCAAGGACGAGCGTTTTTGCCACTTCTTTTGCCACTTCTCTGGGATGACTAGGCAAGCGAAATAGCGGCCAGCCAAATGACTCAGGTCAGTCGTTTTCGTATATACACATATATGTGTGTGTGCTTTGCTGACGTCCCCACGATTGAAGAGGAAGCACGTTATAATAAAATAGGCCCCAAGGTGAATTACACCTCGAGATCGGACGGACAGGGGACATTGCAGCGGCGTATTCGGTGCACAATTGATGGGGGTGCCTGAATACAGAGTTAGGTAGGTAATCATATCTAATAAGTGCAAAATCATCCCAGGCGCTAAAGAAAATCATGTTACCGTTTCTCCCTGGTGACTACTTGGGATGTGGTGCTTAGAAGCGAGGAGTCGCAAGCTCTCAACACGACCGATGTCCGCATAAACTACGATCTCGAGTGCCATGGAGTCAAACGTATCGCAGACGAATTGTAGCCAGACGCGGAAGCTTGTATATATATACCTACCGAGCTATATAGGCACTGTACATACTGTCGGCCCCAGGAGACCCCACTGCCAGGGAGTCTGCACGGGATTGGAGACGATGCTCCGGTGTCTTGGCGCACAGTAGCTTAGCCCCCTTTGCTGGGCCATTCCCCCGGAACTGGGTAACCTTAGATACTACTTAAGGTTAGCACTCCATGTAGGCCCTCCTACCTGAAGGTTCCTGTCGATCTTCTGCAAGCTTGAATTGCCCTCGAACATCACAGTCGTATGTAAATAAAGGCAAACTAGTCGCATTATAGAATTCTAAGGCGAGTCTGTCTGTACCTTGACCATTGAGTTATCAAGCACACTCTATCCCCCACCCTTCTCCTCCTCTTCCTTCTCCCTCTCCTTCTCAACCCTTTCCCACTCCCCCCAGAACGCATTGCCCACAACGTCCTTCCCATCTCTGATCTTCACGTACTCCACGCCTCCCAAGCGCAGCGCCATCTCCCGCCATGTATCGACCTCTAGGGCCGGGACGTCGTAGACCGGGGGATCCCCCAGGACGGCGCCGGCGCCCGACTCGTCGTGCAGGAACCGCCGCTCGTCCGGCAGCACGACGGTGCGGAAGTACCGCGTGCCCGCATCCGTGGGTACCTGGTAGCGGCGCATGATCGCCACGCCGTCCGCGTGCCGCAGGATGAGCTCGGCTCTGGCCTCAACCGTGTCGTTCGCCCGTGACCCTGCTTCGTCTGTGGTGGTCGCGAGGGACGAGGATGGCGACATGGACAGGGGCGACGCGGGAGGAGGAGGGGGAGGAGGGGGCATGTGGATCTGGATGTACTCCCAGACACCGGACTTCACGCACCACGGTGTGACGAGTTGTCCGTGGCGGTGCCATGCCGTGTCGAACTCTTCGTGCGATAGGTCTGGCTTCCGGAAGAGGGGCCCGCCCGTTGAGACGAGCTTTGGAACATCGTTCTGCTGAGTTGATTCCATTCTCGACTTCTAGAGATAAGGCAAGGAAAGGGGTATGGAGAGTAAGTTTGACCTATCTCCTCAGCTTCAGGTTTTTCAGGAAGATAACGGCTTGTTGTGCTGCTATGCTTCCTTTATTCATGCAAAGCTGCTGGAGCGGTCTGGCACATATATATACCTACCCGGACCTCATATACCTTGAGAAGGTAGACTTTCAACCGCTACCGATTACATGGCTTACAGCACGGTATTTCGCCATATACATGAGTTATCAATTTAATTTGCATGGCCATCAGGTGCTAGATCTGCAATTGTGGTAAACCGTAACGAGCCGACCTTAGCTTACCGAGCCGCGATTCGTCGTCCCGCTGTCATCACCATGCACAAGGATGCAGCTAAGGATATAACAAGCGGCTTACTTAACACCGAGAATGAGATATTATTATTGGCTAAACTTGCCTATTCTCTGGAAAGAACACATAGAGAATAATTTTTGGTGACTCGTGAATCCCACTATGTTCTTAGAAGTCACATGCATGCTTGTTACATAGGGTTTTTTCTTCTCTCCAAATCTACTTTTGCAAGACTCAGAAGCAGCATTATCTGATTACTAAGCCAAAGGCTTTATCTCAAATTTGCATCAATCAAAATTCTAGAGTATTGACACATTTTATTGTCTGTATTCTTCGCTTCGCTCCTCAAATTGATACTTGCATACATGCAATTCCTACGCCCGTTTATAGATTCAACCCAGTGTCTAGCAAAAGACTTACAAAACGCCATATTTATGCAACTCCGTGACTGTACATGCTATTCATGTAGTCCGATATCCGATGCGCCTTCCTGAATGAACAACAAAAGATCTGTACCCTAATATTCAGAGCTCGCTGTCTAAACCCGCGGCTTTGGCCCCACCCTCTTCTTCACGACTTTCATGACTGATGAATACGAAAGAGATCACTACTATCAATGCGCCTATCCAATACACGAAGCTTGAGTATTGAGCGTATTGGACCATCTCCCCGATCAGTGACAGTGGGATTGTCAATGATAAGCCTACAGTGACAATAAGTGGTGTCGTTAGAAGCATCGCATACGCCCAAGATATGTCGGAGATGAAGGATGATATCGAGTTGAGCTGCGGAAATGTTAATACCTACTGGATCGAGAATTATCCAGGGAAAGACATACCAAGATAATAGACCAAATCCGACCATTGGGAGGTAATTCGAACTACAAAATTTTTAGCTTTTTATTCTGCCATGTCATAGGTAGAAATAACATACCGGCTCAATCCCCGTGTAATGCAAGATGGGGAATAACGGCCAGAGAAGAAAAATATTGAATGTTCCGACCAGACCGAAGAACAAAGGCATGTTGACACGATCTTCATTCCCAACCCTGACTTTCATCACGACAACGTAGATGCCGTAAACAACAGCACTGAAGAATGCCATCGCATCACCGATCGCGATCTGCGCTTGCGTCTTGTGCGGAAAGTTCCCTCGATCATCGTCATTCCCGTTACCAGTAAGGTCCACCAATGATATGAGTATGACACCTGTTAGCGAGGCCAGCACGCCTACAAGTTTCCCCATTGAGAAAGGCTCAATTCTCATGATCGCACAAAATATCAGCGTCCACACACTGCTAGTTGACGTAAGAATTGTAACACTCCCAACGCTCGTGTACTCTAAGCAAGCCGATGCAAAGTAGTTTCCGAGAAACCAAATCATCGCAAATTCGAGACTAAGCTTCGCTGTATCAAACAACGGTAGATGTTCGACGGGTTTCGGAATATCATATGCCTCGAGACTCCCCTCCTCGTTGACCAGCAGCCTTTCTCCCATTGCGGAATCTTCATTTTCTGCGAGGGATCTGCTCCCCTCTGATCCATCATAACGTCCCCTCCAAGCGGAAAGTGCCTGGCTTTTCAAATGCTTTAATCCGCCATTTTGTATTATGTGCTTGATCGAAATAGGTATCATCGAGAGAGCGAAGATGGACGTATTGACGTAGACGACAAAGAAAGGCTTATTGTAGGTATGGTCGGAAAATATGTACTAGCAGCGAGTCAGTCATGCCATGCCTAGAGAGTTATCTCTCCTAATTTCTGATATGCTCACGCTGGCAAGGAAATTCGATGCTGTCCAAAGAAAGACAGTGACGAGCAACAGGCTGATCCCCAGCGTCCTCCGCGCCATGCGCCAAATACCTAATTTCTGTCCTAAGCTCACTGAGCTCCTGTGGGACGCAAAAGAAGCTGACAGATTGTCGGTGATTGGAAGTGTTATAGATGGCCTTCTTCCAGATACATCGTCGCCTTGCGCTCCATCACCTGCCGCCGCAAGCGGTTCTCGAGATGCCATGCTGGCACGGTGTCAAAGGGCTTGGCAACTCAAGTCGGATAGGTACACGTTCGAAAAGTGATTACTAGGGCGATAGACCGAATCATTGACCGAGAGACGAAACGAGAGACGTGATGCAATATTATATTAAAATTCTGCGAGTATATAAATGGTCCGAAAGTAGGTAAACACACGCCTAAGGTATTAGGATAAATATGCACGAGGGCGAGGGAGCCTTGGTGAATCTTGAAACAGTTGTTGCTTTGTATTGCAGGTGACGAAGTAGACGAGTATATACAAAGTGGATTACTAGTGTACAAGGTCGCATCCAGGGGCACGAGACCCTTGTAAGCAAAACGGCACGTCACCCATTGTCAACGCACTAAATGAGTACTTAGGTACATACTTAGTATGCATGGCGTATCAGCGCATAACTTACCAATAGCATTGGGGTCAACAACTCGAAGTACATCACTACCTTCCATTCAGTTAGTTATTGTTTTGAAAATAAAAATAACTTAAAACAAATTTAAAATTTAAAATTTAGAAAAGTAGAACTTAGAATTTTTTTCCATTTAGAGCTTAGTTTATAGACACATGTCTCCGGGCGTAGAAAACTGTATTCCCTTAAAGATGATTATATCGAGCAGTCTGCTCTTTAATATATCGAAACGATCCCCTTATTCTCGGTTGGATGTATATATGCCCTTAAAGCAAAACAACTAGGTAAATTTAAGATACAGCCTCCGATTGATCAACTAAATGAACCGAAAAACTCCCGGTAGTCTATACACACTCTCCTAGACCGATGCTGAAACCAAAGGAATTGTTCCATGCTTCCGCGCAGTCTAAATTGGTAATGGCCAGTGGAACCTCCGAGGAGTACGCACACAACCGTCAGATAATGGATAGACGAGAAGGTGCAGTGGAAATATGTGATGCTCGTATTCAGGAGGCCGTATATTCAGTTACTTGTGATACTGCGAAGAGCCCAGGCGAACCACGTGCCCATCACTCAGCAAGCACAACCATCACGGTCATTCTCAATATGAATGTTAATAGGGTCCTGGAAGTCTCCACTAAACTCCTCTGATTCCTCTTGAGCAAGTGCGTTCCGTGCAATGACTGTTGTGGCACAGGTTAGAGTGTGAACTGACACAGCGGAAAATCGAATAGAAATGCTGGACTATGCTCACCTTCGAAGGCTTGCTCAACGTTGATAGCTTCCTTTGCACTTGTCTCAAAATACGGAATGTCGCCCTTCGAATGGCAGAAAGTAGCTGCTCTCTTGCTTGAGATCTGTGCATCGTCATCGTTAGCGCGTACTCTGTAATTTGGAGCCGTTAGGATTCCTCACTACTCGCTTGCTCTCTTCCACGTCAATCTTGTTACCGAGCACCACCTTGCAGCGTCTATATTAGCCCACATATTTCAAGCTTAATCAGCCTGTACCCTATTCACTTACAAAGGGGAAGTTCTCGGGGTCCCGCGGCGAGGCCTGAATTAAAAACTCGTCTCTCCAGCTGTCTAGCGCATCAAAGCTCTTGGAATTATTGACGTCGAACACTAGCACGCAACAGTCGGCACCGCGGTAGAATGCAACGCCCAAGGATTGAAAGCGTTCCTGGCCAGCTGTATCCCAGAGCTACCCCATGTCAATTCATTGTATTCGGCCTCAGCCTCGCAACGGTGTTGGACCATACCTGCATCGTGACTTGCCTATCGTCGACCAGAACCTCTCTAGTTAGGAAATCGGCACCGATAGTAGCTTTGTAACTCGCGCTGAACTTCTTGTTGACCTATAGCCAGATATGCATCAGCCCTATATCACTTGCATCTTGGAAATATCGTCGTTATCGGGATAATCAGATGGTCACCGTCGGCAACATACATATTGGTTCATCAAGCTCGTTTTGCCAACGCCGCTGTCGCCAAGAATAATAACCTGTTCGCATAAATATCATTAGCCGTGCATCAGAATAATGAGGCGACCTAGATTCGATGGGTAGTGTATTATACCTTCAGAAGCACCTTTTTTCTCGAAGCCATGATGTCAAGTGATAGCTTAGCGCGAGTTCGTTCCAGGAGGCTTTCGGCCGGAGTTCTTGTTCGACGTCAGAAACGGAGGACGTCACTATATGAGTAACCAAGATTATTTTATTCGGCGATTGAGAAGACAGCGGATGGCGTTATGTGGTTCCTAGGTAGAGAACGGAATGACGGGAGGTTGTCGTGTGATGCCTGGTTGAGAAGCAAGCGGCGGTCGGACCTTCAAGATAGTTGAGACAAGGTCACCCTTAAGCAGTTCTTGTCCCACAGCGCTTGCGGCATAGGACATTAATTTCAGTGGCTGGGTGTGACGCCAGGTGACCTGGCATGCCAGGCTGCCACCCCCACGATGAAGCCACAGCGGCCCCGCATAAAGGGCACCCTTCCCGATAATATGCACGATAAGAATCACGATAACAATTACCAGCTTAAGTGTGCTAGGACCGTATTATACATCAACAACCGTATGTTGATTCTGAACATTACTACCTACATGGACCCAAGCGACTTTATTAACCGAGTAATGATCGAAAATGACTGGACCGGTAGAAATCCTGCAATTGTGGAATACTACATATCTACGTACATAGTAACTTACCTACTCATGTACACTGCCCCAAGGTCCCGAGCTACAGTACCAACCTTGAACTTATCTGTGTCATGATGTCATCTTCATGTCCTCAGATCGTCCTTTATTATCTTTCTCGGAATTTCACATCTGCTCACTTATATACATTCTTACTTTCAAATTCGTCTTTTAAGTTGTAAACAGTAGGATTCTATTCTTCACATACCGGAAAAAGAAATTCAGCTACGTCAATTACATCCTAAGAATCGATCAACCAGAAGTGGAAATCAAGATACCCCTAGTCGCCGCCATGGTAGCTATTCGCCTTAGTAGCTCTCTCAACGCCTTGCGGGCTACCCGCACGCGGGCTCTACAAGGACAACAGCGTACCTTCATCGCGACCTCCCGCTTTCGGGCACACCAAGGCTATGGTGACGGAAAAGGAGATCCAGTAGCAGAGAATCCGCAGAAGCAACCCGAGGCAACGAAAGCCCAGGAATCGTCCGAGCACCCTGGGCCCGCACCTCCTGATGTCGGAAAAGGATCCGCAAACGCGCCTACCAAGCGCGCGTTGTCCGACAGCATGGAGGAGTTGTCCGGTGAAAAGTCGCCTGAGGAGGCCAGTGCACAGTCCGGTGGCTCCCGATCGAAAGAAGCAATCGAGACTGGAGAGAGTCCCACTGGTGGCGAGATACCCAACAGCGGGAACGGGACGGAGAAAGGAGGCGAGGCTCTTAAGGGACCACAGGGCGACGGCGCGCCACAGCCTAAGATCCACAATCAATCTGTCCCTGGGGTGAAGTCAGGCCTGACGGACGAACAGAAGCGAGAAGTAGAAAAGCACAACGAAGAGTTTGAGAAGAAGCACGACAAAGCCGAGCCGGCTCAACCAGATAAGGTTAACAAGAAGTTCTGGTCAGGCACGTGAGTTGCACCTGACTGATTTACAGCGTTGTCTTCGTCTTCTCTCCTTAACAAACACTGACTATTGAGAGTAGCGGCGGCCGAAATGGAGGCGAAGCGGATTAGAATGCTTGAGTATACGAAAGTCGAGTGTTACAACGATGAATAATAGACTTGCTGCATCTAAAATTGCACATAATGGTTCGAAGCGAAGTCCAATCGTGATCACAGCTTATGTGAGCTTCAGATGGAGTTCCACTATAGTTGTCGAGCCTATATTTTCGAAGCTCGAGTATGGAAGTACCCAACGATGTTTCCCCTTGTAGAAAAAAGACACTATAGAAACCAAGCTAGCTAAGCTAGGCGTTCTTTGCAAAATTTCTCTATTGTTAAGCGGGTTTGGCTGCCTCGGATCAAGTTACTCTATTCCCCTTTACACAAATTAAACCAAATAACGGTATAACTAGTGAAAAGGTAAACCACTTTGTCTACATTGCATACTATTCTAAGACATCCCAAAGGCGTGAATTGATGAAGCGTTGAGTGTATGTAAAATAGCTATGAATAAAGTATTTTTCTTTCTCAAGCTACCAACTATGTTATTTAAAGTTAGGTCAGCCTTTGGTTATATAAATATAAGTTGATTGTATTGAAGACTTCGCTATGTGAAACTAGCATGCCGAAAGATCGCTAGTCTTATTTAGCTATTCAAGAACAGTAGGTCGAATTACATAGTAAGAGCGGATATCGCAGTAATATTGCGTTAGTGCTGAGACTACACTTACGTTTATAGACACATTCTGTATCCTATCTAGTACCTGTTCATATTAAAGAGACATTTAGTGTGAATAAGCGTTTGTTTTGATTAGGCGAGAATAGTAACAAAATTTTGGTCATTGGACTCTTGAGGCGGTCCGGCTGCAAGAGATCTCGTAACCTCTACTTGAGCCTCTCTTGAAAGCTAAGCCAGGTATCTTAGCCCATGTTTGCTAACGACATTTCGCTAAACTCTGCAGTTTACGGCCACGTTCTGAACCGTCTCCATTGCCTGGCGTGTCAAGTCGAAAGAATGTGGACTCTAGAAGGGGAATATGTACGCAAAAGTATGAATAACTCCTGAAATGGCCCAGCTTAATGAGAGATTCTTACCTAGTGGTTAATAGACCTTGGATTTCCGGTATTTGGTCTCAGAGTGTAAGAAAAGGCTGCGGCTTAATGTACTGATTCTTTGCTTTCCTAAATCTAGATAGGAAGAGGGGAGGCCCTGGCCCTTACGTTATAAAGAATAATCACTAAATTTGCCACGTAATATGCGTCAAGATCGCTCTACGAACTGCATAAGCCTATGGGCTTCGTCTTCGCTTTACTCTGTTTCAGAACGCTTACACTGCGAGGTCTCCCTATGAGTCTACTAACTCAAAACGAGCTATGGCAATTCTTTATCCATCAACGGGCCTCTTTCCTCTGGCCTCAGTTTTCTTACATTTGCAAGAGTGATTAGTAGACAAATCCAGCCCAGCACGTCTCTCATACTCTTCAAGAGGCACACTGTAGTGCTACGGTACTCACCCTAAGCAGCGCCGGCGACAACTTTCCTCGCTATATAATATTTAGAGGACAAAGAGATGGATTTTAACCGTCTAATATTACAAACGCTATACTATATTCAGTCGTACTCGTCAAAGTCCATGCTCGAGTGATTCCATCTAGTTGTATCGGATCCGCCCTGGTGGCCGCCAGTCCCTTTGAGGGTTCGCCTGCATGACACACACGCTTTAATGTGGCAGTCAGGGCACTCGAACGCAAATCTAGCGAGCATCTGGGAACAATTAGAACAAGTTGTGCGGCCGGGCACTCGGTTCCACCACCCCCGGTGAAGGCAAGCCTGTTGTGATCCGTTTGCCGGTTTCGAGGCTCTGGTCTGCTGCCTTTTGGCTCCTTTACGACCGGCTGGATTCTCTTTTTGATCCCTGCATTTCCGCGCCTTTTCTTCCTGCTCCCTTTGTTTTTGCTCTTCTTGCTCTCGCTCCCTCTGCTTGAATTCCATGCGCTCTCGCTCCATTTCTGCCTCCCGCTTGCGTCTGAGTACCTCCTCAAACCACCTGCATTGTGCCTGTGCCCTCCTCTCAGCCTCCTGCCTCTGCCTCCCATACATATCGTGTTGTTCCTGTGCTCTTTTTTCGGCCTGCTGCCTCCGCTCGTCGACGGCAATCTGTTGCTTCAGGTGTGCGATTTGCCCCTCTGTGATTGCGATTGCTGTCTCGACGGTGGATAGTTCGCTATTCTTTCTCAATAAATCAGCAGTCTTGATTTTTATTGCAGCGCTTCGGTTGAGACGTCGGCGCTCGCTCTCTTCCTTCAACACTGGCTCTTGGGAGCTGGTGCCGAAGAAAAAAGAAGACACACTCCCCCACCAGTTGCTCCGGGCCGCGGCTTCTCGCGCCTCAGCCTCGTCTTCTTCTCGAAGCTTAGCGAGCTCGGCCTCCAGTTTTCTCACGCTCCTCCTAACTTCGAATGTGTCTAAGTATTGTTTGGTGTATAAAGCCTGTAATCTCTCTAAGGTATGTACTCGTTCGGTTTTATTAGCGTCTTCTGAGGTAGTATCATCGGCTCTTTTCTGGCCAAATCCACCCTGCGAAGACGTTCCGGATGCGGCAGTAGCGAAGGGCGGCGAAAAGGTAGATGCTCTAGGTCGTGTGTTATCGTACCGTTGACGTGTCGTGGGATCGTTGAGAGTCTCATAGGCTGATTGAAGCTACATCTCGGCAGAAGTTAATATTCTGGTTCTGATAAGAGGAGCTCAAAGGTACATATATATATATATATGGGTGATGAGCTGTCGCTAACAAATGCAATGACTGATATTGTGGTTTAGAGAAAATTAAAAAAGGATCGGAAGCCCAGGGGAAGTAGAAGAAAAAGAAACATATCATGAAGTGGGACTCAACTACGTACCAGTTGGAACTCCTCGGTAGCATTCGGGTTCGAGTTTCTATCTGGATGCGTGACCCTTGCCAGCATACGGTAAGCGGCTTTGATGGCTTGAGCGTCGGCCGTTGACATCACCCCTAGCACGGCGTAGTAATCTTCGGTAACTGTCGCAGGAGCCATTTTACCTTGCTACTCCTTCTCTTCTCCTAAATATTATTGCTGCTGCTCTTTGGTGTTAGAGAGGCGTAGTTCTAACTAGCAGGTTGAACTAGCCTCACGATCTGGAGGGTTTCATAATAAGTGACTTAGAGATGCGGACCATCACCATTAGCCTTAATGAGCATTCGTGTTCTATATTTGAGCCACAAGCGGTGGTCAAGGAGGATGCCCAACGCAAAAATCAATTTTATATGGTTATGAGGGGTAGCAGCAGGTCCCCGTCTGTCTTACATTGGTCAGATGGCAACCCTTCCGGCCCAATCCTTACATTTTTAATCGGCGAGAAAACGCTGTTCATTCGGACCTTTAATAAAACTTTATAAATAGTAAGACCATAATGAAAAGAAACCTATCGCATCCTCTGTTGGCATATTGTACGGCGAACTATTGTTGTGGCTTCGACATGGAGCGCCGTCGTAATTCAACCGAAGGCTTGCCAAACCTTTAGCGCAATGAACCAACATATTGATGCTCTTCCTATGACATTTTAGATTTGTCCTATGCCTGTGGTCTTCAGGTACGACGACGACATTCTAAATCATAACCATAATTTGGTTTCTGCTCTAATGTCCTTGATACTGCACTTGACTTGAACATTGCGATCATGATCCTAGTGGTCTGCTGAATTAAGTTAGAGGTGACCTACGATGCACACTATTTCCAAATTCGATGCTGAACAGTTTTCTCTGCAACTTTTTGAGTGACTTTGTGCTGCGTGCACCGCCTTAGATGCTTAACAACTGAACAATTTCTGATACACCAAGTAAGCTGAATACGGTTTGATATAATACAACTACAAATTCAAGCGATATTGCTCTCATTAACATCGTCTACATCGCTGCAAATTCAATAACTCTGTCTTGCTACAAGCACTGAAACTACTATCAGCAGGCACTTGGGGCCAAAGAAGACACAAGGTTGGAGGTAGTTGCAGCAGGAAGCGCGGTGAGTAAGAAAGGAGCTCAGGTAGGGCAGCATGAGACTCATGATATTGTCATGGGGATTGGTCACAGAGTGAATAGAAGTCTATCAACTGTTGAGATGTAGGTTAGGGCTCAAAGTGATTCATTGATTCCTGACCATCCCAACCCTCAAACGAGGGCCGGAAGGCCCTCATATATATCCAAAGGCTAGATATGGCCACCCTATAGGGTCGTGGCACAAATACACCTGACAGATATGGGGTCATCACACCAAAGGCCAGGCCGCCGATAGGCCGAATTACCGAGAACGGCCAAGTAGTGAGTACGGTGATAGTGGTGAGAGCAATTGTGAGTCGTTGGGTGAAAACCGTCGAGCAGCAATCCTTCGTTTCACTTTGATACCGAAAGTACCATTACGAGCCTCTGTCCCGACCTTGCACATAATGCCGACAATGTCTAGTAGCAAGAAGCGTTCCTATTAGCCCGCATTTTGCTATATTGATACTTTGTAAATGTGGAAAGAACGAAGATGGGAAAATTTAGAACAATGTAATAAACGACAATTGTTAATTTTTGTAGTTTGTTCGGACTTGAAGAAACCGTTGATGTGGATGAAAAAGGTTAGTAGAAAAGGTAGAGAACGCAGAAGCGAAACTGGAACAGTATCCAAGCTGCTTTGTTTAAGCAATTGGACTTTTAAAGATGGGTGATAGAATGAAGTAGCTTCTTGTTTGGTTTTGGTATCAACGCAGAACTCCGTCTAAATACAGATATTCATCATACGTGTACCTTTATCTACCCAAGCACTTGTTGTTCATACCTTCGATAATTAGCCGCCTTCGAAGGAAGCAGTCAATCAAAACATGAAGCCAGTAAAGAAAATAGAGCAAAGATAATAGGGAAATGATTATCTAGATATGTAACACAAACGCTGTTGGAATTGATTTAAACTATGGTGCCATGTGCTGAGACGTATTATTGCTGATAGTAAGGAGTAGAATAGGTAGCGGTTCCCAATACACAGGACGATTCAGTTGAAGTGTCTACTCCTACAGATGGCAGCGGGTCTGCTACTAAGACGATCATATCTCTGGTTTGTTCAGAGGTTAATACATACCCATTGAAACCCCCCTATTTTTCAGAAAATACTAAGAACTTCTCGTTGAGCTAGTTGCCGTGTTGGAGCTGACTACTTTGGAGCGCTAGTGCAAGGGGCAAAAGGAAATTCGTAGTGGTCATACGGCTACTATGCTATACGCTCTGAATGAAGCTACCGATCAGCAGTGACCCCTCAGTATTTAGCTGGTACATAGAAGCATGATTTTTGTTACTGGTCTTCCACCTTTGATAGCACTGTGGTGCATATGGTAACCTCCCAATACGTCTCCTAGAAGCTATCCGTGGGTTTGTTCTTAGCAACATTGATCTGTTTAGGCAGTCGAAAGATAAGTATAATATGAACGGGGGAGCACATCCTAGGAGGTTGTCAATTCTAGAGTTAAAAGCTCTTTGAAGTTAGGATGCCTCATTCATAACAGTCAAGAGTAGAAGCGAAGCACGAACAATAGATGAGGATGAGGAAGAGTCAGTCTTAGGGCTTGGCGGCCGGCCAGTGACATGTGCACGCGACATGTTTGCCGTCGATTTAAGCTTGCTTAAACAGGAGGAGGATTTCATCACGTACCTTTTTTCATAGAGAGGTGGTCTTCCTAATTCAGTAAGGTAATACTCTCGTACCTTACTGTAGTGTAGTTTACCCTGCATGTGGCCAAGCAAATAACCCACACTATATGTGTAGGTCAAAGCGCATAGACCACTTAAACCAAGGAAATCTACGTATAAGCCCCCAGAAAGGGCCTCTTAAAACACCAGGACAACACTACCGGTAGCGTGGCAGAACCGCTAATGCAGGTATCAAGGTACGGCTGTCCTAGTGCAGGAGAAAAGGAGAGCACGTACACCTCTCACAGGATCTTCGGTGTTAAGGTGACCTGGTAGACCATGTGGGACTAAAAGCCCCACTAACACCGAACTTCCGGTCCTAGAAGAATTGTATAGGCCTCCTGTGCTCCACGTTCTAACTTATTTGAGGGTCGATATTCCTCAATAGAGCAGATGCTAGCTTCTTAAGGAGTATAGGGTGATTGCAATTGACGTAGCTGCATCTCATTAAAAACAGCCAATACAAATACTTTTCAGCACCTGCAACGCATGCGGTGCATGCAAGCCACTGTTCATCGCAATCTGCTACACCCTGCCAAGCCCTGCCAAAATCTTTGAAATACGTAAGAAACTCAGCTATTCGTCCTCACACCTCGCTAGTCACGACATCTGCAAATTCTTCTTTCAATAAGGAATATAGCCATTTGATCTACCATCTTTAACTCAAACAACAATTAAACCATGCATGGCCAAATCAAATTGAATCATATCAACACTAGTCACGAAGTATTTTGCAGACGAGGTGGCTTGCATGATGGAGCTAGATCTAATAGGACAAGGAGTGTAATCCCTTATTTGAAAGAAAACGTTCAGTAGCAACCTGTCAATATGAAGCAGAGCAAAATTTGAAGTTGGAGAACAAGTGAGCTGACTTTACATCAACTACCATTTCATCCAGCGATGTCATAGATGGATGAAAGTCTTTCCTTAGACTGGGACAATACTCGTCTAGCTGCGCTGTCTATGGTCCCTCCAATTAGTCAATCCCTATCTTAGGCAGTTCAATTCATACTGGTCGAAGTATAGTATATCAATCTTCGGCAAGTATCGGTAGTTATCCTTGTGCTGATCTTATCATTTGACATCTGTGACTGGCAGACCACGGCGAGCGCGGTCCGTAGTTAGTGGCTTGGAAACAAAAACTTGATCAAAAGAATGAAGGGCAATTAGTCAAAATGTAGCGAATCAGCTTTGAGATGGAGAAACTCAGGGGATAGGTGGGTCTATAGCCCCCTTTGATGGGAATATTAGCGCGATGCTAACACCTGGCGCGTGTTCGGTAACGCGATTATACAGTTGATTGGGGGGAGCTTCTATAGAAATTTACATGATAACTTAATAGTAGATCAACTTTTGGACGAAATCCGCCCTTAAGAAATGTCTTGTCCAGCTTGTACTCTGAGTAAAAGTTAAAAAGTTTCCTGTAGAAACCCCTTAAAGTACAACTTGCCGGCGCCGCGCTAACATTTACCATCCTGGAGGGTTATATCAGTACACAGACAATAGCTCAAAAGACGGATCCTATTAGTGCTATCACTACAATTGAATGGGCCCTCTACCATATCTTTTAGGTATTCATGGATGTTAGGTCTGAATTCCAAGCGCGGGACGAGCCGGTATAGATTGTGGGGGTTCCGATAGATCGTCTGAGTCTTATTCAGGCCTGTTATTTGCGTGCTCGGGAACCTAACTTCGGGATCCTTCTTGGGCCCGCCCGTCACCGCTTTCCGGGCACTTACAGCAAAACACCTTGTTGTCGTGCTTGCAAATCTTCACAATAGTTTCGATTTAATCTTAACGATACCTTGTCTAGCAGGGAAGATGTCGTTCTGTTGCTCTTGTTACGTCATGGTAGGTGTTAGATAGTATACTAGCAATTCAATAGTTTGAATAAGAATGTTCAGAGAATAGCTTCTTACTTCTGTGAGTGAAGCAGGGGCCAACTTGCTTCATCCAGCTTTTCGTAGAATTTGTCAGAAAAGCGTATCAAACAACAACTTGTGTAAACTACAGCCACCCGGGCTACGTTCGGCCGTACTGCCCAGCTTGCATTATCTTGTAACACCATAATGGCTTCAACTTATGCCAAATGCAACGCTACGAGAATGTAGGATTAAGAGAAATGCATTCTTTATTCGGTGGCCACAATGCAATGTAGTTTGGTGTATAGGCTCGATATGCCGGTAGATCAACTGCCTGTTCCGTGAAAACACCATTGGGGCTAGCAATCTACTCAAAGCCTCCGCCTCAAACGGGACAAGTCTTGACACCTAGTTCTAAGCTGAACAAGCCTTGGCATGTAGATCCAACCTGGACCATTTCAATACATCGTTCTAAGAAGGAATATCGACTGTATCAATCATGGGCAACACAACAGCATATGCTCCGTTGAGTAGAAACAAGGAGATGTCGTGAGAGACGGAACGAATATATAAACCCTCGAATGCCCCGACCTGAATAAGATATTTTGTCCTCACCATCATCCACATCATCTTCTATACTACTATCCACACTACCATCCACAGTTCTCCAACATCCTCAGCAACTTCAGTATCCCAACACCTCGAGATTCTCCTCATCCAGTCTTAACATCATCATCATGCTTTTCTCCAAGATCTTCGCCCCGGTTGCCATGGCCGCTACCGCTTTTGCCGCTGCCACCCCTCAGCAAGTTGCGGACAGTATCAACAGCCTGACCCAGAAATCCCAGGCCCTTCAGAACCCGGCTCAGAGCATCACCCTCATCAATGCCCCCCTAATTGTCATCGGCCAGGGCCCGTTCCCTCAACTCATCACTGGATTCACGGACATTGTCAGCACTGCCACTGTTCTCGTCTCGCAGCTTCAGGGCTTCGGCCCCGTCCAGAAGAGAGCTGTGCATGCTAGGGACTTCTCCGTCGAGGAGAGAGGCCTGGAGGCTCGTGGCCCTGATGCCGATCTCATCTTCAACGCCTTCCGTGGAGTAAGTTTACACACTCAGTCATGTGGCTCAACCACTCGATTGTTTGAGTTCAAGTTGTGGCTAACAGCGTGTTATTCAGTTCGTCCGTGTCCACCAGGAATTGCTCAACATCCTTATCGGCAAGGCCGGTATCCTCGAGAAGGTACCTGTCGTCGGCCAGCCCGTCGCTACGGTTCTTCGCCAAGTGGAGGGCGTCGTTGACGTGAGTTTTTCTTGCAAGTTAAATGTATAACAGCGGCGCTGACTAACATAACTGCAGACCATTGCCATCACTCTGATTAACACTGTTGAGAGTCGCTCCAAGGATCTCGAGGCCGAGGCCAACAGCCTTGGCAATACCCTTGACCTTACCATCCAGAAGTACTCGCTCGATGTCAATGTTTAATCAAGTATCCATGATCAATACTGCCATTGAGTCGCACTACGGGGTTGTTCGGTAATAATGCGAACAGTACGCTTTCAGTTGATGGTGCTCGGTATCTTAGGGCTCCTTAAGCCAGGGGATGTATGTTGGGGAGTGGGAGGTGGGAAGAAGAGATTATAGTCTCATTTTTGGTTCAGTTTTAGCTAGCTAGTCTTAATGTTAATCCAGAGTTTTCAAATAACCTTAAGTCATTCAGTTGTCAGAGGCTGAGATAGTATGTGCCGACCTGCAGTCCCATGTCCAGACCATACATATGTGGCGCGATATCAGCCACCGGCTTTACCAGCCACTTGTTTCCAGCAGGTACTGATCCGGTGGATTCGGGTAGTACTCATAAGCCCTATCTAATAAATTGAGCACCCTTGCCCTTCGGGGACCAATAGTCATATCAGTTGCTTTGCTTGAATCTGTATCTAGCCCTCAACTTCCAATTGTGTATACACACGCACACATACAACACATACTCCATATCCAATGCGTGAGAGGTGAGGTTAAACCAAATCAAATAATGTAACCTGATGGGCACTACGGTTCCCAAACAACGACGAGATGGGGGATGAGGATCTCGTGCAAAAGGTACAGGGCCTAGGGGACTTGGATCTTGCGGCGCTGCTCTGCCTCATCAGCCGCGAGCACTGCATCATCAGCACCGACACGCACTCTCTCGATGATCTGATCGCGGAGCTACAGCTTGTCGCTTCGCGGACCTTTGGCCTGGATTCCGCCGTCGTGAAATGTACCTCCGAGACAACGCTTGACGACCTCGTCACCGATATCCAGCTCCCGCCCCCGCAGCTGAGACCACCGACGGCCTCCTCTACATCGTCACCGCTGCACTTTCGCGCTCAGGACTCGTATTTTGGCACGCATCATGGTGGTGGTCACGAACAGCACGGGGCTACGCTGGCCCCCTCATCGCTCTCCCCGAATAATGCACAATCCACGGCCGCTTCGTCGTCGGCCGCTCACGCGCCGCAACAGCAACAGCAGCAGCAACAGATCGCCAACGTGATACTAGCCCGGGATCTAGACCACGCCCCCAAGGCTGTGCAGATACAGTGCCTAGAGCTGATGCGGACGCGGCGGATCTTCACACGCACGGCCGTACAGTCGTGTCCGAAGCAGTTTCTCTTCATCGCGGTACTAGCAGCTGAGAGCGTGGGGGAGGCTCGGCTAACGAAGCATTTGAATGACCACTTTTACATCGCGCACTGGCACGATCCCGAAGATGGATTTGCACACTTAGAGGAAGAGGAAGAGGAACAAGAAGAAGTGCGTGATGGCGACAGAGGCGGAATAAGATATAAGGGTGCCGCCGAGGAGCGGAATATAGAGACGGCAAGCGTAGCAAGCGCAGAAAGCGTCGTCCGCCGGAAGCGAAGTCCACCCGGCATCGCGACGCTCTCTGCGCCAACACCCGTTCTCGGACCGGTATCTTCGATAGACTGGGCGACCTCAAACCCGGAAGATCCCAATGCCCCAGCAGACCCGTCACACACCGCGGATCCCTCTTTTCCTCCCGCCCTTCCGCTGTTCACAGAAACAGACATATCCACGCTCTCGACCCTGAGCCTGCAGACCCACGTAGACATCGAAGTACAGCGGTATCAGATGAACATCATCGCCTTCCTGCGTCTACACCGAGCCGTGACACCAGGCAGTGTACCACCGTCCGCCACCAGGCATTTCCGGACCTTGGTCCGCTCACTAGCAGTGCTGCATGGCCTCGACTTCGCCACGCCAGAGCTCGTCCAGCTGGCGGCCCGCAAGATTTACGCGCACCACATCGTCATTGTACCGCCTGAGCGTGAGCGCAGCATGCAGTGGGGCAGCGATTTGAACGCTGTAAAAACCCTGCTTGAGGGTGTGCAGCCTGAAGACGTAGTGGAGGACGTGTTAGGTATGGTAGATGTGCCACTCTGAGGTAGCCGCGGATACGACACAGGACGGTAGAAAACATATAAAGGGATAGACATTGTGAGATAGCGATAAGGAGTGTTGAGAGTTCTGACGCTATAGAACGAGGCATTGCTTAGGGTACTATCAAAGGCGAATAGAATATTGCATGCAAGGATACCCCATCACTTTGAACTGAGCTCCTTCAGCAGAAGTCGATAGTAATACGATTACTTCGAGTCTCGTTAATTCGAGTTACAGCTTAACTATCGGCTAAGGATATATGAATGAAGAAACGTGAGGGGCTGAGGTTACGTAATTGTATTCATAATAAGCGTTCCACAAAAATGGCATCTGCTTTCTCCTTTCAAATGGAGTACTCAACTACTTCCCTCATTCGTTAGGGCAAGAGAAAGGCAAGACGTTTGCTAATATTCCACCCTTCACTCTGTTCTTAATTTTAACAAAACCAAGTCGATCCGCAAACGCCAGGCTTCTTAGAGCCATAATGCCAAAGTCTCCCTTCCCAAGCGTGTAGTATCCTTGCTTTACCTCCCGTCATTAGGTCGCGTACACAAAGCGTTCTATGGCTTGATGCTTTTGCCCATGCCGGATGTGAGCCTGTCGTGCGTTACAGAGTACACACTCATTGCGCTATTAGTAGGCCTGACTAATCTTGCAAGACCAGCCAGAATTCTTAGCCAACAAAGGCAGACTAAACAAAATGTTAGCGTTGTATCTCTACTGTTAGAAATGTGGAACAATATTACCTAGCTCCTAAGCACCAGCCTAATTCATTATCTTTTATCTTCTTAGCAATTCTGACTTCGCGGTCGATCGGCATGTCGTAGCCGGTGTGTAGGAGGCCGATCATAAAGTTGAGGTCAAGGCAGTACTCGCCACGGTCTCGGAGTTCGTCTAGAGCCTCCGGAATATGACTGAATACATCCCAAGCCTTCTCGCCGCCACAGACAGTGTTCGTAAGGTCGTGAAGCTCACGCAGTGTGAAAGAGTCCGGCATGCCCAGAGGCTTTGTGCGGTCATAGAAAAAGGAGAAAATGTAGACGTCTTCCCTCGCAAAGGTCTTAGCTAGCGAAGGTTGATGGACGCCGTTGAAGGAGCACGGGGCCAGTTCGCACGCGGCATCCTTGACCAGAATTTTCTCCGCCATACTGCGACATTGAGCTGGGGCTGGAATGGCCGGACCCGTCATATTCAGTTCAATTTCGCCTGTACCCAGCGGGCTATTCTCAAGTTTTACTTTGACTATGTCGCTTTGGCCAGCATTGATACAGGGGTGATTCAAGATTGGCTTCTTAAGGAATTCAAGGCTCTTCTCCTTAGCGTAAATGTCGTGGAGCAGGTTAAGGTGGATCGAGTTGCGAGCAGCCATGAGGCCATATCCAAGGTGTGAGTGTTGGTAAAGCTGGAAATTTCGCCCCCCGAAAGCCAGGTCGTATTTATGATCGCCTTTAGCCATCTTCTCGGGCATACCCCCAGAAGAAAGTTCCTTAAACGTCGGCTCGAAAACAATCTGTGTTGACCCACCACCGAGATCAAAGATGGCTGCAGTCGGGCTCTGGTCTGGGCCACCAATCTTACCGAGGAGATAGTTGGTGGTAATCCAGGCGTAAACACCCTCATCCGAACCGTCCATGATCGCTACACCATTCTCTTGCTCAGAAACAACTGGGAAAGGATAGTCCTCCTCCAAGTGTCTTCGAACAGTTTTCAGAATCTTATCGGCTGCATCAGTACCAATCATTCGCAGACCAGCGGTAGCTTTGACGGCAATCGGAGTGCAGCCCTTCAATTTGTCGGGAACAGTCTGCATAGCTACTGCCATGAGAGGATCCAAGGTCTTCGCTGCGGCAAGAGGGTCGTCCTTATACTTGCTCAAGCCACCAACACTCTTCTCGGTCATCTTGAATGTCTCCCCTTCTAATTCGGGCGTGGGACCGCAGTTGTTGAACTTGTAGACGTGAATGCGGGATCCAGTACTACCGGCGTCGACCATAAGGACATATTGAACAATGGGCTTGTCTTTTGAGTATGATTTCGTGCATTTATCGGTTCCGTACGATGAGTCGGTGGGAGCTTGGCCGCTCGAATGTGATACTAATGCAGACGTCAGTATCGATGTCACTAAGGAATCTTCTTCAGTTGCTAGCGAACGCACCGCCCTGATAATAATCTACACCTTTGGGAGACAGATAATAGAATAGGAAGATGACGAAGACGACGATGGCAGTGGTCTTCAACCATCGCGTCTTCTGAGCCGGATTCATTCCGGCGGCTTGTAGCTTCTCCAGGATGCCGGGTTCTTTGTGACCGGTTTCGTACCGGTCAGGCTTTTCGTAAGGATCGCGCCGGACTTGCTTCGTAGGCAACGAGACGGATGTTCTCCTCATAACCTTCAATCACAGGGCATCCCCACAAGAAATGGAGAAGAAGCGGCGGGAGAGATGATCACAGCGAACGGCGCGCGAAATTCAAAAAACCAGGTGTAATAGGCAGATAAACGTGTCATGAAGTACAGCCGTGGATTGACAAAAGGCCAGTTTCCCGGTTGGCAGCTTCCACAGTCGATTGTATATGTAGGTAGTATTGAACGAGTGTCGAGAGTGAGATGCGATGTAGGAAGGAAAGGGAAATAGGAGACGGGGACACAGCGCAACGTTGTTCCAATCGCAGTCTCGAGATTATTCGCTCCAAATTTCAAGATTGAGCCTCTTATCAGGGCTGAATCGATAAATCAGGGGAGTCGGCGGAGACAGGAGACGGCCAAGATTGGGGTGGATACTGGGATGGCAAGAGGACTAATCATCAGCCTAGACATCTGTGGAGCTAAGCCACAGGCTCAACAAGGTAGCGTGGCCATCATTAATGGCCGTAACAAGTACTCGCAGCTGGCCAGTGCTCCACAGATCATCACAGCTGGTGGCTCCTTCAATTCGTTATGTATAATTAGTCTAGGTACTGTTACGAAACTTCATGTTATTGTTGTACCAAAATCCATTTCTACTAAAGCAAGAATTAAACTTCTAAATAAAATCAAACCTTAACTCAAATAAAATAATATAAAAAAGACAAGTCTGGGTTTATCGCTTTATTTTAAAGATATCTTTAATTCTTCAAGATTAAAGTTACGGACTAACCTTCGCCAACCATCGTTCCCTTATATCTACGAATAAACACAACTACAACCTCGGGCTACTACTACTAAGAAAATTTAACGAAGCACACCTCACCGCTCACACTCCTCCAAACCTTAGCTTACTTTATAGTTCACATGAGATTAACGCGGCCAGTTACCTTCTCAAAATGGTAGTATATTGTAAAACGCGCTTTGAAACAAGAATCTCAAAAGATAGAGCAGAACACATCAGAGAGGGATCTATAATTGTGTGGGTGCTCTAGACTATACTTAGGAAATCTTAAGGACAGAATCCATCGCTATCATGATCAACACAATATACTTCCCAGCTAACTCCCTTGCGTAAAATTGGTCTTTGCTCCCTTTCTACTATCCATAGCCTTTCCAACTTTATATCATCCTGATCTTAACCTCGGGAGTGGCCTCCTTTGGATCTGTCAAGTATTAGAAAGAGGAGTCCTATGATTAATCTCTCTGATACAACTCATACCACGGTGGCTGTGGCACGTTGCTTACCTGCATTCCTTAACAATTCGCTCATTCTGCCAGACTAGGACAAGATTGCAAACGATGCTAAGTAGCCCGAAAATAAGATTGCTGATGAGTTCGGCAGCTGAATAGCTAGGCATTATGATGGAAACTGGGCCTGTATACTTCAGAACTGAACCGTTATGGTCAGGTAGTCTCTGTGTGTTCGAGTTCGGAAGAAATGTTCTATTTACCTCTTAGCAATGACAGGAATAATGAAGCAGCACGGCACTGCCTTAGATGATTCAAATGTGGGAAAATAAGTAAATGTGCTTCGGAGACGAGAGATTTCAGAGCTAGAGTCGACAGAGAAACGAGACAGAATATCAGCTGTAGAGCCGAAGGCTTCTTTATAAGCTTCCCCAGCAAGGCTTTTTGTTCGCGGTTAGGATCATAAAGCAAAATGATAAGGTGTCTATGGATCGATAAACTGGTAATGACCTTACCAGCTCGTATGCGGGCTCTCATTGGTTTCTTCGTGGATGGTAACGAATCACTTTTTCTCGCCATTTTAGCCCCAAGCTCCAGAATACGCTGTTCCGCCATGCGGATTACAAAGTACATTCTACTAGGTCACTAGCCACTCGGAAAGCAGGGCTTAAAAAGCGGTCACTAAATGGTGGTGCCTTGGTCAATCTTACCAGTCGCAAGAATATCCAAGCCAACCCCAGCTTCTGCACCTAAAACCGTACACCGTAGCTTACGTTGCCGAGCGTATATCTTCTAAAACGGGACAACCTGCCGGAGGCGTAGCTGTGATACCCTGTTGGTTTAGGAATTTTCTGCAGAAGAACCTGGAAACTGACTCGTCCATGTTTACATCTACAAGCTAAATACGGCAAAGCGCACGTCAAAGGGCGAAGAAATAAGGATGTGGATAGTCATCCCGGGGCGGTTTCCCCGTTCCCCGAGGAGCCTCGCAGTCTCGCCAGCAGTCTCGTAAGCAGTCTCACTATCTCGCCAGCAGTTCGGAACAAGTTCACCAATCCAAGCGGGATGTACCTGGCTCAGAGCTCACTGGCTGCCATAAGCTCTAATTACTGTTAGGCCAATAAGAAGCTATCCTTTTTGTGTAGAATATGTGGCTTAAGCTGCAGGCCCTAGGCTATGTAGGTCTATGGAACGGCTTTAGTTACTATATTAGGTTACCACGCCCGGTAGCAGTGCTTCAGAGACCAAAATCCGGGGCGTCTGCCAAGAGCTATACGTATATGCTTCGTTTTCGAGATTGATGCTCATGGGAAGGTGGATGAAGAGGGGCAATGTTCTCTGAGGTAACAATATATGTAACACTGTGCCAGCGCAACCCTACCACAGCCTTCATCACCTCGTCTAATGTATATTCGACTTGGTAAGACGAGGTTCTATGTATACTAACTTATGTAACCTTAGACGACCCGAGCATATTTGACTTTGCTTGGCGCGGCATGCAAGCCACCCAACAGGGACCCACCCCGGAAATTGCCCCTGGTTATCTAGTGTCTGAGCGCTTCAGAGCTTACCGAAAGTCGGGAGTAGATCGGATCCAGTCCGCGCCAGTTCCGTCCAGATTTCCGGGCTCGGGCAAGTCAATGATAACAAATACTTGTGAGCACACCAGCAAGCATTTCCATCAGCAGCGTGGCGTGATTTTCTGACCTCACGTCAGTCGCCGGCAGTGAAGCCGTAGGTCTGATACCGGCAGGCATTTTAAGATTTCCTAGCCTTGGTAGAAGACCGGGATGCTACAGCCTGCTCTGAGTGTATTCCTCCTTTGACGACTACTGAATGTACAGGTAAAATTCTGATTCACGTGTAATTGAAATTCGCCATGGACGTGGAATCTTACGTGTTCGTGGGGAGATGAAGGATACGCTCAGTTAAATACCTCGTATTCATCTACTAATTGATGTAGAAGACTTACGTGTAGATAAGGGCTTCGGAAGGCGTATTAGCGTGGGATGAGATTGAGTTATCCTCTTGAGAACGTCCTATGATTACTACTTATATCTTTAACTTCACTCACTAGTGGAATGCCTAGCACGTACCTCGTAGGCATTTTTCGCGACTTCGTTAGCTCACTGACGAACACATTGATTATGATGTAATTTGCAAGCGAGTACCCATTCTTGCCCCTGCTGAGTATGAACATTGAATACCAGCCTCTTTCGGAAATATTAGAGTAGGAAAATAAATTCTCACAAGATCTTAATCTATCATAAGATTATCGTACCTTAGGTCTAGTTAGTTAACTTTAAAATGTCCTCTCTAACCTAGGTTTAACATCGCTGGCCTCCATTCCTAAGTATATATCTCATCTCCAATACAAACTTGCCTCAAGTTATTTAAGCTCACATAATTATCATCTTCATTTAACCCCATTTTCATCCCTCTTCTGAGCACTTCTTCCTATCTAGCATCCTACGTCTTTCCTAGCCTTCTAGAAAATTGGACACCATCTCTCGAGGCTACTATTCACCCCTATCTACTCTATGCTTACCGATCCATGTCCTCCAAACATAATTCTTTTCTCAATGCACACACTTATCCCTTTCGTATTTAGATACCAACTTTCTTCCTTCTCCTCAACACGTCTGCATCATCGTCCCGGCCCCAAAAATTTCGCTCTCAGGTGAGAACCGCTTATTAACAATAATTATGGTAGACCCATCCTTATCCTCACCATGTCTCTTCGAAATATCTTCCATGCCTTAAGGCACAGCAGTACGTGCACAGGTGGGACGTGGCTATATCTCCGACGCCGCCTGGTGGATCCGTCCGCATATATGTGCACCAAGCCAACAAACGTTGTTGTGCCGTATGTTGTAGGATTGGCCGTTCCAGTTACCGGCGAGGGGGATGAGGATCTCATGGATAGTACGCCCACAGCGTGCCGGATCTTATGGCACATGCTGCAGTAGCATTCGCTTACCCATTGCAGGAGCCTGGCGGGCAAAATTATGACGTTTCCGCAATGACAGGCGGCTCTTGGAGACGAATTGTTTGATTGGTTTTCAGTTGCCATCGGACTTTCGGCGAAATTTTGGAAAACATTCACAAATCGGTTGAACCATAAGTTTCCGTAATACAATTACATAGTCAATTAGTGTTTTTTTTGCTGGCGGGAATGGGGAAGCTAATAAAACAACTTTGTATCCTGTAAGTCCGATTGCTCTTACTGTATTATTCCTCTTTTCCTAAGCCGATCTAGCAACATGGAGCATATACAGGTTGGAACTTAAGTAAACTATGAATTTGAGCGCACATAGATTCAAGCAAAGCAACTGATATGACTATTGGTCCCGAAGGACAAGGGTGTTAAATATATTAGGGCTTATGAGTATACCCGAGTCCACCGGATCAACATAGCTAATCGCAGAGAAGTAAAACTATAATGATTAAGTGCTGGTTTAATTTGCACATATCGGAGATCTGCAAGCTCCAGTGGTTGAAAGTAAGCTAAAGCCGCTTTATCTATCAGTATCGTTCCAAGCACGCTTAAAGGCTTATATGACAAGGGCCCTATTTTAAGCTCACTCCTCTAACTAGAGCAATATTAGTGGGTGAAACGGTATTTCTATATCTAAATCGTCGTTGTATCTATTAACTCGTGATGCATACCTACTGCCAAAGCCCTCTCCGCTATGATAATTAGCACACTAATTCTAAATTATTTCTTTACGAGCCCTTTTCCCAACAACTCGCTTCCAACTTCAGTGAGTAAGGGCTCGTTAGGGAAGTTCTTTTTCTTTGCCAAGATAGTCCCTTGCGCATCCAAAGTCCTTAGCAAATCTATGAGCTCTCCTTCTAACGGCATACAGTACGCCAAGAGCCCCAACGCCAATAACATCCCATGCAGAGCCTCAGCCGATGATTGTTCCTGGGCAATAGCCTCTAGCACTGATGCCGCAAGTTCTATTTGATCGTCTTCGGGCAGTGCATCTTTCGATTGCTGCCTCTGTTGACTGTTGGCATGGGCCACGTTATAGAGCAAAGAAGACGCCGCCACTCGGACATTATTGTGGTTATCGTCGAGGAAACTAGTCGAGATGAGTTGGGTAATTGCAGTTCGCAACGGAGCCTGTTCAAGAATTTGATTGGGAAATAGCGGGCTCGAGAAGAGATTACAAGCCATCTGTAGGGTCACAAGTCGGAGTGCATATGGGCACTCCGACTCGCCATTCACGGCCTCTAGAAGGGCAAGGATAGTTTCATGGCTATGCTCTTCAGCGAAGTAACCGCTCAGACGCGGGTCGATAAGCCCACACCGGAACAAATCCACAACAGTGAAGAGAATCTCTCTGGGCAACTCTTTAACGGCCGTTACCAGAAACTTTGAAAAAGCCGGCATGTCGGGTAGCGTAGCCATTGCTGGGCCTTCGGTAGATCTAGCTTCGATGAAATGCTTCATTCCTTGAACTGCGGCGTCGTTTGCAGTTGGCCCTAACTTCGACAAGAGCTTTGGGAGCGGAGGCACTTTGGTGAACAGAACCGGCTTTGAGTCTAAATTCGCCACATGTGGTAAATGTAATAGTCGATGAGGATGAGAAGGACCAGCTGCCATTTGTGCAAGCAATCTTACTGTGCCCCTTAGCCGAGCGGCATCGGCTCCAGCCCAGCTTTCTTGCTGCTGACCATGAACGAAGGTGAGAAACGTGGGTGTTGCAGTAATGGCATACTTTCGAGCTATGTCGAATGCTTGTGATGTGTCGACTTTTATCAAAGCTACAGTGTTCCCATATTCGGCAGCGAGTTCGTTATAGACTGGGTAAAGCGTCTTGCAAGGAGGGCATGTAGCCGATGTAAAGAAGATGATGGCTGATTTGTCGGCAGCACTCTCCAACGCTGTGTTTAAGCCTTGTAGATTGGAGACCGCTGCGACTGGTGTGGATGATGATGCTGTTGTGCCGTTGGGTTGTTGCTGAGCGTTTTGTATGCCGAGGAGACCACCTTGCTGAGCCTTCCTTTGCTCCACCATCTGCGCCAGTTGCGGTTGCAGCATCCTGCCAAACGGCGAGTCAAGCACAGCTTGAGGCATGTTGGCGATATGTTCCGGGATTCCCTTCCCCAACATAAAAGTTGAAAAGTCATTGCTGAAATTGTTGCAGTTATGGCGGAACAGGTCATAGGCCTGAGGAGTATAAATTTCCCTCAATGATCCGAGATACTCCACGATAACTTCCAGTGGCAGTTCCGTCTTGCCAAGATGGATTCGTTCGAGAGGCCGGCCAAGATGAGAACTACCTGGCCTTATGACGTTTATGCCACTATCGTAGACATATTCCATGCCCTCTAGCTCAATGGATGTGTGATAGATAGCGTCAAGTTGGAAGCCAAGCATACCCATAGACATTTGCCGAGCGAGTCCACCAGACAAGTCGTAGACGAGAAGATGAACGTCCATGTTGAAGTGCTTTAGCTGAAGCGGCGGCTTAGGTCTGGCAGCGACTATTGTTTAATGAACGGGGATTAGTGAGTCAATCAAAGGAATACTGCAGTTGTTATCCGCAATGCAACCATGTCCCGCCAAACGGAGCTGCAGGTAAGGACCAGAATAGGTAAACTAGCTTGTTACGAGGAATACAATCGAAGAATTTCTACGTCAACGGGTCCAGAAATCAAGAATGTCAATAAATGAAGGAACGCTGATGGTTTGGCTGATATAGTAGTATCTCCCGGTGTCCTGTTCTGAGGCAGCGACTCTGATACGTCAGAGAAATGATGGTGAGGCAGGTGCCACAGCAAGGCGGCAGCGCTGGCGTGGGTCGTGGGGTTGTCGTGGCTGGAGATCTGTATTGCCTAATCAGGACAAGTCCTTCTTTTTACAAACCCTGCGATAATGAAATCCCATTGATTTCACATTGATTTTATGCAAATTTCTCGTTCAATAACGCGGATGGCCCGTGTAAAACGGGCTAGAAGGGGCATTAGAATAAAAGCGGGAATTATAGGCCCAAGTTCTAATTTATAGCGCAAGTGTTAGTCCTCCGAGTAACACAGGCTATCCTAGACAAATTGTTTAGGTGTGATCTCGACTCATGTGCAAAAGATGCGTTGCTGTAGCTCCTATATTGACGATTAGGTAAACACATGATCCTACTAGCAGCCTCGAGCTTCGTTTCTAGCAATCCTTCCGAATAAGGTCGTTTTCTCGCAGCACAAGATGTAAAGTTGAACTTGTACTTCCCACCACTCTTGTCCCATTGTAGTCAGGCATGACTTCAACCCACCACGTCACCTCTTTACCGTTTACAGTCGCGGGGCATTGTAACAGGGACCACGCGCGCACAGGCCCGCGCATCGCCGCTACCCAGACAACGAATGTAAATAGGGCGGCCCCACACAACATGCCCATCTAGATGTACGGCATTCCAAGTAATCTTAACCGGCAGCGATATCGCGACGCCATCTCGGAATTCTGCGACACGCTGACTGGAATGGTGCCGTTGCTGCTATTGCCGCCCTTAGAGCAGAACACCGTACAAAACTTAGCTGGAATTGAAGAAGACGATAGAGCAATGAAATCTCTCGCTGCCATCCGCTCCTCCGCCTCCACCCCTTCCCTACGCTCCCGCGATGGCACTCTACCGCTGCATATGATGAGGATAGACGGAGGAGGCAATGTGAGGGTTGTTGTGCGGGTGAGGGCGTTTCTGCCCAGAGGTACGTTCGCTACTAATCAGGCTTGAAAGGACCTGGACGAAATCCCGGGGGTCGTGGCTGTCGCCAAGTCATGGTTGCTAATGATATGTTATCAATAATAGAGATCGAGCGCGGTGCAGAGTGCCTGATTAGCATGGACCCAATCACGCAGATGACCACACTCCACGTCCCGGGCGACAGCGACCCAGCGAACAGCAGGGCGAAGAGCCGCAAGGTCATCGAGGAGAAGTCTTTTACATTCGACAGCTCGTTTTGGAGTCACGATAAAGCGGACAAGCACTATGCGCACCAAGAGGATGTTTACAATAGCCTGGGAGAGGAATTCCTCGACCACAATTTTGAGGGCTACCACACATGCATTTTCGCATACGGACAGACGGGCTCCGGCAAATCGTACACCATGATGGGTACACAAGAACAGCCTGGACTCATCCCTCGAACATGCGAAGACCTGTTCCAGCGCATTGAAGCTGCGCAGAACGAAACGCCGAATATCTCCTACCATGTGCGAGTTTCCTACTTTGAAGTTTACAACGAGCATGTCCGCGACCTACTCGTCCCGGTCGTGCCGAGCCAGCCACCATACTACCTGAAAATCCGCGAATCACCGGTCGAGGGACCGTACGTGAAAGATTTAACCGAAATGCCAGTGAGGAATTTCAATGAAATTCTAAGGTACATGAAGTCAGGAGACGCGAGCCGAACAACGGCAAGCACCAAGATGAACGATACCAGTAGTCGAAGCCACGCAGTTTTCACGATCATGTTGAAGCAAATCCATCACGATATGGAAACAGACGAGACGACGGAGCGAAGCTCGCGGATTCGATTAGTCGATCTTGCAGGTAGCGAGCGAGCCAAATCTACCGAGGCGACAGGAGCACGATTACGCGAGGGCAGCAACATCAACAAGTCACTAACAACATTGGGTAGAGTGATCGCAGCTTTGGCCGACCCGAAAGCAAGCCGACAGGGCAAACGCAGCAGGGACGTTGTGCCCTACCGAGACTCCATCCTAACGTGGCTACTGAAGGACTCCTTAGGTGGAAACAGCAAGACGGCGATGATTGCTTGTATTGCGCCTTCAGACTACGAAGAGACGTTGTCGACACTCCGATACGCGGATCAGGCGAAGAGGATCCGCACACGTGCCGTCGTCAACCAGGATCAAATCAGCACGGCGGAGCGGGATGCGCAGATCACCGCCATGGCTGAAGAAATTCGCTTGCTACAATTATCCGTCTCGGACTCGCGGCGCCGGGAGAAGGACGCCCGCGAGAGCGAAGAGCGTCTCGAAGAATACCAGAATCGCGTCGTCACCATGCAACGCATGATGGAGGAGCGCAGTCTCGTCGCCGAGGGCAAGATCCGCAGCCTGCAGACGGAGAACGAGGCCTTGCGTCTACACCTCAAACTAGCACTCGACAGTCTCAAGAATCCGATCCCCGAAGTCGTCGTACAGCCACAGTCTACGGAACTTGGCGAGCTGGATGACCCAGAGGCCGATAAAGAGAATGCAGCGGAAGAGGCGGATGGGAAGGATGGGGCGGACAGCAGAAGCAAAAGGCAGAGTCTCGTCGATGAGGCGTACTACGACGATGAGGATGAGGATGATGGATACGAGTCTGAAGTGTACGAGGAGAAGGCCAACGATATGCAGGAGTACATGCACGAGCTGCTTAATGACTTGTCTTTGTTTAGGCGTAAGATCGGCGACGACAAGGATCGGTTCTTAGACGAGAGTCAGCGACAGCCATTTGGTATCAAGATTAATGTTTGAACGCTATCGTATAGCTAAGAACGATGGCAAGTGGGGAAAGGAAGACTGTATGGAGCATTTTGTGCAATTGGCAAGCCTCGGTGTCCGGAGTAGCAGTATGCATGAATTGATACTTGAATGAATGAATAGGACATGATTTTCTCCCATACACATATAATATGGATCTACTTGAATGCGACCGATGACCGACCGGCACTCGGTGATATTGAATTAAGTACCTGTGTCAAAATGAGGGTACACTTACATTCGACTTAATTAGATCGTCTTACCCATCTTCTCGCCTACACTAATTGACTTGCGTATGTGTTACTTGGTATTACTAGGATATAGGCGTATTATTGCTTTGATAGATTCACATTTCGAACGAATGAGCAAAGTGAATATAACGGCCCACTGAACTCCATATCATACCTGCTGACATGTGTTTGTGAGATTGAACTGCCGGGAAGTTGGATTGTGTAGGTAATTACCAATAGTTAACTGCAACGCAGATACCGTCATCGGAGCATGACTGTGACACTTTATGGTACCTTGACATGAGTTAGCCCACGCCCTCTCAGGAGCGGTATTAGAAGTGTCTTAGAGTAAAATAAAAGCAGTAGTTCTATATGAGAGCTCAAGGGTGATAAGATAAAATGAAATGGTACCTGTGAAGGAGAAAGAGGGCATGGAGTTAATTCTTACCACATAGCCGGCAGATAGAGCATATCTCCTGGTTCGAGTGTTACGCGCATCGGGTCGGCGAGGTGTGAGTACGGTGTCGCGCGCATCTCGGGCTTATCAGGGTCCCAGGTCGCAAAGGGGACTTTTGGTGCCCCATCTTCATCACCGTCTGCCACTTCGTCTATACGTAGCACAAGACCTTCTTTTCCCCCTTCCTTTTGACTTTCTTCGTCCTGGCCGCGAACATACGTAGCGGAGTCGAGATTCTGCTCGTTGACACAAGGCTGAAAGAGTGGGGATAAGAGAACGAAGTGCTTGCGCCCTGCAATCTGTACGTAAACGTTCTCGTAGTTATCACGGTGTAGCGCCGTCACAGATCGCGAGTTGCCAATCCAAAGGTTGATGGCGTCCGGCTCTTGCTCCAGCGCTATCCGCGCAAACCCGATGCTACGCTGTACTTGCGAAAAGAGGCTTATGTACTCATGACGCAAGTTGTCATTTTCTGTTGCTTGTTAACATGGTTTCTTGTGAGGCCCTCTGTTGCGACCCAGAAGCCCCTTTTGTAGGGCACAAGCGACATACTACAACATACGGAGTCAGTAACTTCTCTTTTAACTAGGAATACGTGAGTGTCAGAATTTCGTAGCGCTCCTGAGACGGGCTAGATTAAACAGGGGATGTTTTGCGTCTTGATATGACCGAAACAGTGAAAAGGAAATTTGACGGTGAATATTTCTTACCGTGTTTGTGCATACCGTACCTCACTACCCCCTCTTATCTGATGCTCATCGTTGAAGGGACTGGTTTTCTCCTGTCGCATCAAGTACTCAATGAACTCGCCAAAGTTTTGGTCTTCCTCATGTGGTTTCGCGAAGACGAGGTTGCCTTCACTGTCCGGTGTAGGCGCGTCCGCATTTCCAAAAGGTGTCACGGCAACATTCACCTTATGTCCAGCGAGTGCAGAGCGTAAGTGCGCCGCATCCCACGTCCGCGTAGCAATCCAGTCCTGGGCCCCGCCACGTATCACAACGGGCGTGTTTCGCGACACATAGCGCATGAACTCCAGTGGGCTCGGCTCGGCCTCCAGCTCCTCGATTTGCGACGAGTTGAGCTCGGTGTAGGTCGTGAGGAGCTCCACGATTGGGTCTTCGGGCGCATCGGCTGCCATCTTGAGTTCTGTCGGTGCGATATCTGAGGGTGAAGGGGTAAGTGGCTCTAAAACCCCACTCTGCTGATGGAAAGGGGGCTGAGGTGGACTGAGTCACGTAAGGAAAGTTCACGCTTTTCCCTAGGGCACCGAAGGTGAGCCTTCGCGAACGACGGATCTGCCCGCTCACGTCTCTACCGAACCTCTGCAACCCAAATTCTGCTTGCCCCGCAACTCGCAGGTACAGCAAATTGTCACCAGTCGGGAAAAGTGGAAATGAGGATGGCTCCTTTTTGGTATGAACGCGATCGCTGGGGGGACTGTGTTCTCCAGAGTTACGAATCGAGCAACGTCGATCGCTCGGAGAATTTCAACCCTGTCATGCAACATGCCAGAATTGACGACACAACCAATGGAAACCGACTCGCTGGGTCATGATGCTTCAAAGTGACCTGATCTCGAAATCAACACAGACGCATTTAACGAAGCCCACCCGGCAAAGCTGAGCGGGCTGGGGGTGCCAGTGGTCAGATTAAAGACCGGAATGGGCTCTTTCTGAGAGGATTAGCGTCAGGGGGGGTGAGGATGTGGGAGCGTATATAATGCTCGTCGTTTCCCATTGCCGTCGTTGTTATCGCTCCCGTGCATCCCGCAACCTCACTGCCCTTGACCTCTGCTATCCTTTATTACTACACCCACTGAACTACGATGAGTCTACCAAAATCTATCGCATACGCATCGTGCCAGCAGCCTATCACAGCGACAGACCCAACAAGCCGGAACTACTGCATTGGAGCCTTGCGAATGGACGACACGTTGTCTAGAAGAACTATTCGGAGCCTACGGCATCAATCCAGCAGTTCGCATGCTGCTGGAGCTAGTCTCGGGGAATAGCAATAACCAAAAGCCATCTTATGTCAGTCGAGAAATCAACAAATGCAGCACGTAACCTGTCAAAAATGCAGAAGCACTCTTTACCTGATTACTGGTAATGCATGCGATGTTTGGCGTACAATCAATGGTGGTTGCACAAGGGTAAGGAAGGGCTCCATCTAGTGTTTTGCGCGCTGTCAGCTTTGCCAGTTATTGGGTAGTGCGCAGAAGACCTGGTAGGTATACACAGGCTACTGGGTGGGCTAACTGGCAGGTCTTGACCCTGACGATCGACGATCCACCAAGAAAGGGCGTCTAGGTTACCTACCTGCACGCTCTAGTCGGGTTGCGGGCAATCGTCGGCCCTGTCATACGCAACCACCCACTAGGTTCTGTACAAGGTACAGCCAGGTAGTAGATAATGAAGAGTACCTGCCGGCTTTACCTAGGTAGGAGGTACAAAAGAGGACCCCGCGACAACGGAAGATGCGGCTGGCAGGGGCCGGCCAAGAGAGACACCAATGGGGCCATCCCCATCATCAGCCAGAGACACTTTGACAATCCAGTCTTGTCCAGTCCAGCCCAGTCCAGTTCGTTCACCATCCACCACTCATCACCTCAATTGATATTGCCTGGGACTTCAGAAACGACGTGCTCTCCCGCTTATCTCGCTCGCTTCCGATTTTCAGCCCCCTCAGCTGGACGAGACACTAAATAGACTCGTCCTATTTTGCCCGTTACCAGGCCTGTCCTTTCTTAGGTAAGTGGGCCAATTGTGACCATTTTGTCCGGTTCACGTAGCGCCAGCGCCCTCATCTACATCCTGATCCGTCGCGCCAACGTCCGCAAGTCTGCGATCGGGTAACGTTGGCGTCGCTCTAGACCCCGACTATTTCCTCAGCCCGAATTTCTCTTTAGGTGCTGCCATGTATCATGGCGCTCTAGTGTTCCACGCACCGAATGTGCCATGCGAAGCAATTTGTTGGTCCGCTTCGAGTATCCTGTTTCTGAGTCTGGTGGCTTGGGGTTCCATGCGTCCGAGCAAGTCCAGCTTAACCAGATCTGATCATATGCCAATGCCTTTTATGAAAGTGCCACCTAGAACACCTTCTTTTCTAACGTCTCTTCCATTCTTCAGCGTAGTCACCCTCCTCGATGGTGCCTCGAATGGTTCATCGGTCGTCTTTGTTCACCTCTATACAAACCCAACCCAGCTCTCGAATGCGCTTCGTATCGTCACATCTGCCGCAACGACTTAATCTGCCGCTCACATAGCGAACCCACACTATGCGCGAATCGAGTTCCTATTCGAAGGCCGTCTGCCTCTATCTTGGTTCTACTCTCACGCTAAGACTGCCAGTCTGCTCATCATCGGATATTTGGCTTGATTCTTGAGCAGATACGTTTAAAGGATGATTTGGTATCTTCTTTATCCTTTCCGAGGGTATGTCATAGCACCCATCCGGGGCTGCCTCAGTATACAGTCATTGACCTTTGTAAACCAAGAACTACCGAGGCTCCCGTGTTAGGCCCAAGCCATCCACTGCGCAGCGGCTTCACGCGATACGGTAGATATGCCGCCAGCCATGTCCTTAGTACATTGTTGATATCGGTTGGCGTTGCTGCTATTCTTATATATCCTTTTCCGTTTCTATATACCACCACCGATTTCACCAATGGCGCATCCAGTCTTCCCCACCATGTCTGGACGGACGCTCATCTCCTCGATGAAAAGAGTACTTGTGAGCCCGACGTCATTATGCGGTCCATATGGGTTCATGGAAGCTATTTTCAGGCACTCGATAAGGAGGTTTTACTAGGTGCTCTTGAGCTCCAAGACGAGCTCTTAGGGCCAACGATCGATTTTAGCCCGCGGCAACAACCTAGCAGCCTTGAGCTACCCGGCGAGGCGATCCAGAATCTCACATTGAAACAGCGTGATTCTATGCATGTCACTAATGGCCTGACCAACGTGTCATGGTTTTTTCATTCGCCTCTGCAGTACTGGTCTTGCTCCTCTGACCTCGTGCAACAAGACCATGATATACTTGCAACTGTGAACGAGAAGAAGAACCAGCCCACGTCGGCTAATGTCACTTTGAGGCACTCTATCGTCTTCAGCGGCAAGCGCTTCGAGGACCGCCAATTAGTCGCTGCAGATGCCTTAGTCATAACTCTCATCCACCTTCGAGACTCCCCGGTCGGCCGCCTCTGGCAAGAAAGGGTACAAGCCCTTGCCAACAACGTGAAGCATAAGTGGAAAGTCATCACACCTCAGGACGGGAGATCAAGTCAGCTATACGAGTTTCAATTCCGCCTCATGTCGAAAGTAGATGCCCTTCTTTTGGGCTCAGCTTACTCGCTTGTCGTCATCTACTTCCTGTTCAGCCTGTCTAAGTTACGAGCTGTGAAATCCAAGGTCGGCTTGATGGTTACGGTCGTGGCGCAAATCGCCCTTGCCATCATCTCGAGCTTTACCATTTGCGCCATCTTCAAGATCGACCTTTCGAGAATACCACGGTTTGGCTACCCAGTAGTAATATTTTCGATGAGTTTGGAAAACATATTTCGACTTATTAACGCCGTCATTCTCACGCCCTCTGAAAATAGTGCGAGCAACAGGATTGGCCAAGCTTTCGGCGAAACAGCCCATATCGCATTAGCTAGCGTGGCCCAAAATTTACTTATCCTATATGGTCTGTCAAGGGTGGTGTCTTCCGGAGTGTCGGCGTTTTGTACATTTGCTGCCATTGCACTTATTTTCGACTTCTTCTACCTTTCAACATTCTTCCTTTCTGTTTTGAGTGTTGATGTGCGGCGAATCGAGCTTAGTGATGCGCTTGCAAGAGCCTCGATTCGGTCTCATCGACTCGCTACTGATACACAACCGCGTCAGACATGGCTAGATAATATGCTTCAAGGAAAGATCGCCATGTCGACACGGATAGCAGGCACCGTGGTCATGGTTGGCTTTGTTCTTATCGCCCAATGGCACTTTTTCGAGAATGAAAGTGTAACCAGGATTCTTCGCCGACTCATCCGCATCGCACCGAAATACAATGACCCAAATCCGTCTCGGTCCTCGCTCCTCGTCGAGGTCCACCAAGCGAGAAGTCCAACTTCATGGCTTCGGTTACAAGACCACGAAACCGCTCGCGAGGTCATCAAGGTCATCAAGCCTAATGCTTACAGCTACACCGCCAGGGTATTTGATCCGTACATCTTCGTGCTTAACGGATCCGACCGTATGCTCTCAGCCCACGAGCGCTTGTTCTCTCCTGCTGTCTACGATTTTATACGACATCAATTAGCCCCATTCTTAGTCACGGTTCTTATCGTTACAGCTGCTGTACGACTCCTTATGAACTATTTGCTTTGGGACGAATTGTCAGAAACTGCGAGTGCCGATAGGCTTTCGGAAGACTCACTCCTAAGCATCAAGACCCTACACGGAGGGCATCATCTAGATGTTGCTTTATTAACAGCGTCTTCTAGCGGCCATCTTGTGTCCGTGGGTCTCGATCGAATTATTCGAGTCTGGAATGTTAAAGAAGGTGGCTATAGCTATGTTCTGGGTGAAGACAAAAAATCTCCCCAAATACCCTTCCCAATATTAGCCATGTGCATCGATGATGAGTTTCACTGGCTTGCTCTATTAACTGTTGACCGCGTGTTGCTATGGAATCTAGCCGAACTTCGGTGGGGTCCTCCAATCAAAGTAGACCCCTATCGACATAAGCCAGAAGTTTTCTTCTTTGGGAATGACGACTGTGTCCCTATCCCGCCTCTATTACTAGTACGTCGCGATGGAGTTATTACGGAACTAAGACCAGCATTAGGAGAGTCCAGTAGTTACATGATACCCGAAGAGAGTGTTGTCGCCTCTGTCGATGCTCTGGCTGAGAAGGGTATGTATACATTACGTGGCTATATGCTTATGAAGTTTGCGAGACTAATGTGTGAAAAGCGTTTCCACCAAAGATCATGACTTCGACTAGGGAAGGACACATTCACCTCATCACTCAAGACGGGTACGATTGGGTGTCAAGCGCTATTTCTGTTCGCCGACCTCGGCCTCGAGACCGGGAGTTTATCTCGATTCAAGCGTTGCCAGAGTTAAGCTTCTTCCTTATTATACGGGCTCAGACAGTAGATCTAGTAGATTCGCAAACACATAGAGCGATTTACACCTTTAAAGTCGACCCGATTCAACCGAAGAGCCTCAAGGCTTTCCACTCAAGACCAAGGCGGATGCGGTGCGGTTCTGTTGCCTTGTGGAGCTTCACTATTGCGTATGTCAATACGTATACTCGTGACCTGGTAGTGCAGACGTACAGCCCTCAGAATGAAGATGAGTCGTTGTGTTTCTGTGACCCAGAGTCACCTTCACGGAAAACTTGCTGTCCGTGGAAAAGAGCTAAAGAGACAAGACGTGTTATTAAAAACCCTGGCATCTGGCAGGCCTTATCCTCCGGGATTATGGTGGGCGTAAGAAGGAAAACGCCAGAGAAGGATCTTACAAGTAGCCACAATTACACACCACCCATGACGCAACTGAGCGGACTTCGAAGCCGCCGCCACAATCACCGCCCGACAGCCCCAGCGCAACAGCCTCTAGACAACTGGGAGGTCTGGATGTTCTCGCACTTTGGCGGAAAGCAAGACACGTGGGAGACCGCGCCGCTATGCACCGAAGCCGAGGATGACGGTCATCTCTTCGTGACCCACTTAGGTCCTATGGCTAATATTGGCAGCTCTAGCGTGGCTGTTGGGCTCAGTAACGTCATCAAGGTCATCACCGTAGGCCAGGAACACTTCGATACAGAATATGTCACGGAGCCCGGAAGCGGTGTGCCGGCTATGAGCAGTCGGAGGCGTAAGGGGCCTTCGTCTCTCCGGACCAGACCCCCGGTTCCTTTTAAAGAGTGCTGTTAGGCGACCTTACACCAACAAAAAAAACCATTCTTTGTATGTCGCCTTCATATTGACTTTGATAGAGGGGTGCGCATATGAGTTATGAGAATAGCTTTCAGCGGCAGTTACCTGGCATGGGACAAGTGCTATGGTGGTTTGAGTCGGAAAGGGGAGGGTTCACGCATATTATTCCATTACACATATATAGCACTGGTATGGGTATGGGATGACAGGTAAGGCGCATATGAGGGAGGGGAAAATGGCGCTCGTGGGACGGTATTCAAACGTCTTCTCCGCCAAATATTTGAGGACGCCTAAAGAAGCGGGAACTGAATGTGGAAAGCAAAGGACAGAACAGGCTAATATGGTATCTATTACAGACCACTTGCCTTCCGCAGTCGAGCAGGGCGGCATTAGTGAAATGAAGACTATATTCCCGAATCGTTACTGCTGCCGCTTTCTTGATTCACTGTGATTGCATAAGATAAGTGGCTAGGGGTATGTATGTATATTTTGTAACTGTGGCCGGAGGAAGCCCGATGGAACCGAATTTTTTTCTAATAATGGTACAATGTGTCGATCGACTACTTGATTATTTAGTAATAAATATGCTTTTTCGCTGATTCGGGCATCGTGAGGCTACAGTGGCGGTGAGAGCGCAAAGAGTGCAGGTGATGATGGTTTGCCTAGGTATATTGGTGTTGTCCAAGTATGATCATTGGTTTGAGAACTTCAGCGCTCAGGGTTCTTCTATCATAATGGTTGCCTCAGAACACGTCTCGTTAATTAATTACTGACCGTGAAAGAGGAGTACTTTGGATGGACATTAATAATACACGTGAATCGACTTCCGTCTTGTACATCCAAGCTGTGAACGCCGTATTGAAAGAAAAATTGGCGGCGGAAGTCTGGATTCCGTGGTGAGGGGCGATGCTGAGAGTTTGCGCATTGAGGTTTATGGCGTCAGCTTGTGATTGACGTATTTACCGAGTTGTGGTGGTTTGTGATTAGCTGTGACAAGAGATATTGGAATCAAGCTCTGACCACCACCTCTGGCCTAGGGATTCAGCCGATGACGATAGTCTGGATAGACTCCTTTTCTATAGAAAACATTGTATTAATCGAGTCCATTCTGATCTCGTCCAGACGTCTGTCCGCAATTAATAGTCAGTAATTACCATCCACAATCATAATGCGGCTTATCCTGGGAGGGGTTGGGGAGCATGCATGAGCAGATAGCATATGAAAGTACAACATAGCCAAACTAGGTAAAAAAAGCGGCTTTAGAATACGCACTCTCCAGCATTGTTATGGAACGCCCGTGGTGTGGCGCCATAATGGGGAACTTCTAAGTAGCCGATCCTTTCGTAAAAGGCTCCGTGAGATCGCAGCAGCAGCACTCTAGCATCATACTCGAAGACACGGTCCGGAACGATACCCTTCAAAATCAGTTCTTGTTCAGTGTAACTAAGCAGAATTAGCCCAATTACCCAAGCATCCGTAGTTAGCAGTTCTGCATCAAGGCAACAGTTTAGCATCATGTGGGCGTTATCTCCTACCCGAAGTGAAGCGTAATATCCAGAATGCTGAGGGTTTTCATACCACGACTGTTGCCACGGCGGATCTCGCGTTACAATGGTGGTGTGAAGCTTCTGCTCCCGTGTCCACTCGATGTACGAAATCTGCACATTAATCAACAAACCAGTTACGTATAGAAACCGTGGGCATTCGCTAACCGCCATTCGGCGATTCTTCAGCTCGTCCATTAGTGTCGATACGTTGAATTGTTGGGCTCGACTGTCTCCGAAGTGAATGTAAGAATCCAAGACTCGCCATCTCCACCATCCACGTGAAGGAAGGCTAAAATTAGCGCTGCTTTGCCAACCTAAGCTTGACCAGCTTGGATTATCGGGATTCCTCTTGACCGGGTGCTCGTGATACCAAGCTAACCCTATGTCCCATCCGCCTTTGGGGCTGAGCGATTTTTGTACAATTATTCCCCATGGAGCATATAGTTGAGATGTTTGTAAGAAGTTTAACATCCCGAGACATGCATTCGTCATATCGGACACAAAACTCAGTTGACGCCTACTGTATTCTTTCATCAAGCTGATCGCTGAGAAGGGTGACACGCGTAAGTTCGCCGTCTTATAACCAGCTTGCGGTATGAGCCCTTCAAATACCTTGGTGGACTTCCAATCCCCTGCCAAAAGAGGTTGTGCTTCCCATTCAGCGCAATGCGAAGTATTGCACAAGTACGAAGCTCCATGGTTGGTGAACATAACCCTGCGTGGCGACAAGTAGCCTTCTTGCAATGTCCAACCCCTTGTAGCCCAGGGAGACTCTCTTACTCGAACGGCGATGAGCGGAAATCCCTGCAATAGGGTGACACCGTCAACAGTCTCCTGCCGTTGGTGAATACGGGAACGGCCTACCCCAGCAAGTCCACTACACGTTCCAAGGTTAGCAATGATGGGTCCTTTAACAGTCTTCAGTAAGAACAACAACGACTAATCCCAGAACGAGCCTAGAACAGGTCAAATGACAAGCGTTGCCAACAGTTATTGCTGGGAAGACTCTTCTCGACATACTGTGTTGAGTTATCTCCTTCGGCATCGATTAGGGTGACTTCGGAATTCATGTAAATGGCGTCCATCTGGGATATCTGATTTTGCTTGTGGGTATTATTATGCTGATCTATGCACTGGGATTGGGATCGTTAAGCGGAAACTCGAGAGGGTCAGGGTGTTGGGTATTGTGCGTACGTGTTTGTCGACCCAAAGATATTGTAATCCAAGTGAACGGGTAGCCTCAATGGCATCATTAACGACCCGTGAATAAGCCTTCATTGGTGCTTCAGGAAGAGAGCCCCAGACGTATGATAACGCAGCATATTGGCAACCCGGTGGGGCTGGAATAACTCTTCTGTCCTCAGAGATGCAGTCGATGACTCTGAGACCAGTGATCTGGTTAGCCTTACTGGGGAAACACCAGCCTTTGTGGTTACTCCGACAGTGATCAAGTCTCTGTTTAAGAAAGGCGAAGTCTACAGCATCGGGCTTCACTGATCGTATACCAAAATCATATTCTTGGTCATGGCCCACCAGCCCAATAAAGCCGTTTGTAAGACAGCGTTTGGAATCGACAGACCTGCCTTGGCATACGCCTAGGAGGGTGCTGTCTCGAAAGGACATTTTTTTAACATCCTTCGTAGGAAATTTTTCCGAAACGAATCTGGCTGAGAAAACTCGTAGTTGACACGGAGCGCTGTCGAGGGAGGGTGGTTTGATTGTTGCGAATATGCGGCAAATTCGACAGATGGACTCGGCGAGTTGCTGGTGCGATTCTGGAAGCTTCAGGATTGGCTTCTTCCGACTCTTTGGCGGTGTTGATGCTGCCACATTGCTCCAGCTTACGGAAGAACAGCGCACACATATGTCACTGTCCAGCTGGACTGAATCACTGCCTGCCGTCGACTGTTCATCCGTGTCTGAATACTTCCTCCGCGTATTTCGTTGACTGGCTTGTAAGGATGGCTCTGTGCGCTTTTTGGAGGGATGGAGATGTTTAACTCTTGCTATGAGAATGTATATCGATGGGCACTATATCGGCCAGAGTCAAGTCGTTGATAGCAATAGAGGAGACGATGAGGGCAAATGGCAATCGAAGTATCTAGAGAGCGCCGTGAGGACAAAATCCCTATGTCAGACTATGAATTACCTTTTGAACATACAGGTCCATCGGGCTACCTCAATTCGCCTCGCAGTACGCCTCGGCTCTGCATCCCAAGAAATTAGAACAGAGCGGGAGTGAACAGCAAATGAAAACAAATCAACAGTATACCAATATAGAAAGAACATAAATGTGCAGAACAAGGCTAACTAGATAAGCCAAGGCAGACTGAGAAAGCGCCACGCGAGCATAGTATCTATATAATCCTTTCATCTAGGAAGCGCTTTTCAGGTCAGCTAATCGAGAAATGAATAGTTTGCCGGTAAACAAGGTACTGCATACTTCTAAGTCAGGCTTCTCTTACAACACTCACGTGGGCTAGTGACGAGACATGGTAATTGAATCGAAGGAGAGGGAGGCAAAAATGAGTTCCTAGAGCCCGTTGGGGTCTATTAGTATGCTTCATCTGACATATACACATACACGTAGTCATTTGAGCATTGACTTGAGAGTTCAGAATTTCAGATGTATCAAGAGGCTGGTCTGGTATAATTTGGAGGCCGACCAATGCTAGAAAATGCCAAAGTCGAGTATACTATAGATAGCCTAAGGTCCAAATCTTTGTATTTAACGCTAAACAGCTAGCGAGGTTGAGTCTTGTAGGACATCCAGTCGGGATAGGACCAGATCGCCCGTCTCTCTGCGTTCAGAGAATTCGATATTTTTCGGTGAGAGGTATGGACTTGGACTTGCCAGGTCGCTGGAGCCTGCTGCTTTCGATATCCCTTGCGCTACTATGTAGTTCCGTCTAGGAGGGTGGCTTCACCGCCAGTTGCTGCATGAAGTTTGCCGGCACGCGTCGGTACTGCACTACGGGTGCAGTTGAGTTGAGCCAAACCCTGTGTGTGTGCATTGGGGTTTTCTTCGCTATAGTGAGGGGAGGCAGCCGGGATCATGAGCTTGGTGATAGATGGGAGTGAAACAGGAGGGGTGGCCGCATATGACGCGGCCGGCAGTCCATAGACTATTGCTGATTCCTCTTATAAATAATTACATAGATGGTCGATGGTGAAGCAGCTTAGTTAGTTGAAGTCATTGACCCCTCAGCTAAGGTTACTACTTTAGCGGGTTATGCGCTGGCACCACCTGGCGAGGCCTGGACACCTGTCCGCCTATGGTAGTGGTACCGACGTTCTGTCTCGCTTTATGTCATCAGATCTTAGCTCCCGCCGTTGAGAAAATCAGGTGGCTGGGAGAAGAGTTACCTAAAATATCTGCCCTGTCGTGCCAAGACACATTCTCATTGGTCCTTCAAGTCAACAATTCCAGTCGCGTGGCCCTGGAGCTCAAACTAACTTACTTATTGCAGAGCTTCTTTCCGGTTTCTTAATTTGTAAAGTATAGTGCATCACGATAGATTTGGAGTATAATACTCATGAGCATCGTCTGTTTCTCGAGAACTCAGAGCTAGATATCTAGGCACAAGACGATTCAGCATCAGCGAATACACCACATGCCGGGTGTTGTGTTTTGGCTGCATCGCTGTAGGACACCATCTGCGGGTTTCTAGGCGCCTAGACACGCCCCTCCTGCGCGTCTCCTAATTAGTGGTTTGCAATATACAAATGTCACAGCTTTAGGCTGGCTTTATCTCACCTAAGCGGCGCTGTTTTGGTCCTTTTCCTTTTTCCTTATTTTTTTTTTTTCGCTTAAGGGTAGGAAAAAGGAACAAGTATCGATGCAGTCACAAAGTATGAACAGCACGACGCGAGGGATCTCCCCAACCTCACTATTCTTGCTATATTGCATGTGCCGATCGAAAGGATCAAGCATATCCCCTAGGTTGAAAGTTCGCTGTGTCCGGACGTTTGCCCGATTTAAATCAGAACCAGGGGTTTTGTCTCAGGGTAGTTTAGTTATCGTGATTCGTGAGGTACCGTCGGCGATTACAGACGTCTACTATGACCACTTGCGGCATCGCCTTTTAGCGGCTGAGCTCTCGCTGTACTATGCACTCGCCCAGCTGATGTTACCTAGGCTGGGCGAGTACCTACATGTAGTCTAGGTACAGATTACTCTGGAAAATGAAAATTTCCCGTCCTCTCATTGGTCTTTTCCTTAACTACTCGCTCTTTTGCCTCGATGATCCTTTTAATTTAACCTCCACAAAAACCATTGTCTCAGTTATTTCAGTCTCGATATTCACACAACTCACCCTGAAGTCATTCATTTATTCATTCATCTTGGATATAGAGCTATACATCATGACGCGGGCTTCTTGATATAGATTGCTTCAAGTGACACCAGAACAGCATCCCGCCTGAACCGTCGGAATCGCCTCGGCTCCCGAGTCCTGGCGCTGGTCAAACCCCAGGCTTCTACTACGATTAGCATCTGAACAACTCATCTTGCATCGGCAAGCCTGCATTATCATAACAGCCTACCATTCATTTGCCCGCCCACATGCCCACAAACCCTGACACCGAATAAGTGTTACATACATACATATCTTGCTCTGAGTCCCTCGTGGCAGTCAATCGCTCTAGATCTCTTGTAGTTTCATCTTGGTTCCCGTCCCATCGTTCTGCGCTGCTCGGCTCAGGCGCCATTCCGTCGACACGCTCCCATCTGCTTGTCTCCTGCGTCTACCTCGTGCGCGCGCGTCTGGGTCTGCATTAGACTAGACTTTATCTGTCCCAAGCTGGTCCACAGCTCATACAATTCCTTCATGCACACGACGTCGACCTGCAGGTCTCGTGGAAATTCTACCGTTCTATACCTCGCCTCATATGCGGCCCTAAGACCTACATACATAGACGTACATACATACATAACATATCTTCCACGCCTGCGTCGCGTCTAGACAAACTTGCTAGCATATTTCGGTCCGTGTTTTCCCCTTTCCCAAAACGCGTCGTCCTATCTTTACTTCTAAACATGGCTTTTACATCTATTTCCTCCTCGACGTCTCACCGATCTTGAGAGTAATACCTGTTCACGGACCACTGCTGAGGCCGCTTTAGATTGCGGGCCTAAGTCTTGACCATTGCGCGGTCCAGATTTGACGACTCCACATAAGCACCAGATCCGAAAACCTGTCAATCTACTCTCTCTCCCGGTCTTTACACCGCCATTGGCCTTGGAATTCCGAGTTTCCATCCAGCCGGCCGCCCCCTAGTGCTGCGGAACAGCTATATATACTTTGCCATCACCATTTCATCACCAATTGGCGCTTTTGAGAGGACTGACGCCGAAATGCTTGACGATTCCCAAAGTGCCACCACGCCGAAACCCGCCCTCCACCATCAGCCTCAACCTTGCTGCGTTTTCCGTTTGCACTAACAGTCTTCTCTTTGATTTGTCCGCAGAACCGTATCCTGGCCTCTCAGTTGATTTTTTTACGGCTTGTACTTCTTCTACTGTATCATATTGGTCAGTATATATCCAATAGTGGGCGTCCTCGGCGCGTCCCTGCGGACATTACTTCCCAGTATTTGGTCCGACTAACTCGTACAGCGCCAGTCCTCTTGTAATTTCGAATGTTTAATATTGCTGGACCTGAAGCATCTGCCAAACTGTGGAGATTCGTTTAGCAGTCCTCGATTTGAGTTTCCCTGCTTCACGAATCCCGATATAGTCGCAAGCGCTACTCAGCGTGATACATTCGCCTATCAACTGTAGCATTTGCGCCCATGCTCGGACGCCATTTTCTTTGAAAACACTCGCTTGTATCTCGCTCGGAAAGCAGGCCTGTCTCGATACATTACTTTGTTTAGAGAGCTGCCCATTAACCTCTGAATAATTGATATTCAACATTCATCATTATTTCGCCTACTAATTAACAAAATCCAATCGAGATTTGACCTTTTCAGGACAATTTGATTTGGTAACTTGTAGGTCTGTAGCCAGTGCATTGGGGGTTATTGGGACGAGTGCTGATAGATTAGTAGCGTTGGGTTGGCATTGGCAAAGGGAGCTACTACATTCAGGTACGCTGTTTCGTCACGGTAGTGCTATTTGTTTTGCATTATTAAATTATGGTCACTCGTCGCCATATATATTCCTATCCAGACCCTCATGATCATTAATGAGCTTTCGAAACCCTGACCGTCTGCAGCTTCCTCCGCTCAACTAGTCTCTTGACAGGCTTGTCCTGGCCTCTTATATTACCACGTTCATGAATCCTACCCGACCCCATCTTAACACGGCCTAGGGGCTTGAGATAGCGGGAAATTTAGACGCTTTCAATGGCTTCTTCCGAAGTGGACCAGAAATTCCTCGGCAGACTAGCAAGACAGGTTGAGCCCAACAATGCACTCCTCGCATCTATGCTATTCAAGATCCTGGGTTTATCCATTAACCTAGCAGAGCATACAGTTAGAGCGCGGAAACAGCGAAGGCTTGATACCTCCCGGGCAACACAGTCACTCGAGTTATATTTCCATATTATCTGGCTTTCCCGTGAAGGCCTAATCATGCTCGAACAATACGTTCTACCAATGGTTGGGGATCATGGCGAGCTCAAAGTTCTTGCGTTCAAGCTTCGAGCCTCGTTTTATCATATATTCGTGCTCTTTCACAATAACCCAGCTGTATCCACAATGGGTATCAACACTGCGATACCAGGTATTCCGCCGATACCAAGGCTCGATAAGGGCAAAGGAGTCGACCGAGGCGATTATACTACCGATACCACACGCTCCTCGTTGCAACCTACGCATGCGATGGAAGGTGGTCCTGTAGGGCCTCCACCAGGCTTTGGACCTAAAACTCCCGAATCAGCAGCAACGTTTTTGCTACCGTCGGTCAATTACATACCCACCGCCCATGAATACTTCAGGCAAGCCGTAGCCCTAGCCGATGAACTACTTTGGGGCTCGCACTCCTTACGGCTATCAGTGAAGACTGAGTACGCAGCATTTCTGTATGAATGCTTACATGATCAGGACGGAAGTCGAAAGCTAGCGAAAGATACGATCGCGGAGGTGTACGACGCCACCGAGGGCATGGATGACGATATGTTTAATGATGCTTGCGATCTCGTTACTGTTCTGGGCAAAATGATGAAACGAGGTCTTGGGTCCAACAACACACTTCGAAGCAGAGGAGCGAGTCCAGCAACCCAAGCTACCTCCCAAGCAGACAGTGTCGCAACGGTCATACCTGCTGTAGGCATGGAAAACCCGATATGAAAGACCACCTGCCCCTAATCTACATCACCGGAATGTCCTCTAACTGGAAAGGATCCTTAGAATGGCGATTACCACTCCCGGGTAGGGTTTTTACTCATTCACTGCTCTTGGCCGTGCCGAAGATGTTACTCTGAGCTGCCTTACATTTTCGCCCTTAGAAAGCATTTGAGGTGGCTTTGTTGAACCTTTAAGAGCGAAGCGTATACCGAAAGCTGCAAGGTCAAGCTTTCAGCCACTCCGATATATTCTCTACGATGAAGTCGTACCTCTCTTTCTTTCGTAATATCTTGTTCAGTGCTTTGCATCATAGGAGTTTCTGGATTAGGTATAGACGCGATCCTGCATAGCGCTTGGCTTTCAACACCTGATTACACCAAAATAACTAAGATTTCTTTTCACTCCAGAGATTGGGTCGCAGGCCAGCACGCATGTCGATTAATCTTTCTATCTGCTGTTACATTCTCTACTCAGTACATATTCAACGATATCCACCTGAATAATCATACCAGCCGACTTACTACTCAATCTGCGGAAACGTCAACCGCCGCTGCACCTTCAAAGTATGCAAATGCATATCGGGCGTGTACAGTTAGAAAAAATTTCTGCATGTTATTCTCAAAGGGTGGAGGAAGGAAAACAAGCAAGCTGCAGGAGCGCAGCATCTATCTTCCTTGTCATCATCTTCGCGGACTCTGTTACTTATTTATATATTTAGCAGGCCAGCCAGCATTCTGTATTTTAAGCTCTCGCCTCAGGAGATACATGTAAAAATGCATTAATTTCACCGGTCAATCAAATATACCTTTAAGCGACCTAGGCGACCTGGAACATAAGTTGAGCCCACTGCGCAGGATGCTTCAATACATGGATGGTTATTTGGTTCCGTTAGTCAAGCTAGAAAACAGGAGGGAAAAAAATTTCCTTCGGGATTGTCACGATCATACCGCGTATCGGACACATGCTGTCTTCCACCAAATGCTCATTTATTTCATACATAATAGACAATCCAAGCCAAAGACTTCCCTAGATAGACACAGCAAAACCCGAGACAGATAGATAGGTACTCACGTTTCCATAAGAGTGGTGGAAATAGAAGAACTCTATGCTTCCGGTACTATATATCTCCCATAATGATAAGCATAAGTTATCAATACAGGCCGACACCAATATCAACATTGAGACAAGGTTGTTCAAGTGATAACATGATATAACCATTCAAACATATACCCCTGAGTCCACAAATTTTCGACAAAGCCAAGTCCAGATTTACGCCTTGCTGTGCTGTGCTATGCCATGCAAATAATGTATCCATCCGTCCATCTTTATCCCATATACCAGAACGACGCCTTCGATATGTACATGTTGTGGTAGCAACGAAACGAAATCAGGTATGGGTATATTGCTGCTTCTTCCCATACGCACGCTGACTTTCTAACTCTTTCATAACTCTCACTTACAGTTATCTCTTCTGTGCTTCTCTTTTCTTTTCGACATCGAAGTCCAACATAATTCCTACAATGCGTCTATGCAGGGTAGACAAGCAAACAAGTAGACTAGACACGCTGGCTTATGCATGTTCCAAGCCCAAAGCTGGCAGGACAGTTTCTACGCCTGCTAATCGGCCACATCTCCTTTTTTGACTTTCTTCAGGTATTCATTCTTCGTCGTCGTCAGGAAGATCCCAATCCTCTCCGACGTCGGCCCAACCACAACCCCAGCGCCTGCCTCCCGTCTCACCACCAGTACGTAAATCCGCCGCCTCTTCACGGCCTTCACTCCAGCACCTTATTAAGTAATCATCGCCCACCGTAACGAGCTTTCCCTCATCAGTCCACGTAACAGAACCAACTTCGCGCTCATGGCCGCGGACTAGCGGAGTGCCCATTCTGATGATAGGTATATCATCTTTCGGGCGCGCAGAAAGATTCGTCGCGCTATTTGTACGGAAAAGTGGTCTCTGGACTCCAGCTGCGGACATCTTGGCGCTCATTGATGCCGCAGGGCCCGACGATATGCCAATTGTTGAGCTGTCGAGGCTCATGTTGCTCATCATACCCGATAGCTCGTCCTGGAAGTACCGCTCCTGAGTTGGGAATAGCACGGCGCAGCTATCGTTGCTCCCGACGGCGAGAAGTTCACTCCTGCCGTCCCGCGCGGGACGCACCGCGCATTTGATATAGAAGCTCGTTGCGTGAAACGATGGATGCCTGAACCCATATAATGGTCCGAGGCCTTGCTGTGTGACTGCGTTGTGCCTTCGTCTAGGCGGCTCCCCATTCCGAGAGGATAGCTCTGGCGCATGCCCCAGGATTAGGTGAGCAGTTGAATACGCGTAGACCGTGTTATCTTTACATAGCGCGTACAATCTCGAGGCGTCCGTACCAAGTGTTAGAGATGAGATCCCGAATGGCCGCCAGTGCGCATGTGACTTCGGAGGAGCTGTGGTTGATAAAGGCGAAGGGACTTTGTTACGTGATGAGTGAATAGATCGGATGTCCCAAAGCTTGATAGATGCATCCGCTTCGCACGCTGTCAGCAACAAGTGTTCCTGTCCAGAAGGGAGAAATTGCAACGTAGTAACGGATACATCGTTTGAGCGGCTGGGCATCTCACGACGTGAGGGGGTATCACCTGGCCCGATGGATGGTGACTGCCGGAGCTGGCGAGATGTACGCGCATGTGCGTGGTAAAAGCTATTGATAGCACATCCGCGCTTGGGTGGAGGTAAACGAAAGGTCAGGTTAGTGTCTCGACTTTCTGAATGCTGAAAGTCCTGTACAGGACGGCTACACCGCAAATCCCAGATCTGGACACTACCGTCTCGTGATGATGTTGCAAGGACGCTGCTGTTCGCTTGCCCTGGCTGAAAGCGGATCTGCTTTAGCGAGGCAGTGTGCTGTCCTAGGAAGGCGATCGGCGATTGCGTCATCATATCGATGACTTGACCGGTTTGATCACCAGATGCGGTAGCTAGCAGATAGTCGTCGTTCGAAAAGTCGAGGTCGATGATAGCGTTTGTGTGTGGCGCAAACGTTAAGTGAATGCTGCTGAAAGGTTCGGACGAGTTGCTAGAGGAATCAAGTAACCGTATGCGGCCCTCTTCATCACCAATTGCGACGATGCCACTTCGGTGACAGGCAGCTGTGCAGAAGGGTATGCATTGTCCGGGTCCCTCATGGCTGGTGCAGTTGTGAACATCGTCCGGACGGCTGTGGAAGTCGGCAGTGTCGATTCTCCAGTCAGCGGCAGGATATGACATATAGGCCCGTCCAGCCTGGGGGAGACCTCCCAGTTCCCTTTGCGCAATCTGACTGGTCAAACCACGAGTAGACAGAGGAAGCAGTCGTTTCGACGGCTGGGGTGGTATCAACAGATCATCTTCACTGCATTCTTCATCTGATTCGCTTATTTCTTGGCTGGAATTGAGAGATCGGATGGGGCTTAGGAGGCCTGGTCTCAAGCCATGAGAAACCCCAAGTGGCGAAGGTCGGATTGGTGAAGATTCGGGGGTGTGGTGTGTCTTCCTTCGCTTAGCTATCCTGCACGACTGAAATTCTATATTCTCATCTTGAGCTTCTTCTTCGAAAAGAGGCTTCAGCGGGCTGGATGGAGCTGGAGTCTGATATCGCTGATTAAGCGTCGCAGCTCCAAGGTCCCGCAGCGCTTTGCGTGCTGGGCTCAGCTGAGAGGGAACTCTCGAACGGGGGGTGAAAAACCGTTTGAACTTCCTAGGTGTGATTGACGGGTCCTTTCGTTCTTTTCCGCTTCTTTGCCTCGGGGGTGAGAAGAGCCTGGAGTGCTCGCTAGATGCTGGCGAGTTCATAGTGTTGGCGTTTCCTGCTCTGTTCTCATGCCCCATCCACGATGAAATCCGTCACCTTATGCGTTCGGCAATAACAGTCTCCTAGCACTTCGAGATTCAGAAGACGAGCTCGTTCAGTGACACCATTAAGAAACTCAACAGAAAGGTAAGTACACAATTAGTAGCTCCAGTTATACAGAGAGGGCATAGGAATGGAAATCAGTGGCGGGGAAAGTGAAAGGCGTGAGGCGGGTCGTCGGAAAGCGTGTGTAAGTGTGGCACCGACACGCCGCGAAAAGACGCGACCACTTAACACGACGATCCCCGTCTTGTCCATATGACGTGTTACAGGGTGCTTTAACACTGTGTCTGGGTGACCTTCTCGCGGATGTGGGGCTGCACTGTCACTGTACCTTCACAGTATCCACACCAGCTGTGGTCCATTAGATCGGTCCGTCAAGAATTGAAGTTGAACCTCACCTCTTGGCAACTTATCGATAACAAAACTCGGGAATTTTTAACTCGCAGCACAGCAGACTATCTCGCCTCGATGTACGCCCCATGCGCATTTCACATACTCAACCTTCTCTACATTACCCTTTTGTAAAGGATTGTGCTTTTCTGAGTTGACCACACGCAATATCGTAGACAGATAGAGCTGTTATTTATTTTTTGGGCCTCTCTAAGCGAGGCGGCCCTCCAGTAAGCCATAGGTGGCATCGTCGTTGCTATTAAGATCATATCGCTCGCTCACGCATCACCATGGGTTTCCAGAAGAAGACTGGCAAAGGCCGGCTTGACAAATACTACCGGGTTCGGACTTTCCCATCTCAGAGAAAGTTCAGTCACGCTAATATGTTCTACAGTTGGCGAAGGAGAAAGGCTACCGCGCTCGAGCAGCGTTCAAGTTGCGTAAGTCATTCTGTTCCGATTCTGTCATTGTCAAGAACGGCGTAGGCAAGGCTATCGCTGCTCTACGCAGTACATGTTGCGGATGAGCCCTCATTGCCAACCGCATATGCCAGGCTCATGGCATAGATGATACACATCACCCGGCGCATTGGACAAGTTTCGCTGGGGCTAGGACGTAAAGACGCACATACTGTCTAAGTCTTATTCTTAGAAGAGCTGGGATTACCGATCTGCTCAAGACTGCACTTGCAGACTTTGGTCTCCGTGGAAGCTTACGCTTATGTCTTGTCTAAGGAGCTCTGCACCCCCAGGTATCATGAGTTCGATCGTAAAGGTGAAGCTAACCAATGATTGTAGTGCAACTGAACAAAAAGTATGGATTTCTGCAGAACTCTAAAGTCGTTATCGACTTGTGTGCCGCTCCTGGTTCTTGGTGTCAAGTTGCCGTTGAAGCCATGCCTCGGGGCAGTCTCATTGTTGGCGTCGATCTATCTCCAATCAAGCCGATACCTGGTGTCATCAGCTTCCAATCCGATATTACTTCCGATAAATGTCGTGCGACACTGCGCCAGCACTTGAAAACATGGAAGGCGGATACTGTGTTGCATGATGGTGCTCCCAACGTTGGAACAGCGTGGATTCAGGACTCGTTCAATCAGGCAGAGTTGGTACTTCAGTCTTTGAAGCTCGCTTGCGAATTCCTTGTTGAGGGAGGCAATTTTGTCACCAAAGTCTTCCGCTCGGCGCAATACAATCAGCTTCTCTGGATCTTCCAGCAGCTCTTCACCAAGGTTGAAGCCACCAAGCCGCCATCGTCAAGAACTGTCTCGGCTGAAATATTTGTGGTCTGTCGTGGCTATAAGGCGCCAAAGCATATCGACCCCCGTTTTCTTGACCCCCGAACAGCCTTTGCAGATCTTTCTGAGCCGGTTGCTAAAGACGAGGCCAAGGTTTATAAGCCGGAAATCAAGAAACGGAAAAGATCAGGATACGAGGAAGGCGATTATACTCTTTATAAAGAAGTTCTGGCCTCTGATTTTGTTGAGAGCGTGGACCCCATCGCAATTTTGGCGAACACTAACCGACTCATATTTGAGACATCCTCTCCTTCACTATCCCTCGCCGCCCTAAACAAGATGCCGGAGACTACACTCGAGATTCGACAATACTGTGCAGACTTAAAGGTTCTTGGTAGAAGAGAGTTCAAGATTCTCCTAAAATGGAGAATTCTGGCTCGTGAGGCCTTCGGGCTTCCTACTAAAAAGACGTCGAAGCCCGTCCAAGAGGAGGTCGCTGAGGTGGAGTCGATGGATGAGGAACTGAAGTTGCAGGAAGAACTACAAGCAATGAAAGATAAAGACAGTGCGAAAAAGAAAAGAGAGAAACGGAAAGAGAATGAGAAGAAGCAAAGGGAAATTCGACGACTACAAATGCACATGGTAGCCCCCATGGACATCGGAATCGAAAGTGCCACGGGGCAAGAAGGAATGTTTGCGCTCAAGTCCCTCGATAAGGAGAACGTAATTAGGAGAGTTGCTAAAGGTCGTATGGCGGTTTTGACCGAGCGGCAGCAAAGAAAAGACCAAGACAGCGGAATCGGGTCTTCGGGAGAAACGGACGAGGAGTCTGACGATTTAGGCGATGCACTTGAACGAGAGCTAGATCGGAACTGGGAGGCATTCCAAGAAAGGAGGGCAAACCACGAGGCTAGAATCAAAAGAGCTAAGCAAGAAGAAGATGGTGAATGGGAAGGGGTATCAGCCGACGAACAAGAGTCCAGCGACGATGACAATCTAGTAGAAGAAAGCGACGAGTCAGACGAAGAGGACGAGGCACCTCCCAAGCAGTTACTTACCGATCTTGATAGTACGCCACAGGATTCAGGCCTCTCAAAACGGGCTACCAAGTTCTTCAGTCAGGATATTTTCAAGGATATACCAGGTCTTGAGGAATCTGAATCGGAGGCTGTTGCCGTAGAGCAGAACGAAGTCATGACAGACTTACCCAGAACGGATGGTTCGAGAGTTAAGAACAAAGTGTCTGACAAGGGCTTGGAGAGAACTTCGAAACAAACTGCATACAACAGTACATCATTAGCTTCTGACGAGGGAGAAGAAGTTGGAACTGAAGACCAAGTAATTGACGAATGGGAAGATGACCGACGCCGTGCAGACGGCAGGCCTAGTAAGCATCCTGACTAAGAAGACTTATCATATTGCTAACTGAAACAGATATTGATATCATTACTTCTGAAGCTATGATGTTAGCGCATCAGCTCGCTACTGGGCAGAAGACGAGTCACGACTTGATTGATGAGAATTTCGATAAGTATCATCTTAGAGACCGTGATGGCCTCCCTGACTGGTTCAACGAGGATGAATCGAAGCATGACAGAAAACAAAAGCCGATCACGAAAGAGGCGGCACAGGCCATCAAGGAGAAATTGAGAGCTCGTAAGTCAAATTCACTTTAACTCGTCGATATGATACGACGAGCTGCGCAACCACTCCGACGTTAACTAAGCTCATGCTAACCTCAACTTTATAGTAAACGCGCGGCCCATCAAGAAAGTCCGCGAGGCAAAGGCGCGGAAGAAGTTCAAGGCTGCACAGCGCTTTGAGAAGTTGAAGAAAAAGTCAGATCTCCTAGCCAATGAGGAGGGCATGACGGAGAAGGAGAAGGCAGAAAGCATTACGAAACTGCTAAGTAAAGCTGCGAAGAAGAAGCCAAAACAATCGGTCAAGGTCGTGGTCGCAAAGGGTATCAATAGGGGTATCCAAGGACGGCCAAAGGGTGTCAAAGGCAGGTATAAGATCGTGGACGCTAGGATGAAGAAGGAGATGAGAGCGCAGAAGAGAATCGCGAAGCGCAAGTAGATTCAGAAAGCAAATATTTATAATAGTTATTACACCTGGATACTATTAATGGAGCACTGCGAAATGTATACTGAGCTTGTCTTCAGGGGTATAATTCGGCTTGGTTTCGTGGTAATTATTTACTTTGTGATTTGCTGTATGCGACTCTAGTCAGTGTGATGTTACCTTACAGGTAGCCATGCAACCCAAGGGCCGCCGCGCTAGTCAGCTGAGTCCAGTGCTCTGCTCATCATGATCTTTAATATTCTCAGACTGGTCTAACCAGTCTCCAGATTTTAGACGCCCCTTCCATTCCCTGTACATATCTTAGACCCTCACGCTCACCGCTTCCCGGCAGTAGCCTTCCGCCTATTCTTACCAAGACGGGCCGTCTTAGGCACCCTGCCCTTGGCGCCGCTCTTCATGCGCTTAGCGCTGAAGCCGCTGAGGTCGGCAGAGCTCTCGGCGTCGCCGGACTTGGCGTGCCGCTTCTTGCCGCCGAAACCGTATTTCTCGTTCTTCTTCTGTCTCTTTGCATTGGGCCCTCCCGCTCTACGATCCCCACCACGCTGCTGCGACCGTTGATTGCCCTTGTAGCCTTTCAGCTCGGTGTCAACGCCTACGTCGAAGAGGTCTGCTTCGTGTGTACCGAGGTCGCCGCCGGACGTTTCTGATCGTTCTAGTGGGGATTGGGGGTTAGTATGGATTCGGTTATGGTGAGTTGTGGAGGGCATTCCAGGGTGGTAGATAAATGAAGAAAAAAATAAGAAGTTCCTAATGACACGAAAGAACTTGGAGGTAAAGGGAACACATACTCCGCTTAAGCGTCTTGATCTTCTCGAGCGTGTCACGCTTGGCCTTCTGCCGCTCCTGCAGCTTCGCGACCTGGACCTGCTTGCCGAACTTCTTGAGGTCGCGCAGCTTGCGCGCCTCGGCGGACGCCTTCTTGGCGGACGCGTCCTCGATCAGCTTCGCCTTGATCTTCTCCATGTGGCCGTCGTCCTTGACCATCTCGGCGAAGTAGTCGGTGGGGCGGGAGAAGGGCACGCCCTCGGCCTTGAGCAGCGCCCGCGCCCGCTTGGCGGCGTCGAGGCTCTGCGCGTAGAAGGCGACCTCGCGCTTGATGTCGTCCATCAGGTCCTCGCCGACGGCGCTGGCTGTCAGCTCACTGCTGGTCACGCTCTGGTGCAAGGCAAAGGGCACGGTGTCGTCAGTCGGTATGGCAAAGCGCTTTAGTGTATTTTTCAGCCCCGATATGTTGTTGATGCTGGTGCGGGCGCGCGGGATTATGTCTTCTCTCTCCTCAGGTGGTAAGTCTGCCCAGTCGATCTCCTCGTCGTCCTCATCTTCCTCATCCTCGTCTTCTTCTTCATCATCCTCCACCTCGGCGTCTTTCTTCGTAGTCTTTGGAGTAGGGGCAGTGGTATGTGTTTGTTTGGCTTTCTTCGGCAGTACTATCTTCTCCTCAAAATCGACAGAAGAGTCGTCGCTACTTTCGTCCAGCGCCGCCAGATCAATTGCGGCTTCGGCTCCGTCTACTTCGTCTTCATCTTCGTCATTGTCGTCGTCGCCGTTCCCGCTCTCGTCTACCGCGACAAGGGCACCACCTTCAATGTCCTCATCCTCCTCCTCGTCCCCATCGTCGTCCTCGGAAGCTTTGACTGCCCCACCATGTTTGCCCACTCGCTTCGCTTTAGATTGTGCACGTTGCTTGAGTCTTCTTTTCTCTTTCAGCTTCTTGATGTCGATTCCCTTCTCTGCTTTCAAAGCAGTCTTCAGCTTGCTTCTACCCATTGTGGAATGGGTGTTGTGGGCAATTGGACTCGGAAGGTGGTAGGTTGCAGGGCACTTGAACCTTTTTTTTTTTTCTTGCTCTAGCTATAAGCCTGCGTTAGACACTATTTTTTGGGGCACGATAAGAAGAATATCAGTAATCGGCAGCAAGTCCCTTTTTTCTCATCCAATCATGCCGCTATTTTCTCAGTCCCGCTAGGATAAGATAAGACTGGTCTAGCTCTTGTCTTTAGAAAGGTGCCCGCTTTTCTCTTCTATACTGGATCTGGAGCTGAGCTCTCTCACAACTCCCACAACCCCCGCATGCTCTAAGTTACATTCTATACGTCCCTTCATCTTACCAGCCTATCTACCAACGAGCTCGGAGATGCGGTGAGCCCGATCGCCCATCAGAATTCTCCTTTCATGCGAGAAATATTTGAATATGGACCCTTATTGAATTAAATAAATGCAAGTATCCTCCTCTATGCTCTAGTTAACTAAGTCATCGCACGTGTTGCAAGACAACCTTCGGCTTACGCGCTAGCTTATAACGAGTAAACAGTCACACTTCTAATCAGCAAGCCAGAGCTATTCTTAATCTGTTTCTAACACAAGCTTCTAGAAGCATTTATTGAGTACCTGACTAACAAAATTGAAAGGTGTTACTCCTCTCGTTCAATTATTGAGTTGTTCTTTTACTTTTTTGAAGAGGACACTATGGCAAACTCCCAGCCCTTAAGATGGTATAACCGTTGACTCTGCACCCGTACCATCTTGCCAACCTCTGATTTCCATCCGGATAAAATACTCGGTGGTGTTGCTACTGCTGGCTTTGTTGCTAGGTGTCCATATAAACGATCCGCAGATATCCTAATTCGTCCCCTCAATCCTGTCTTCTGGCTCTTCTAATCTAGACGCATATTCGTATGGGGATCGTACTAGTTATCGTTTTCTCACACCTCGCTCTCTTTTAGATGATCTTTGCTGTGACGATTGATTGGTTCTAGCAGCCTATCGGTCCGTCTAAAGCATCCCATGTTAGGGTCAAAAGGCAGTAAAGACAGTTGTCAGTAGTTCATTTACATTTGTTCCAGTTGGTTAGCAGTGTAATAACCTAAGAATAACCCGCTTATGGTTTTTCGTATAATCGTACCTTTTCTTTCTTTAATCGTGATCGATCTCTGAAGTTTTCATACCGCTCTTACTATCATTCCCTTCTGGCTCTTTGGGTCAAGAGTGTTAGATTCTCGCCATCATCCGATACCCAGGGGTGAGAGCTTAGATGACAAGATTTCTCACGAATAACGGAAGGTAACGTCAACGTTGGCAATCAATGATGTCACATCCGTCTTAGCAAATACTCTATTATATATATAACGCATCTGCTCTCCATCTTTGATCTTTACTAAAAGCAGATTCGAGAATCGTAACACATGCTCACGCCCATACCAAGCAAGTTAGAGCATCAAATAGGTTACGCTAATGTCAATATGGTTATCAGGCATATGAAATTTTGTTTGAATATCCCTCATTAATTAAGTCGTTCTCGGGGCTTTACCAGGTGATGACAAGAATTAGAAGAAATGAAGTACCATGCAAATTTCCTATCTTTGACGGCGATGGAATGCGCCGGTTGTGGCTCCATACGTGATTCTCCTCATCTAGTTTATTACAGTATCGCAAGTATCTGCCAGTTCTGCAACGATAATTTACTGAATGCCATGTCACCGTCACTCGCTTGTCGTAGTTTAAAGGCAGCGTGCTCAAACCCAGGAAGATAGGTGCCACCCGACTCTCAGTCAATGAGCCAGATATCTAGAGCGTCTTCGCTTTCTATTAGTTTCCATGATGCGATATCTTGGTGTGTCAATACCAGATCCTTGGATTCGAAACATGGAAAGTTCGGCGGGTCTAATCCACTTGAAGACATACGTCTTTTTTGTAGTTATACTAGTCTTCTATCTCATTCATTGTCCAGAGCGGTCAAGCTCCGTAATTTGTAACCTATAGCTTATACCAAGGCGAGTTGCCAATGCCTTACCAGTCCCAGCTGTAACTCGCGAAGAGACTCAGACTGCATCTTCTATACGGTAGTAGAAACCCGTCGTGCTATTGGTTTCTAGGCCAGCCATTCTGGACCCGACCTGATGGCTTCTAGGTGGCAGCCAGGAAGATAGTCCATAACTTCGAAGCAATCTGTTCGCCTGAGCTTTTTGAGATCCCCAACAGACGCATGGATAACTCAGCGAACAGCTAGTATTAGTATGCCTCGAGTAGCGCAAATTTCTGTGTTTCAGCTCTGCCTAGGTTCATGAACGGGCGGAACAAATCTCAGCATGTTTTGTGAACCGTATGCTAAAAGATATCGTTACTGGTAGCATAGTTGCACCCTCATGTCATCCACTTTAAACTGCTCCAGAAAGCCGATGGCTAGTTTGACCAATCGCGACTCTGGGTACTACCTCAAACATACACGTGTTATTCAAGGACGGTCTGCAAGATCAGGCATCACTCTATGGTCTCCTCTTTTGTTATGCTCATCGGAATAGCCTATAAAACCAACTGCGCAATTTTGCCAAAGACTTGTCTTTCACACGTAAAGCCTCATGCTGCATATCTAACCACGCTGATCTAATACTTGAAACGATGTCAAGGGTTACATCCAAGGGGAGATAGCAGAGCATAAACAATGTTTCTCACTTTACAGCTATTTTGATTATCAGCTACAGAACTTTACAAATTTGTCAAAACTTGCATGTACATCCCTCCAAATTATTCCATTATCCAGCGCAGTAACCACTTCATAAGCCATCCATTCTTTCCATACATATTTCATGAAGTATTACTTCCGACTCAAGAAACCATTACCCATTATCTTCGCCTTGTCGAACGTGTTCTTCACACCTCCGGTGAAGAACGACGACCGCTGTGGTTTCAGTTGTGGCCGTCCAGCATCCCAATTCATTTGCTCGTTGGACTGTTGCTGTTGCTGCTGCTGCTGCTGCTGCTGCTGCTGCTGCTGCTGCTGCTGCTGCTGTAGTTGTTGCTGTTGCGCAGTGTTGAGGCTAGCGTAGTAACTCTGGTATTGGTCATGGTATGCCTGGCTCTGGTAAGCCTGTACCTGCTCAGGAGCGTACGCATGCTGCTGCTGCTGCTGCTGCTGTTGCTGTTGGTAGACATCCGGGTGATAGGCAGTATATGACGTCTGCTGGCCAGCATAGTTTGTGTCCGTATTCCCGTAGTGAGAGCCGTCATATAGGGAAGGGGTCTGGTACTGTGTGTGTTGAGAGTAGCCCGTTGTGGTCGTGGTGACGGTTTGCGAGGATTGACCGTATGTGCTCTGATATGATGCTGACGTTGATGGAGATACTCGTTGCGGCTGAACGCTTGTGGATGACATGGACGCTTGGGCGGTTTGGTGCTCCGGGTAACGTGCCCCTTCTTGGATCGGGTGATATGCTGAAGTAGGTGTAGGTAGGTCATAATCTGCATTCGATGATGGTGGCTGGTATCCAACACCCACCGTCTTTGGAGAAGGAGTTTGATTCTGCCGTAAGGAGTGTTCTTGATATAAAGCTGTTGGTGCGGGCTTCCTCCTAACGATGCCTTGTGCAGGGAGCTCAGCTAGCGGGGGCGTTGACTGGTTTCGTGTTTCTGATGACTCCTCTGCCGAAAGGTTTGGCGAGTATTCATGGATCTCTTGCTCCAAGCCCGTAGCCTCTCTATGAGTATCAGAGGATGCGTCCTCCTCTCCAGGCCTATTGTTGAAATTGTTGAATAACGAAATTTGGCTTCCTAACGCGGATTGAAGCTCATCAGACAACTGAGTAATTGCGTCTGGATGGCCAAAACTCTCCTGCGCTTCGGTTGTCTCCTCTTCACGATCTTCGTTTACTGAAGACGCAACCTCGGTAGCATCATCATCAATGGGAGGCTCTGTAGCACTACCACTTAAAGGCTCAGCAGCGTCTTCAGCCGTATCCTCAGTATCATCTTCAGCTGGGCCCTCTAGAGCGCTTTCATGATATCCAGAAGCGTACCCCCCGGAATTTCCACGAGAATTATCGTAACCTCCACTGGCGGTCTCCCTCGGCCTTTCTATGGCTTCCTCTTGGCCTTTGCCATTGAATATTGAGAATACTGAAGATACGACGCCGTTGACAAAGTGTGCGCCTGAGTTTCCAGATTCCTCGGCTTGCTGGCCACCGTTAATGTTATTCGTACCATTGAGCCGTCTCTCTCTAGGCTCTTCATGATGGTTGCTGTTGGCGGCATTATAAATGCTGTTCTGGCCAGTTTGGTTTACTCCGGAAATATTCGTGTCAGCACTTGTTTTGTTATAGTCTACCTGGTGTGCGCTTGCCGAAGGTTCATCGTCGTAGTTAAGGCCCTGCTTGTCACCTGCTGCAGAACGCACAACACTGGTTACAGCCGGGTTGCCCGAGTCCATGGACTTCTTGAGAGCGACGAATAGTACCGATACATGATCCACTAGAACCTTCAAGCAATCTTCGTTGTCTCCTTCTAGCGCTGCCTGAAGCGCGTTCTGGTTCCGCGAACTCGAGTGCATGATGTCAGCACCATTATTAAGCAAGAACTCAACAGCATCCTTATCACCTCTCGACGAAGCGACTATGAGTGCAGTGTCGCCATCATTATCCGGCAGATTGATATTGGCTCCCGCATCCAGTAGTAGTTTTAGCGATGCTACTGGCATATATGCTGCAGCGTTGATTAGCGGCGATGACTTGTCCCAGCCTCCGAAGACGTCCAACTTGGGCTTCGCCTTGACAAGCAGCTCAAGAATATCTTCCTCAGCACGCATTGCTGCAGCAATGACAGGTGGCGCGTCTTCCCCAGCACCATGGTTAGGGTCTGCTCCAGATTCGAGTAGAAGCCTGACGATCTCTGTTTGTCCTGCTTCGGTGGCTGCCTGTAGCGCGATTCCAGCCGTGAAGTCATCTCTTGTGGTAAGGGTATTAACGTTAGCACCTCGTTTGATAAGCTCTTGGACGACGTCGTAATGGCCTTCTGCCGCGGCGGCCTGGATAGCATAACCCTCAGGGGCGTTGACATCAGCGCCGGCGTCCAAGAGCATCTTGACTATATCGAGCGTGCCGTCGTACGCCGCTGCTGTCAGTGCATTTCCGAAGCTTCGAATGTTAGTTTAATTGGAGCAACGTGACTCGAAAGGAGGAACTTACTCTTCGCCCGTTGCATTTGGATCCGCGTGGAATTTCTCTAGAAGCATTTGCACGGTTGTGTCCTTCTCTCTGTCGGTGGCGTCGTATAGCGAGTCACTCAGCGTTTTGGTGGTTATTGACCCGTTTGCATATTCCCAAGAAACCTCAAGCATCTTGTCTTGCGGTTCTGAACAGGTAGCTGCCGTATAGAAGAGTGTGTTGCAATCTAACCCAGGACGCCTTTCGAGCAAAACTGTTACGATGTCCCAGTTCCATTCCTCGACCGCAGCATTGAGCGCGTCCTGGAAGAATTGCGGGTCGTGCTGGAATTCAAGTAGCTTATTGAAGACCTCAACCCTTCCCGCCTCCGCTGCCTTCACTAGAGCCTTTGAGTATTCCACAGCAGGTAACTTGTCTGCATACTGCTGGATGAGGTACTCGAACATAGAGACGTCCGACAACAATGCTGCCAGAGCCAGTGGTGACACAATGTCTTCTCTGTCTACAGTTAACGAAACACCGTGCTCAACTAGCAACTCGACTGCAGCGCGGTTGCCGGAGGAGATAGCAGCGTTCACGACAGGGCCGATGTCGTTGGAGGTGGCGTTGGGATTCGCTCCTCTTAGCACAAGTTTCTTCATAACCTCGACATGGCCATTAAAAGCGGTCATATGCAGCGGCGTCTGTTCTCCGATCTCGTCTCCATCATCAATAGCAGCGCCTTTGTTAAGTAGCTCTTCGACGATTTTGGGCCGTCCAAAGTAAGCTGCGAAGTGAAGAGGAGAATTGACTAGCGAGTCGCGAATCTTGATCTCGTGCTCGTATCCGTTACGTATAAGCGCTGCGACGAGCTGTCGGAAACCCACCGAAGCGGCAATGTGTAAGCCTGTGAATGTTTTGTGATCGAAACCGTCGAAAGTAGATGTCATCTGACAATATTCCTCCAACCATCGGCGCCTGATTCGGGAATCTGATTTCCAAAAGTCTTCTTCTAAGCTTAGGTCTTCGGCGATTTCGAGAGTTGCTTTGGAGGCATGTCTCAACCAATGCTTGACCATGTAAGGTAGGGCTAGGTATGATGACGTTGTACTCTCCTCGTCTTCCTCTTCTTCTTCATCGTATTCTTCTTCCTCCTCATCTTCATCTTCATCGCCCTCTTCATCTTCATCTTCGTTTTCTTCCTCGCATTCGTCCTCGTTCTCCTCTTCGTTTTCATTTTCGCCGTCCTCGGCAGTTTCTACACCATCCTCACCATTCTCACCACCTCCTGCGCCGTTTGCTTCTGCATCTGCCTCTGCGACTTGGTCACCATCTACAGCATCATGTTCTCCATCGGTAGCTTGGGCAGCAGGCGCACCTGCATCATCGGTGTCTGCAGCCTCTTCAGGTTCAGGCTCTAGCTCGACATCGTAACGTTCTTTTAGGTGAGAAAAAGCGCGGAGAGCAAGCACACCATGTTGCCATTTGATCTCTTCTTTTGAGAGCCCGAGCAAATCCCTCGCATTTTCCAACAGATGCGTCTTGACGACTACGTTCATAAAGCTGATCGTACCATATTCGTTGACTGATAAAAGTGGCTTACATTTCTCTACCAGCCCATGGAGTTCGGCTTCCTCTTGCTCATTCGAGCACAGTCCAGCAAGGACGCCAAGCTCATTCTCATCTGGGTCTTCGTATGTGAGGACCAGGGCACGAAGCATTTCCTTAATCATCTCGGCATCCTGTTCATTTGACCTGAAGACTTGCAGCCAAGAATTGTTGAGCAGAGCTTTCAGATCTTGAGGCATAGTTTCAAGCGCACGGCGCACCGGCAAGTCGCTGTCAGTTTGTGGTAACTCCTCAAGCTGAACGCAGGTGATGTCAATCCATTGTGTATTTTGCGCCCGCCTCCCGATCAGACTACTTGCGAAGTAGGCCAGCGCCTTGTTGTACTTCTTCTCCTGTTCAAGTGTTGCAACTTTCTGTTTAGCGTGTTTCCTCAGCGCCATCTGCACCTGGTCGCCATACTTCTCGTCCTCGAGATCGACCAGTCGTAAACCGTCCACCTTCAGTGCTTCTTCGATATTGTGTGCCTCTCGGCTCGTAATAAACCATCTGGTAGGGACACGTTTTGTGTCCTCGTTGTTTGAATACTGCAGCTCGGAATTAATATACTTCATCAACTTAATAGTTGAGTCGGCATCTTCAGGAAGAGCGTGGAGGTTGTTTAATACAAATACAACCTTACTGCCGATGAATTCGTCCGTAAGCATATCTTGGAGGGTTTGCCACAAGTTTTCGACAGTAACCTGCGCATGCGACTTGCCTCCTTCGTTACCCTTCTTCTTTACGAACATTTTTGCATACGGAGCCAGCGTCTCTTGTTGTGTAATTAGTTGCCTGACGAGACTCTTCAAAATGTCCTCGGCAGTGTTGTAATCCTGACTGGGGTCACAGAAGAAATAGGCGAGCAATACAGGGTCTTGACCTGTATTACGTTCCTCATTGACCCTAATAAGAGTCTCAATCTCTTCAATCGCAGCCATAGATGCGCTCGTCTTGCCTCTACCTTCTGGGCCACGAACCCACAGACAGTCTCTGGGTCGTATTTGTTCAGCCTCGGGATCCTTTTGTCCTTCAGCTAACCATTGGATATACTCGGCTTCCTTCGTTATCCATGACGACGGCGCAAAGGTCTGTTGAAGTGCATTCCGTTTCTTCTGGACCTGAGCTCCTTCCAAGACATCCATGATCTTGCTGATCATAGTTCTATCAATATCGCGGACTGAGTTCAAGCGGTTCTTGACGGCGAGCTGGGCTCCATGTATAGTCTTTTTCAACGGATCACGAACGAACTGACTCCACCTCTCATCTTTGTGTCCGTGAAATTTGACGAGATCGCGATGATTACAAGCAAGCCCTAATTCATCCACACCTGGTAACGTTGCTGAGTCTCGGCTTACAAATTCGGCATACTCTTTCGGAATGATAAGTTTCGTCAAGCCGAAGAGAGTAGGTAAGCCAGCCATTTTCGAAAAGTCCGTTGGTTGCTCCTCGTAGAAGCACAAAAGCTCAATCTTCGGGCTTAGCTTCACTACAAGACGCATGAACTCGTGCTTTAGTTCCCGCAGTCCTTCGTCTCCCGGTTGCATCAGATCAAGTAACTTGGAAGATGTTGCCTGGCCAATCTTCTCGGCAGCGTAAGCATACATGGCTGCAATCGAAGCTACAGGTGCACCATCGAAGGGCGTGCCGAAGAAAATTGATGCCGCTATCGCTTCAAACATGATGGGAAACTTATCCCGTCGTTGATCGGCAATTGTAACTGCCTTAGCGATTACTAGGCCACCCATACTATGACCAATGAAGACGATAGGCCGCCGTTGGCATTTCTAGGAGCGACGCATCAGTAAAATCGCACTATTATTCCACGAATGAAGATTTAATATACCTTCCGCACACTCTGAAGACCCGTGAGCAGCGCCATGGCAATGTTGGCCATGAACTGCTTCACTTTTATAGACCCCTTCCATACTGACTGGTATTTGTACAATAGCACTCGCGACTTGGGGAAATCTTTGGTCAATGCTTCAGTGGTCCAGTTGAATTGAGTGCTTTCAGATTTCCAGCTATCCTCCGGATGAGCACCCAACCCGGGCACAAGAACGATACTGGTAACATCATGTTAGTCCAAATGACATTTCAGCAACTTGGTAGGCTTACTCTATCTCGGGTACAATATTTTGTTTTTCTAGAGGGTAGAGTTCTTTCATCGCCTGTTCAACAACGCTGTAGTCTTTCTTCTCCTTCGCGAGGCCAGTACCGGCCTTCCGCGTTGCAGAGCGGTGGAGAGACATGGCAACGCTGTACCTGTGGATGAGTTGGGAGGTTGAGGTTACGGCAGGTCAAATTCAGTCACCGCGCAGGGCATCGTACGTTATGTAGGTAATCGACTGGTGATAATGGCTTGAGACATCCTAGTAGGCTCAGACATATTTCGATATGGCCCCCAAAACTTCATTTTGCTTGCAAAGGATCCATGCTAGCCACATAAGCCAAGCACGGGAGCTCTCGAGATGTTGCCCCCTGGTGAGACGAGACTAATAATCACTAATAAGAGGCTGATTTGCCATTTTTGTGCCTAATCTTACTAGTATGCGCAAGCGTTGCAGCAGAAGTGGACCGTCAGCCTAGATGTACTCTAGACTGGGGGAGCTGAGCCCAAAGCGCGAATCCTTCCGGGCCAAAGTCTGGATTGTCGACGATCAACCATGACATTAGTAATACATACCTGGTAGTTAAAGAGTCCCGCTGCGACATTATGCGTGACATATCTCCAGGGCGTTGTCGAGTGCGTTTCTTTCCTCATGAGTCTATATCCACCTAAATCAGAAAGTCCTAGAAAGTAATGAAAGCCGTGGCAATTACTGAGACATGCGACGGGCGTCAGGAGCTCCATGGCCCTGCACCAGATAATCCTGGCAGCCCTACCTCGCTGCTACGTGTGCTAGTGTCCATGTATGAGACCTAGTCTCGCATAAGGCAACGCCAAAAATAGGCGATCCTTCCAAAGCTGTCCAAGGCCCATGTAGTCAACTAAATGCAGTATAGTATAATTCGAGGTCCAGCTGGCAGGTCGCGACTCGTTCCATCTGTGCCCTATGAGTAAAAGGGGTGGTACTAGGTAGTAAAGACGGCCCCCAGTCTCTCTAGGCTTTCTGCTCGAGCACTCGAGGTTCTTCGTCGCAAAATCTCTAGTCACACAGAGAGTCTTTGTCACAACTTAACCAATACAAATCAAACAGCTCTGATCTCTGATGGGGGAGCGCCATCTGCTTTTCAGCACGCGGGTGCTTGGAGGCCCAGAAGATCGACAGGGCGCACGGGATATGCAAGATGTCACATCACTACTACCAGCGTCGCATCGCACGAAAACCGACCACATCATTGTACCTCAAGCTAACTCGGAGTTCCTGAGCGGTGAACTCCTCGTCAAGCAATTAAATAACATACAAGACTGGTTATGGGTATGTGGTCGTCCAATGCCGCCACGACCACTTCACCACCAAGTTGTCATATCCAGGGAAATCACTGTTACGGAAAGGCCAGAGCTACACCTCGTGTGGTCGAACAAGCGTATATTCCTGAAGCCTTTGCCCTCTTGGCTCTTGGACCCCGATTTCTGGGCCTCTCATTTGCTGCACGATGCCAGCCTCGCAAGATGCGCGCGAGGCTTCCTTTTCTCATACACCGCTCTCATCGCATATGAGAGCGACTTCCGTTTGGCTCAAGAAAAAGGTTTGCTTCCTCCGGCCCTGACATGGGTAGGATGGAAAGAGTTAGTGAAAGAAGTGCTGCAAAATTACGATCCAGCATTGGCAAACCCGAGGTACTGGTACGGAGAACTTCGACTCGGTCGACTAAACACGATCTATCGGCTACGGAAGGGGTTCATCTTCCGTGGGTATTCCAAAGTCGCGGCTCACACAATATATGTCGACCTCTTACGCGACAACTTTGCCGTACTAGCAACGGTACTTGGTTATGTCGTCATTGTCCTGACATCCCTCCAAGTTGGACTGGGTACGGAGAGGCTAGTGGACAACACAGCCTTTCAGAATTTCAGCTACGGATTTGCTGTGTTCAGTATCATCGCACCCTTGATAGGAGGAGTCGGCATCTTACTAGCAGTTCTTGCCATGTTTGTGAGCAATTGGATTGTTACAACAACATACGAGGAGAAGAGATTCAAGGAGATGGGAGTAGAGCCGTATTGGAGGAACAAACCTGAACATGCAGCAGCTATATTGTTAATGAAGGGTAACACATCAGATCCGGACTCGCGAGAGGGCGTTTGAGCATCTACCAGCTGTAAAGTTGCCGGTTAGTAAAAGTGCGCCATGGCTTTACCGCATTCGCAGAATGTATTACACGAAAGTGTAAGGGATGTCAATATTGTGTCACACCCGTACTAATACAAGCAAATCATCACTTAGTCAGTTCCACATCATAACTCTAGAGAGAATTAATGAAAAGAATTTGGGTTTTGTGCTACTTCGTCTAAGCTTAGTCTTTTTCGTGAAAAGGTATGATCAAAGTGGGATGATGTGTCGTGAGATGCACATCTTAAATCGTCTGATTGCAATTACCAACCATGAGGCCAGTAATCCTTTTAAGCTCTGAGATACGTCACCCTAGCAACTTTTACTAGATTGTCTAGTGAATTAAATATTTCCTCGTGCTACTCTCTAGCTCTCATTATGGTGAATGTAGGACGTATTAGTCCTCGGTTTTACAAGCAAACTTCGGGGGAACATATTGGCTACATCCACAAGGGCAAAAAACACAACGAAGCAACGCCACGCTCACCGCTCGTCTCCATTCTCTGTCAATTTATATTAGACGAGCCTGCAGTATGTAACATCCAAGGTCAATGATGAATATATGCAGTTCCTTGGAGCCAGCTATTGTGGGTGTCGTGTCTTATCAAATTAAACTCGGCGGCGGAATGATTGTATAACCCGGCTTGAAAACGTTTGTTCAACCATCGCCAAGTGGTTCTCACTATATAAAGGGGCATCACCTCCCTTATACAGTCCCCTCCATAGCATAACTTGTTCATCCTCATCTGTAGTCACTGCAGTTATATTACACCTTCTTCAACACCACGAATCCGCGCCATTTTTCCAGACTCGTAACGATTGTTTCTGTCCACTATGAAGTTCTCAGCCATCCTCCTCATGCCCCTGGCAGCTCTAGCTGCGCCCAAGGCCACAATCTCTAAGCGCTTCGACAATGCCCCCTTCGCGCCGGATCCTCACGGCCTGACCCCCTACCAGGAGTGCTCGTCATATGACTTCCACAAAGACAACCTCGCGCATACGGCCCCGATGCTCGACTGCGTCAAAATCGCCAACTGGGCGCGAGGCAACAACGGCGAGTGGATCCTCAAGGCCACCACCGACCCTGGCGATGACAACGACTGGCAGGTGCTGCAAGTCCAAGACGGCTGTGCCCTGGCCGTCAAGAACACTGAGCCCACTTCTGTCGGCAACAAGGACGTCGCGGGCCTCATTGACGCCATCTATCTCTCTGACGGCGTTCGCCTCGATCCTATCGAGGAGAAGGGTCACTTTATCGGGTGCCGGGGCGGCGGGAATGTTCAGTTTTGGCTGCGCGATTCCAATATCTAGGTCAGGGCTTAGATGGCTAGGATGTACAGGCGAGAGACAGATAGATGACGTCCCAGTAAGGGCCAGTATGTGAAGGTGCTAATTAGCAATGTAGGGGGTTACAACGGGCGGGAAAGTATGGGAACTTAGATAGGCAAAGATGCTAATATAAACATATCTATAAGCCCCAATACTTTAAGGCTGTTGAGCCTCGTCTCTGTATGTTAGCTAGTGTTGATGAGATGTGGCATATTGGTTTAGCAATCCCAGATCCGTAATACGACTCATTTCTTTCTGTAGGGGCATATTCGCCGCAGTCATCAATTGCGAGAAAAAGGCGCCAACGTCATGTCATTCCGACTTGTATATGCCCATCACTTCAGTGGAAACGCATCCACGAATTACCTCATGCTAGGTATGACCTAGGTTCACCACACTATAATTGACGAGGGATGGTCTAAACCACGCTTAATACTTTGAAATATCTACGATAAGTCATCGCCCTATGCAGAAGCGCCATTTGTCTAGTATTTACATCGCGCTACACACCCAAGTGTGTAAGCTGCCTCTCAGGTGTTTTTCTCTTATACAGACTGTCTAAAGTCTCCTTCAAACTCTAAGAATCGAGACACCCGCATGCACTGAATATGAGAGACGCTATTTTCTTCGATCACTCAGATTCGGTTAATCATCATTACCGCATCTATTTTCAATAAGTATCTTCAGAGCTACCTGTGTCTGTTCGCGAACGAGCTAGTGCTAAAACTAGCGTCTCACATCGTAGCAAGCCTCCACGGTGTCAAGGGCTAAGAAAAGGGTATCTATTCGTTTCGAGCTTCAAGTATGACTCAAAAGTGCCCACCAGCGACTTCATATCGAAACGATTTATAGTAGGTACGCTCGATAAGCCGGGACTAAAATAACGTATGAGCCGCTAACTAAGCTATCCATCCCCCCGTATTTTCAACTGTATCCAACGAATTTAGACCGTGGGGAGTCGAGAGATGGATTAACAAGCTCAATGACTTTTGGGGCCCATGATGGCTGTGATGACCAAGAACTCCAACCCCACGATAGCGCTTATTGTGAGCTCCACCCCAGGACGAAGAAGAAGATATTTATGAGGAGCTTATACAACCGCACCCAGGAGCCACTGAAAGACTTCTACGCCTGGACGATTGAGAGGCCACCGCGCTTCCCGCCCCTCTTCTCACCCCCATTCTCGACCCCGAAGGTTCGGTCGACAGGAATGATTGTCTCCAGGCCCTCGGGCAGGAGTGACGCCTGGATTCGCGTCAAGACTACCAGCGCCGGCGTGACCGCGAGGGCTTTTATGGCGAGCATAACGCCGAGGGATACGATTGTCTTCCACAGCTGGCTTGGTCCGAACTGTAAGTCCGCTACTGTCAGGGGCATTCCGAGCAGCTGCGACGTCAGCCAGAGAGCGAGAAGCGCGAGCTCGTTGGCCGCGCAGTACAGCACGCTCGCGACGGCGGTCGCCTTGAACACGGTCACGAAATCCACAGTACGCTTCCAGAAGGGCGCGGCCATCGGCGGCGTGATGACGACGTGAACCCAGACGGTCTGCAGCTGCACGGTCAGCAGGGTCACCACGATGTCCCACACCGGGCCCGGAACGACGGGTATTGCGCGCAGGGGCAGCGTGATCAGCACTTTGGCCAGAAAGTACCCGCCGGAGACGCGCAAGCCCGGCATGGGAAACCAGGCACGGCCCGTTCGCCTGAGGAGCCGGTGCATGTCCATGAGGCTGGAGGTGAGGCATACCGGCGCGGACGCATCGGGCTTTTCAATAGATGGTGAGGTTAAGTGCCAGCCTAAGCCTACGTCCTCCTCCTAAAGGGATACTCGTTCATAGCTCGAGCGGCTCTCAACGATGGCGAGGATGGGGAAGGCCTCGGACACAGTATGCGTGAGCTAGTATGCGGGTCAGTGCCTGTAGAGTGTGTAACTACCACGCTACATAATGGTGATAGCCTAACTAGATGTGTGAGACGGAGTAGTAGGTGAAGCTTACGTAGAAAAAAATAGGGATTATAGCCGCCAGGTGCACAGCAATGAAGATGAAAAACAATATGTCATCTCTGGTGGGATGGCCCTCTTCTCTTTTATTGATGTGTTTCGACACATCGTGCGCGGCAGCGGCAAAGCTGGCCACAAGCTCAAAAAAAATGCATCTTGTGATGGGATGCTACTACTTTCTTGAGGTAGCTGATGCAGTTGTCTATAAGGTGAGCTTGTAATGTAAACAGCCATATAGGTATTTTGCAAGAAGAGCAAAGAAGCAAAGGGATTAAGGTGTGTAGGTGTCAAGTTATAGCCTGGAGCCCTATTTTTGTACCAGATCCGCCAAGGCTGAGCGCGGCAGAGCCAATAGGACCGAAACCGATAATATGTTAGGAGTCTGAAACCTGTTAGTAGGTCGGCGGCACAGCAGACTTGGCGCCTTGCCAGGACCACTGGATTTGACCAACAAAAGATCCGGCCAACAAAAGCAGAAGCGTCCCACCGTCATCAAAGGCATTAATATCAAAAGCATCTGATAGCCGTTACAAGGTCGAAGCTTGTAAAGAGGTTTGACATAGCAGGATAAGTAGATTAGTGTCTGGAGAGACCAGTGAATCCTCCGGGCTGACCGACTCATCATCCTGTTCAAAACGATAATATGCTGGTCGTACAAGAAACCGGAAGTGGAAATATATGGATGAATAGATACTGAACAGAAGAACGTAATTGCCCACTCTCGATATTTGATCGAGTCTCAAAGTTTGAAACAACAAGTTAAAAGAGCTTATGAACACCCGCGATTGACTGGTTGAGCCATGGATAGCCTGCTAGGGCAGCAGCGGCACCAGTTAAGCCACCAGAAAGGCATTAGTAATTATTGACCACATTGTGTTCAAAGACGAGGTTTTGTGATATATTTAACTTGAACCGTGACTCCTTTCATCAGATCATTGGTGGCGAAGAAGGCCAATTGGTGGAATCTTGCCATGAACTGTTAGCCTCTTGCCTCTCGATAAAGTCGTTAATAACATCGTGTAGGCTTAAAGAGATCATCCAGGATAAACTCGAAAATAAAATCATCGAGCTCGTCTGCGTATAAGGCCCAGGTTTAATTGATATTAGAACTGTGCAAGAAGCATGGGGGTCCGGGTCGCAAGTAATCTTGGTATGATACTTGCTGGGCATTGTACGCAATCGAGCAACCTAGCAGTCTATTGAAGTAGGCAGATGGGCCCTTTTCATGGGATTTTGTCTCGGATTATAAGCAAGTCGCAATAAGGTCTCAGTATACGGTCAAGGCTGAATATCTTTGATCCATATCCTTCCAAAATCTGGAATGAGGGAATTTATGTATTTAAAAGTCGAAATGAGTTCTGTGAGGCCCTCTTTCATATTTGATACTACTAGCCGCTCTTACTGTAGTATATAAAATGTAATACAAAATAGTTTGGGAGGCTTAAAGGGTGAAGAACAGGAAATTGGGTTAAAAAGAAAATTCGGCCACCAGAGTAATCGGACCCCAGGTGCCTATCGGCGTTATTTAAGGATATGATTTAGTAATGTTTAATATAATTCGTGAGAATGCTTCGCTAGGCCGTACAAACCTGGCTATTGAGTGATTTGTTGCTTGTAAGGTATGCAAGGCTAATTTGGTCTAAATGCTCCGTGTAGCTCACTTTGTCACTCTAACAAAAGCTTCAGGTATCTGCTTTTAGTTTTGAGTTCAACTTATCTGGATACATACCCCATGCCCTAGCCCCTCGGTTCTCTTCCCTTTTCTCCTTTTTTTATTTATTATAAATTTCCCTCTAATTCAATTAAACCTATTACAGCCAATAACAAATTACAGTATGCCCGGCTCAGACGCTCAACGCCGCGCAGGACGAAGCTAATTGGGTCAGATCCCAACTGCGTTGTCTACTGCAGGAAAATGCCTGGAACGTGAGAACCCAGTTGTGAGCGAAACCCATGCTGGGGGCTGCTGCAAAAGTGATACCGTGGGGCAAGGGTTTTAGCGCTGCGGCACTGCTGTCGATAAAGGTTCGGCCGAACCGACAGAGCGGGGAGACGCACGAGGAGATGGACGAGGATACAGAGAATATGTAGTGAATGTGTAGGGCTCCTCTTCTAGCCTTAGATGCGACCAGCCGATGTCCTGTGCAACCTCCGCCGTGGATCAATCGGCCCAGGGATTTCGCGTATCAGCCTGGCTACACCTTTAGAACAAGACCGGACAGCGGCCATGTCGAGACGCGTTCGAGGCCACCGAAGATTGACCTTCTGGTGGATTACGCGAAGAAATAGAATGGAACTAAGGGCGCTACGAGGTGCAATTTTGACGCTGGGTGAGTTTGCTCAGGTATAGTCAGGCCTTCCCAACCTATCTACCGTCTTCTTCCTAATCAGCACTTCAGGGTGTATGACGGAAATCAAGGTTGGGCTGATATATATAAGGATTTTATCGAGGAGACTGCTAGCACTACGGCAAACCTAGCTATCAAAAAAGAACAAGATTACTGGCGCAGACCAATCTCGACCTCATCTAGACCAATGCTCTTATTGGTGAAATCAAGACTGCTCATACGCGTCTTCGACTGACCGCCTCCTTTACCAACCTGGGAATCCTTTAGCGTAGCAGACTGGATATTTCTTTCGTCTATGCTTCTTGAACTTAGCTCCCTTACTATTGAATTTCTTCTTTATGTTTACAGACCCTGCTAAAGTGTAAGTTTCTTTGTAGGATTTGCAGCGTAGTAAACACTTTACACACATAGTGACATATATCCTTACTTCTCTAACTTTGCCTTGGTTTTATATAAATCCCCCATTTAGTGGAATATACTAAGCTCCAGTGAATAATTTGTTTTAAATGTGTTTTGTATCCTTTCCTTACCCACATATACTTAAATATAGCCTTATTAATATAACCTTATTATTTAATGAATCACATCGAGTTTAGCAATAGCGCTAGTCGTAAATCTATTCCCGATGTCTCGTAGCTCTGCAATGCGTTGGTATATTATTTTGAGCAGGGCCTCTGCTTTGTTGGATTGGTTGTGCATTTTATTATGTATGCTAGTGCTATATGTTGCCTTGAGCGCATGTAAATTCTCTGGCTTTGTGGTCTCTTCGATTCCTGAATTCTTCAAGATGACTAAGACTTTAGACAACTGATCTTGTTCTCTGTAGAGAATAATAGGTGCATAGGATATTTTGAGCATCTGCATGGGTTCCTGTTGCCTTCCCCTTTGGTAAGTCCTCAGATGAGGTTAAGCTATGCCTTTTGGGTGACTAAATCATAGGGACTCTGACGATTTGCCGATTATGAGATTTAAATTTAACTTGATTAAACTCAGCAAGCATGGAGTGGGTTCTCCTGTCGAAGTAAAAATATCTATGTCCTTTGCTATTATGTAGCCTAAGAGCCAAGCATACCAGAGACCTGTGGGGTCTGGGTGATGCAGTTCTGTGCTGACTCGGGTGCTTTAACTAACCCTAGTATATGGCTACTGTTCACATGTTACATACGTGCATCCCTTTACTGTCCCGTCCCTGCCACTGCATGTCCTACAAATTCGACATCAGGAAACTCTGCATTCGGCCCATCCAGTAAGTCGGGGGTCGCACCCGTTAGCACGTAGGCAAAGAACTGGAGCGTATAACGCCACACAATCTCCTGTAGGCGGCGGCTGTCCACCGTGCCGATCAACTCTTGAGGTATGACTGCGCCGCGCAGACCGAGCAGGTCAGCCAGCAGCGGTAGGTCAGTGTAACCGTAGTGGGCGGTGTTGTTGGGGCGCACCCACGTCTTCCAGCCGCGCGCATGGGCCGAGTAGAAGGTGGGCCAGTCGGCAGCAGCCGGCGGCAACGCCGCAGACTGCATCATGAGTAGCGGCTTACGTACGGTGCCGTTGGCTACGGGCTCGTAATAGGGGCCGTCAATGTTAGCGGCGGCCAAGACGCGGGCGTCTGTGGCGGCAACGTTAACGGCCGTGCTGCCGCCGAAAGAGTGGCCGTACATCAGGGCGCGGAGCGGCGTGAAAGAGGAAGAGGAAGCAGAAGTCGAGTCGGGGTTGTAGCCTAAGCTAGAATTGTGGCTGGAGTTGGAATAGCGGCCGAGGCCGGGCACGCTGCCGCGTTCGATAGCGTCGAGTACAGACACAGCATCGGCGATCCGGATTGCCTGCAGAAAGTTTTGACCACTGAGGGAACTATCGTATGCGTTGGTAGCGGCGGTGGGGTATGCGACGAAGCCGTCGGGGAAGACGACTGCAGCGGCCTCGTAAGTGTGGTCGATAGCAACGACCGTGTAACCGGAGCTGGCGGCGGCCTGTAGCATGGATGCGTAGGCGTCATGAGTACCACCGTAACCGGGGCTGAAGAGGAGCAGCGGGCCAGATGGGGAAGACGGCGGGACCGCTCGGGAGCAGTTGACCAGCTTTACTGAAGCAAGGATCGATGATGCATTTGGCGAGGATAGCAGAGCATTGAGAAGGGCGGCAGCGACAACGGGCGGGGCATATGGGATTTGCGACTGATTCTCGAGCGGACATGTGAAGCTGTCGAGGAACGGCCGGTAGACGGTGACCATAAGGCGGCGAAGCTCTGCTGTCGGCGCAAGTGGATCTGGACGCGAAGTCTTGACTTCATGGCCGTAAATAGCGACTGGGTATGGGCCAAGTTGCGCGGCTAAGACGACATCGGATTGGGGACTGGAAGCTGTCGTAGGCGGTCTAGCTGCCCATGCCAAGCGAGAAAGAGCAAGAACGGCAATGGATAGCATGGAGTGAAGTCTCATGATGGCGGTGACTGTAGTTGTGAGGGTAACGAGGCAACGCTCGTACTTAGTTGTAGGTGTCGGCTGTACTTATACGCCGTGCAATTCGGCTTCATAGGCACAGCCCGCGACATGATGAATCGCATGGCTGATGGCCGCGTGGTTAAGGCTTGAGCCTCATCTCCAGCCTGTGTTTATATTGCTGCCTAGGAGGAGTGATACCATCGTGTAAGACTAAAAGGGCGATTTGACAGCGATATGAAGGGATTCCATAAAGTACGTCAAGGTTGGCTTAGTGCACTCCCCGCTTTTGCTCAGGGCTCTAGTGCATGAGCTAAGGTAAAGTAGTCTAAGTGGCTAATGCGTCTTAGCCACTCGTTCCCCACATAGTACAAATAAGTCATGTATATTTCTTATGAGCAGCAAGGGGTGTACTATACCTAACCCCACCTCTCCTTCTGACAATATCCCCAGCTCTTCAACATCTAAGCCACAGAAGATGGATGAGCCAGCTGAGCCGAATAACAGGCGTCTCTGCTTTGATCATAGGTGCAGTCTTTGCCGATTTGAGCTGGTATCAGGGGAAAATGTAGCGGCAGGTAGATGGTTGATCACCCCAATTCATCCTATAATAATGCTAACTCTCTAAGTTGTCGACGATGGGAAGATTTCGAGGGAATTTCGCTTCGGGCAGCGTGAGGTTTATGACGGCTCCCTATTAATCACATTCATTCATTGTCAGGGAGAGTTCGTACATAAGTATCATGATGGAAAAGTGTCCGTCTGTCATGTCGGGTGTTTGGGATTTACGGCCTACAAACCGCCTCCTGAGATGTTCCATGCGCTTGCATATGCATTTGAGCCATTAGCAGCCGTTGCAAAAAAGCGCCGCCAGTGGATTCAATTAAGCTTCATCTCAAACCTCAAGCTAGGGCTTCACAGGTTGCCCCTGGAACTGGCCCTTATTATCGCTCAATACTGTATTCGCGAGTATGCAATAGCAGTAGTATGGCTCCAAATCGCCGAACCTAATACTTATTCTATTAATATGCTTAGTGGGATCTGGGCATGCTATGTTATGATAGACGGTGCACGGTATTTTACCTCGTTTGCGAAATGAGCCTAGCGTTAATGCACAGCTTATAGTGAGTATCGAGGAGGTTGCCCATGTTGATAGAATCTATGTAGCCGAAGACTATCTAGGCATTCGACAAGTGTACTTTGGAAACTTGACTCCCCCGGATTCGGTCAAGGAGGACTCGGAGTTATGGTGGAGGACGTTTTCCATATATGATGGGGCGCGCCTCCGCATCCATACTAATGTGGGTTTTACATCTCTCTGCTTAGCCAGCATACTAATATGAGAGCGTAGGGTCTTAAGATACGACATTTAGAGTGCATACCGGGTGATGAAATATCTCACCTGGCCAGAAATATAGCGTGGCTCACGCCAGAACATCGGCCAGACCTCATCCGCTTCTACCATTTAGGATCGACGTCTCCAGCTCAATTGCAATGGCTTCGCTTATCTGCAATGGCCAACAAACCACTGCATACTCGGCTTGCTGGAAAGGGACAATTTCATGTCTTCATACGCATACCGTTGGCGAAAGCTTAGCCTTTTACAATGATGTCGTGCGGAGGAAGAACACCATATGGCTCTTTATGCCTATAGATAAGGACGAATATATCTCCCAGATCTGGAAGCCCTCTCGAAACACGTTCCTACAGCCTACATTTCTTGTGAGTATATCTATTTAAATGCTAGGATATAACTGATAGTCTCGAGATCATAACGAATATGGGTCGCGTGATGATGTTTGGGCGATACTCCATCTCGCGACGCACGTAGACTCTCTTATACAAGTCTAATGGAACGTCAAGCCGTATATTTTTTGACATTTCCCCCTACGGAATCCATAAAGTAGCATTTGAATCGTCTGCACTTCTCAGCTGAGGCTAATCTCCTGTGATGACGATACCATTGTCTCCATGCCCCGACTCAGGCTCCCTAATGTCGGAATACTTTTACATATCCGCGGCACTAGAGGATGTAATTGAATTTACTCCATGCGAGGGCAAAATGGTAGGCAGGCCATCCATCATCGGTCTTCTCTTTCGTTATTCCGACGGCAGTCAGGCCTGTGTAGGGCAGTTTCGTTTAGACTGCACTACCACGCCTTTAGCCGTGGGCGGCTCATCCACGATGTGGCTGAGTTTTGACACGAAAGATGGCTATCCTTTTGTGGATGGCGTACGAGTCTCTCGTCCACCGAAGCCTGTGTCTCAAAGTTGCCTATATGTTTCTTAGGTTGGGAGGTTGGACTAGTAGTTCTCAGATAGACAATGTAAATTATGTTACCAAGATCAGATGAGTATAGAAACTAAGCGATAAAGGCAATCTGTGGGCAGTAATTATAGGATGGTCATATCTGCTAATTAGTATATAAATACAAGAAACATAAGGTGGCTTCACTCAAGTATAATTAGGTTTTTTTTTTTTTTTTTTGGGTTTGGGTTTACCAAATTGGATTTGGCTGTACACGATAACAAGCAAAACATTACCTAATTTCTGAATACTTAAGATACCGACATAAACTAGACGTACACTATTCTTTTAGGACATATATTGTTACCCTATCTTAGACTAGTTCGTTGCTTTACTAACGTTACAGCTAAGCACTAAACTATAGTCTAGCCTAAATGAGGGGATTTACAAATAAGCTTCTATTGCGTCTTAGCCACTTCTTCCTCACATGGCAGTAAATCTTATAAATTCGGTAACACGAATTTTCATTGGTTCATTCGACTAGCCTCATGGCTGTATTGGAGTCCTTTAAGGCATAAGGCCAAGAACCGTACCACAGCCCAAGAGAGGTGATTATCGACTACTCAAAATTTACATTAAAAGCAGCTTCCCTTCCATGGTCAAAAAGGCCGAGGAGATGTGTTAGAATAAATATATAGTGTAGTAGCCAAAGAGTCACTAGGGAATTCCTTTCAGCTTGAAACGAACTGTGATGGCAAGGCTATGGAGAGCGGCACCACTCGTAGCGATGGCTGTAAGGGCGATGCGTAGGACCCGACCGATAAACGAAACCGCCTCGAAATTTTCGTACTAGAAACTTTTACGTCTCTGAATCTGCTTGTCGATTGCCTTCATCTCATTATCCGTCATACATCAAGACCCTGTTACTCCACCGCAGACTGCTTGACTCGATAGACTACTACAAACGTGCAGTGTAGTTGCACCACTAATGTGGATATGCTAGAAACATAACTATCACTTGGATTTTCTCGGAAATAATCGGGTTTCACCTGATCAAAAAGCTGTGATGCTAAAAAATGTATTGCGTAAGGAGCGTGGATGACGATAACTAATAGGACAACGCGATGAAAGAATGGCTTTATAATCGACCTGCATACCCACTCGACAATCCACCAATCAAACTACCCCATTTCGCTACCTATATAGTTCACAACTGCCGTAGGGAGTTTCATGCCAGCAATTGTTATACACGAGACCATCTATTGATAATCTAGGCAAACCTCTCCTCATACCAGGGCCCACCTCCGCCCGTACCAACGCATGGGCCAGTCCCACCATTAGGGCTGACCTGCATGCTGCTCAAGATGTTTGAGCAGCTACTGTCAGTGCAGCGAGAGATGATGCAGTCCTGCTGGTTTGTCTTTGTGGTGTGGCACTGGACGTATCCGCCACCGCTGCCGAAGCTGCCATGGTTGGCGCAGTCGAACGAAGTGCCGCCATTTGCGTCTTGCTGACACTGCGCGTCGTAGTAGTAGTGGCACCACGTTGCGTGGGTGCCTGGGATGACCGTGGCGAGCGTTGCCACAATGGCGACGGCGAATGACTTGGAAAGCATCTTGCTTAATGAGATGAGGAAAAGGGGGATGATTGTACTTGTTGCTTGTCTCGTGTTTTAGTTATTGATTCTTGGAGGCAGACTTCGAGCTACTTATACTAAGATCTCGACAACGATTGGCATTCCTTGTTACCAAGGCTCACTTCCAAACGAGAATGCGGAACACTAACGCTCAAGGCAAGGTGTCGCGCATCAGATCATTGGATCAAGGCTGGGTCGGTCTTGTGCAAGGTAGTAAGGTGAAGGATGCAAAGGTGGTGATGCATTGTTCCATTGACGACGCACATTGATATGCTCAGCCTCTATTAATGTGAGCAAGATCGTCGTCCGTACCCTGAAGCTTTAGTCCGAGGTCTGTAGAATAGTGATCACAGCGTCCAGTCTGTGTAACATATATCAAGTAAGATTTATATCTTTTATATTTAACACTAGACGTCGGAAAGTCTTACGGTAATAGCAGGGAATGCAGTAAGCTTCAATCAGAGGCTCTAATTATAGTTGAGCTAAGGTCCTTAGCTATCTACCCCCCCTTAATACTTGAAGCATCAACACCACCCTACTTCTTCACTGGTGCTGGGAATCCTGTAGATCCCAATGTAAATTTAAGCAGCTGTGAGTCATGACAGTAGAATGACCTCAGCGTGACGCAAAGTGGTGGCCGAGTGAATATCCATCACGTAACGTCGGGGCTGACCAGAAATCAATCTCAAATTCTATGTTACACAATGTGGACCGCAGCCTGGCTTTGGCTTTATTTATAAGATAGTTATGGGATTCATGTCGTCACTTCGCAGCCGAGAGCCAGACTCTGGGCAGTGATCCTGGCTAATTCGGTATATTAGATGGGCAATTATCAAGTCTGCATAATTATTCTCTGAAATGTATACATCGTGTATCATCTGGATAGAAAATTCAGGAAGGTCTTTAAGATTCCTCTTGCACAAACGCTCGACGTGTCGCTGTTCTTGAGCGTCGAGATTAATGTGGTATAACACTTAATTATAGTACGCCTCAAGGATATGCCTAAGGTAATCTATTCAGAGTAATGAATGAGGCTAGATCTTAGGACCTAGACCCAGTAATAGTGTGGATAGGCATGTAAACGTTCTACCTAACTATAAACGACTTCTCGGAACTAGACTCTCAGGTCAAACATTCTTGCTTTCGCAAAAGAGTCAAGTAAGCATGTTCCTGCTTTCCCATTAATTATTCAAAGATATCTTTCAATTTGTTTGGTACAAACGGAGTAGCAATTATAAACCTTGGAGTTCCATTAATTTTAGCTCCTCGTCCGAAACTAAAAAGGTAATTAAAATTGCTGGCTGGCCTGGGTGGGACTTGGATGAACATGGAAAGTGAATGAGGATAGATATTAGAGGAACACAGAGGATTGGCCGCAGAGTAATTTTACCTTTGGCACTCAGCGATTATATATAGGGAGACTTATAAGGGGCTTTTCGTTCTGCCGCTAGAGGCGTTGTCACTTCGTCTATAAAGCGTCTGGATTGACCATCGAGCTTCTCGAATTTCAATAAGACCAGTATGTGAATGCACGGTAAAAGAAGAATAGTTCAGAAGATGAAGTTGTGAGGTGCTTTTGTCGGGGCTGCCCCTCCAAGACGTATACATTGAGCATTTGGACACATATAAATAAGGGCTGGAAGGTCAAAGGTCAATATTATTGTGCCCTTACTCCGTACTACCTAGCAACAATGGACCTTCTATGTATTCTATGGCCAAACTTTTGGACAGAAAGTGGATGAAAGTAAGATAGCTAGTTAGCTATAGAATAGATCCAGCTTCTGGAGCCTAACAATGCATTGTAAAAGGTATAATTATTGGAAGGATGCATTCAAGATTATTCTAACGTTATCATGGGCCTTAAAGGGGTCAAGAGAGTATCATCAAATGTATTTATATCTTACTCCGAATAGGCATTAAACGGACATGGTTTTGCGGGCAGGGTAATTTTCTATAACAGAACCCTTTGCTGAGCAAAATAACAGTACATGTTGAATGGGCTTTGTACGATATCGTACGTCTCATACGCGGGACAGAATACAGGTCTATTGTATTATGTCTATTGCGTATATCTATCTAAAGGAAAAGAAGAAGAGTATCGTACGCAGCAGAGTTCTCCCTTAGGGAGGACTCTGCTTGGCGTACGAGCTAGAAGATAAGGGAAATTATGTACACACGTGATGATAGCTTCATGACAGGGGTTGTACGAGGCTGGTGTTGCAACCAACTGCCAATGGTTCCAACAGTACAAGCACGCCTTTATTAGGGCGATAGCGGGAACGGAGCACGAGGGCGGGAGAGTACGATTAAAAGAGCGTTAAGATTTTACCAAACAGGTAGTAAAATAGTACTGGATATACGTTATGGGACTAATGACTTATACATTTGTGAAAAGAAGATTGACCAAGGCCTCGGCATTCATATACATAGAACTAGTGCATAACTAGCAGCATTCACCACTTTGATATTGTCAACCAGCTTAGCAATCTTAAATTTCCTAGAATCGAGTGTAAGGCAGCCTTTAGACGTGTTAGCAGGAGATCATTATTTTCAACGTTGTGAAGCAACTTACCACTTGCCCCGGAGCGTGATGTTCACCCAGCTACTGTCCATTAGTTTTTGTGTCTTGGCATTATCGTTGAGAAGCGAGCTACTCACGTAACGCCGTCATTGTCCACTTCCTTCTCAACCTTGGAAGAGAATGCAATAGCGCTCATGATACCGTCGCCGAACTTCTCATTCATGATGGCCTTGAAAGCATATCCGTAATTCTGCACAACTTCGTACAAGCGGTAGATCAGGGGTTCCACTGGAGGCATTGGTCCGGCGCGCCCACGATCAGGAAAGCCTCCCATTGATGCTTCTAAACCCTCCTTAGAGACACCCAGCAGCTTCGACAGCTTCTCAATATCTTCACGAGAGGCTTGAGCTTGACCGTAGAAGAGGGCAGCTACGGCGACTTCGCCACGGCCGAGTTCCTTAGCGATAGCCTCAAAGTTGAGCTTCTTATTGGCTTTGGCTTCGAAGAGTGTCTTGGAGTAGGCCGGTAGTCGATCAGCCAGAGTCGACTGAGACAAAAGTTAGTAGAGAAAGCGCAATCTCGGACAACATCAATTGCTCACATCAAGAGTTGCTATATTAGTTTGGTCAGTCATGGTGAATAGGTAAGATGGAGGTTAAGGCTGCTCTTCGAATTGATAGGTGTCTAAGAGTCCGATTATACAGATATTCACAAGGCGTAACAGATGATCATTAAATAATACGGGCGAAATTGATATCATTTAGCCATCATAGACCGAACTATCTTATTACAACTAAGAACGTCATTGAAGCTACTAAAGTGACCCCGCGCCGGGAACCGCATCTAGTTGTGCGGAGAAAAGCCGGCAACTCGGAGATGTAATAAATAGTAAAGGCCGTTTGAACCAAAACCGCGGAGACGCTACTTATACATCCAACATATCATAAACAATGTTGAAAATTCCCTCACAGTCACCTAAACTGATCCGAGGAAGGAAGACACCGAGCTCATCTCCTTGATGATCCTTGACAACTGTGCAGCTTTTGACAAGTAATATCTGAAATAAAGATACCGAGGAGGAATTGCCGGCGCTATAACTTACTAAGCCGACAACCTAGGAAGGGGGCCGGCTCTGCTCAAGCATCTACTTTTCGTCGCAAGGTATGTATCTTAGGAATACTAAGAATGCCTGCAGAACTATACCAATATTGCTATGCAAAGTTCCCGTATAGGGGTTGCTTTCAGCTTTCAGCTTTAAGCGAGACAGCATTATGGATTGGAGTAGGCAGGAGATCGGCAACTACGGGAGCTGAGCCTGGAGATTAGGGAGATTAGGTATCTTCGATTGGAGAGATGGAGCTCTTATCGGCGCTGCACTAGGCTGGACATGGCCCGTTCCAGGAGGGGCACAGGGCTATCTGTCCCCCCCACTACCTGAATCAAGCTGAATCAACCAGTGCTGACGCCGATACTTTCTTGTCCCGGGCCGTTCTAACATTGCTGATGATTTTTTTCTCTCCCCTTTTAAACCATATACTGCACTACTTCTATAAGTCTATACAAATTCAGCCAGATGTGACCATTGCTTGTCGATACGAGCAATATTCTGTGCAGAGGTAACCTGCTTACCGACAACATAACGACTGCCCCGGTGCGAACAGCCAAGCTAATATGGGCGATCTTCATGTTGCGGATCTATCGCAAGATGGGAGCCAAAACAAGCATGTCCATTATGAAGATGCATATTCGAGCGCGAGCGACGATGACAGGAAAGCCCTTGAAGTGCGTTGACGTCGCGACGAAACCACTTAGCCTTTGCTATCACGAGTAAGCGATCTAATGGCTTTTAAACAGGTTACTTTCGATCCGACCAACCCGTACCGAAGAAAAAGCTCCCTTGTCACTACCGAAGAGGTGATTTCACACGTTCGGGGGCGGCGTGTGCCAAAGCACTATTCGGCCGACTGCCTCGTCCACCAATTTCTCGCAAACCATAAAACTCTCCCAAGTCGCGATAACCACGGCATCCAACCATCCGGCGAAACTCATAATGCAAAGCACGAGGACGTCTCCGGGGAGATGGGCCTAGATTCATATGTTGAGCCCAAAGGAAAGAGCATAAGAACTGAGAGGATGGCCGTGATAGACTCCGAGAGCGACAGCAGTGCGGCATCTGGGCAGGCCGATGAGAAATCATGGAAGACCGCACTCGCTAAAACTAGGTCTGAGTTGGACCTAACGGAAAAAGATCACGAAAGTATCCATAGTCGGCTGCTCACCAAGAAACAGCTGACCGACATGGCCTGGGGCGTGAGAGAGTTGAGCAGACGATTGGGGATGATGCGATTGAAGTTTAGAGTCGAGAATATCTTCCTCTTGACTAAAATCTATGACGAGGAGCTGATACCAAAAACGAGAGAGTTGGCTAAATGGTTATTAAGTAAAGACAGAGACGTACGATATACCATCTACGTCCAGGATGCCCTGAAAGACAACGAGCATTTTGATATGCCTGGGCTATTAGAGGAACTGCGGAAAGAGTATATTGAGGCAGGCGAGATGGACCAAGACACACCTATAGAAGCCCTAAATCGGCGACTGCGCTTCTGGACAGAAAAAATGTGCCGGACTAGGCCGCATACTTTTGACTTTGTCATCGCCTTAGGAGGTGACGGGACGGTTCTATACGCAAGTTGGCTCTTTCAGAGAATAGTACCGCCTGTGCTCAGCTTCGCGCTTGGGAGTCTTGGTTTCCTCACCAAATTCGATTTCAATGAGTATCAAGACATCCTAAAGTCAGCTTTCACAGTCGGCGTGACCGTGAGCTTACGGCTGCGGTTTGAAGGCACTGTCATGAGAAGCCAGAAGAAACAGAACGCGTTGGGGCAAACTCAGCACCTCGATGGGACCGTTAACCATCGAAAACGCGATTTGGTGGAGGAGCTGGTTGGTGAAGAAATGGATGATGAACACACCCATAAACCAGACGGCACCTATGAGATACTCAACGAGATTGTGGTGGATCGAGGCCCAAATCCAAGTAAGTGAACCTGATCTCGGCGAAAATCAGCCCTAATCACTTACAACACGCAGCAATGTCCTACACTGAAATTTTCGGTGATGACGAACACTTCACCTCTGTTCTGGCAGACGGCGTATGTGTATCGACGCCAACTGGCTCAACAGCTTACAATCTAGCAGCGGGTGGCTCGCTGTGTCATCCAGAGAATCCTGTAATGCTTGTCACATCAATATGTCCCCACACGCTATCGTTCCGGCCCATTATTTTGCCCGACACAATCGTACTGCGCATAGGAGTGCCCTACGATGCACGAATAAGTAGCTGGGCCAGTTTTGACGGACGAGAGCGCATCGAGCTCCACCCGGGCGACTATGTGACCATCAGCGCAAGCCGATTTCCCTTTGCCACTGTTCAACCTCAGGGGAGACGTAGCGAAGATTGGATTAATAGTATAAGTGGCAAACTGGGCTGGAATACACGACAAAAGCAGAAGAACGAAGGGTATAAGCAGTGGAGTAAGTAGCTATCTCTAAAGGACGAACTATAGATCCTAGATCTTAAAGGGAGCGAACGGATGTGATTTAAACGTGTTATACGTGAGAAGAATTAATCGTGCTACGTGACAAGTTTTAGCAACCGCCGCTACCTATGCACGAAGGTAAGGTTAGGTGACTGTTGCTCTCCAATAACAGCCTCAGAGTGCAGTGACCCAGAGAGTCTCATTCGCTCATCTTAGGTAGTCATTGATGGTGTTCTTAGCTGTCTCTACAACTTACTGGCTTTTAAAGCCGAGACGGGCAATCTTCCACAATGTATAACTCTTAGAAGTAGAGGAACCCCTGGCTGCCCAGCCCGCCGAGAAATCCTCAAGCAGCAACACTGTTTGAGCCGCGCAAAGCCTCAATTATCCTGGCTCTTATTATTAATAACACCACTCTTTATATGTACATATTTTGTGATTGCCCTAGCCTCTACGACAGATATCCCTGTCTGCAAGCTTATAACTCACACGCACGCGCACGAGCAAGCCGAGAAAATTTCCCGACACGGCAGGGCAGATCTTGTCGCGGACCCGGCATCTGGGCTTGGCAGGGGGGGTGGTTTCGACTTCCTTCTCGGCGCTGCATTGCTGCTGCCCTAATCCCGAGCCGGGAGCACTTGGAGAGAAGAGAGAAATTGCGTATGATGTGGTTTGCTTTTGGAGCCCTGAATGCGACTCACGCCCTTCCAATTGGAGTGCACGGATGTACTGTAGAGCTCTAGGACGTCAGTATCAGACGCCCACGCCAGGCGACTCGATGCTGCCAGTGACACTCGGAAGCAGACTGTGGTTGAAGCAAATTCGTAGTGTAGGGTTGCGCACATGTCAGTTACAGGAATAATGATACTCTCTTTTTATCGACGCCGAACAGTCATGCCATTTGCACCGGGTACTCCTCCCGCTAGAGCAGCCGACAGGGTTGACTCGTCTCGCTGAGAATACGAGCAAAAGGTTTAGCTATCAAACGGGAAATTTCAGTTTGGTAGAAGTACGGCGAGTATTTTTGTCTTTTGAAGTGGATTGTGCAGTCTCACATTGGCTTGTTCAGCTTGCTCGAGTGCTCCCAAACAATTCACAAGATCCCGTTTGGCGCCCCAAAGTGACCCTAGACATGGCTAACACTAGACGTAATAATTGGGATGTCAAATATTACGAAGAAACAACGAAGAGCTTTAAGACCCCAAAGAGGGTATTCCACCTGCCTAGCGACCTCGCGTTGGTTCCCTGCTCGGCCACGTCTGCCGGATGGTCCGCCTTCGCTGGCCAGACACACTAGAACTTCGTAAGTGCCAATGCGACACCCGTCAATATCACTCTGAGAGTTTCCCCAGTTGCCAATATGTTGCAGGGTTACTCCATTGCACACATCCGCCTGGATCTGCTGGGAGTGAACAATATTAACAACCCAACGAAGTGCACGAAAGTGCTGCCTCGACGAACCCGAGTTCTTGAGGAACCCCAATTATGAGAACATTGATACATGGTTGGAAAGCTCTCGAGACTCGCCTACGGCGGTCATGTTTGCCGAGATGATCGTGGCTGGCGATACGTTATCACTGGTGTGACTGATGGTCTTCTTGGTCGTGCTGTTAGCGATGACACTAGCAGCTCATTCTAACTATTGAGCTTTTGCGTATTGAATTGCGAGGGATAGGGTCGTCTTGTCATTTTAGTTGAAAAAACTGCTCCTCTCTGTGACACTCAAGGAGTTTGCCACTGTTGTTGCGAACATCCATGAAATTGACATTGGGTTCCCGCTAGTCGAGTAGCCCAAGCATCCAGCTGCAGAAGGGGATTCGATGGCCTTCAATCTTGCCAGGCTCATGACCACTTCTGCATCTCCCTACAGATTCGTACCGTCGCCATGAACCTACGTGACTGCCGTAGTCCAGATTGCCTGCAACGATCGCTCAAGCCCCGTATTTCCCGCCGTTCCGTACTTCCGCGCCGAGTCCTCTGCTTTCTCGGTCAACTCATCGTAGCCTCCTCCCCCCAGACGTTCCCGTTTCCGGTTCGCGAGGGCCAGTGACAGCCAGACGGTGGCGATGATGCATGTCGGATTCGCGATGGCAAAGCCCAGTATCCACGGGTTCCAGAATTCCAGCGCGCCATCCGTAACCGCAACAGTCAGCACGCCGAGGGCAGCGACCGTAAATGAGAAGCTGAGAAAGATGGCGCTCGTGCGTATGTCGATCTTCTGGCATCCCGGGGTCGCGCTCGGAGAAGACGCGTATGAATTTGGGAAAGTGCAGCAGGTTCTGGAGTTGACGGCCGCGTGATATGATGAAGTGCCATCGTTCAACGATGAGGTATTCGATGGCGACGACATAGAGGGTCAGGGCAGATCTGAAGATACACTGTGCAACGCACATACCGCAGAAGTCTGACATGGCACCGATGATGGCAGCCTTTGTTAGCGAAGGAGAGAATAGGTAGTAGATTAACACCCAAGGTATGAAACGAAGGTGACGGCGGGTGTGGTTAGTGTTTTGAGATTTTGAGGTTGGGGTGGAGGTTTTGATTGCTAGGAGAAGGACTCTTGTTTTATTCCTCGAAGCATGATCCAGGGCAAGCCACGGCGTAGGTACTAGGTAGTCAAGTAACGGACTACATAGGTAACAATAGAGTTTGCTTTCCATGAGAAGAATCCAACCAGGTAACTGTGGCTTGTCGACTTGCACGTTTTTCTCTTCCACAGCTCAAAGTTAAATGGGCATTACCCGGGGCAATGTCCGCCGCATAAATGGCCCAGCTTTGAAGGCCCAGCTTCGAAGGCACGCGTAGCCTGTTCCATCCTGAATTATAGATACTATATGCAACCTAGGTACGGTACCTGCAACCTGGGTCAATTATCTGCTCACTCAGAAGGTATTCAAATTTGCCCATGGCCATTTCCAAACCTGTTTAAACAGATCTGTATGCCGGTTTCCACAACATCGAGGGTTGGGACCGTGATCGTATATTTAGACCAGTGGCCAGAGGCACAAGCAACACCGTAGGGCTGTGAGATACAAATCGGTAGCCAATCAGCAGTTACAAAATCTGCCTTGTTGTTCTAGGTTGGAAGATAGGTATGGTCTTATGTACCAAGACTGTGGGTGGAGTTGCAGATTTGTGGGGTAATGTGGGGTTTTGGGGTTTGGGGTTTGTTTTTGGGGGGGGGTTGTTTATCCTTAATTATGTATTCTTTATCCTTTTTAAAAGGGCATAAGAATGTACTTAGCTAGTAATGTTATAATTTAAAAAGCAGCTGTTTTAAAATATATTGTGACGGCTCGCGTCTCCTATTTGCAGCTGTCAAACAGATTGACCAGGCCGTCAGGTGATGGGGCTATTGTTCATTGTCCTGGCGAATGGTGGGACAATTACAGTACCAAGTGAATGGAATACCTAAGGTATCCATGTACCCCACTAATACCTGCCTATATATTTCTGTACTGCAATTGCTAGACAGCTACTTCCCTCTCTTCTTCATCTTGTTTATTTTGTAAGGAATATACGGTATATTTAGTCTTAGAACCAACTGCTGACTTCCGGGCTGTAAAATTTATTACATTCATATTTTTATTAGTGCTAGGTATCCTGGGTAGGCACTATGATGTGATCGACGTGCTGCAGGTTCTCGCAAATCATGCGGCTCACTAAGAGAACATATAGTAGACACGGGAGGGTAAATATCCGACAGTTTCACCTCATTGGCTGTTCGACTTGGCGAGGTTGATCAATCCAGTAGCATTGCGCGTGCTGTATGTAATGGATGTTTCGTGAGTTACTGAGCTCAGTTTGGAATGAGATACTACGCTTCTATTTGTGGTCTGAACATCGTGGGGTCGGGCATCTCGAACATTGGCGGCTTGGTTTCGGTCTCGACCTTCAGCCAACTTGGCTGGTCGCTTGTTCATTGTTTATACTTATACTATAGGCTATGTAGGAACTGGGGTCTCTTTCTAACAGAGGCAATCGCTTGCGAACCAGAAAATATTCATTATGAAGCTCTCACTGCCATCCTAGTCCCTTAACGCCAGAGCCATGTGACTAGAGAATACGCGTGTTTTACCGTACTCCATCGGAGCTAACCGGCACGGCCATTTTCGTTTATGATGGTGGTTACCGTAGTTGGCAACATCGCTTAGACATATCGATGAATGATGATTAGTAATTATATCCTTCAGTCTGACGCCACAACTTCTTGTGCCTCATCATCATCTGTTGTCTCAACAAAGGTCATCGTGACTCCTTCGTCGGCTGGAATGTTGAGATTGATAGCGTCAATGGCTTCGGTGCTGTCTCGCTTAGAGAGGCCTGGAAGATTCACAGCAGGCAGAGATTCAACGGAGCGAGTTTCAAAATCAGGCGAATTCTGTACAGCTTTCAACGTAGTCAGTATACTACCCAGATGTATATGTAATGGATTCGGTCTTTGACTCACCAGCAGGGATACCTCGCTTCACATACATCCGGGTAACTCTAGTTCGTCGGCGGGGCTGAGATGTTTCGTCACGCTTAGCTGCAGCTGGACCTTGGGTGGCAGGGGCAGCGCCAGCTGGGCGGTTGTCAACGATGATCCCAACGCCGGCGCCACCCTCGCCAGTGCCCAGTTGTATGATGGGACCCTTAGTCAAAGCAGCTTCAGCAAAGGTGAGTGCCCGGTCAAAGCCTTGAAGATCGCGTTTGGCGTTTGATGTTTCTGGTTCTTCGCGAGGAGCAATCTCCTTGCCCATGCCTTGGAGGCCTGATATTTGAGCAGCTAGCTACAAGTCAGTGTTGAGTCATTCTTAAAAGAGAAGGATGTCAAGTACCTTGCTGCTGGAGGTTCGGGTCATTTGTCACCGCGGCGGGCGTGTTGTCTGGTGTTGTAACCGTCTCGCCTCCTTGCGCAGCTACAGTGTTCTCCCCGGCAGCTGGAGTAGCGGGTGTCTTTTCAGTCTGGGCATTTTCGGTGGCAGCACCATTCGTGGCACCATTGTTGGCCGCTGCGCCTGTTACAGCTGCACCCTCTAAGGCGTTCATCAAGCTCGTCACATCTTGACCACCTCCGAAAGATATTTCACCATCACCCACCACCCTGTATACCTGTTAGTCTCTGGCTGGGGAATGTGCTGCCTTTTGTTGACCCGTTGACTTACAATGCCGGCGAGTAAGCACCTAGGTTGATATTCAAGGGGAGGCCATTGATGCTAGCAAAGAAGCTAGCAACGGCAATCATTCGATAGCTAACCATTTTGAGAGGTTGTTTCGGCAGCGTCGACTGTTTCTGAGTTAATCAAGCGGTTCTGCTGTAGGTGGAAAGCTTGAATAGTGAATAGTATAAATATAACGACCAGCGGAAGAAAAGAAGGCAAGACTAATCTGTACAACAGAAACAGGGAAGAGACCGAAAACGAAGAGACCGAAATGAAGACTTGAGCACAGCTGAAGAAGAAACCCCAAAATTTAGTGGCCCACGAAGGTCTTCATATACAGCGAGGATTCGTTCATCTTCCACGAAGAGGCAGGCTACCAAGCCGGGACCTTTAGCTTCCATGGTGGCCAAGTGGCCAAGGCTCATCAACCAACTTTAGGACCTCGTTCCTGACTTGCCAAGGCGTTTCCTCCAAGCAGCCCAAGAGTATTACTGACAAGGTGTGTCATGTTGTTAAAAGCAAGAGATCGCTACGCGTCGCCTCCCGGACCTGTCAGCTAAAGCGAAAACGGAACATTGGCATTTAGTTTCGAAACACATAGGTAGGCTTGTATAGTGGGAATATGCCTAATGGGCGATAGTAAGAATGACTACGTGACAGTGAGGCTCTTGGCTGAGGGTGCCAAGTGCTGCAAATCTGTCAATGCGACGGAGCAAAGATAGACAAGGAAATACTAGTACTGTATGAGACGTGTATCATATGCTGTAGTGGGTCAGTCAAGATTTGAGACCTGCCAAGCTGCTGCCAAGTGGCTGGGGACCCTTTTCGCCAATGTTCTCGGGAATTGCTTGTGGATCAGTTAAGCTTCACGATCATAACAAAAATGAACCTCGACAAGTTCTTCACCACTCATCTGCTAGCTCTCTCTATGTCCATGTAGTTAGCTTATAGAACCAGGACTATAAGCTAGTAATCAGCCAAGGTCGGATGGAAGTGCCTCCCAAGGTTACTTGGTGTTTGAGTTTTAAGCGTCGACGGTTTTACTTCTGTTCGTCGCAATGTTAGGCGATAAGGATGGGACTATCGAAGGAATTGGCGACGTCGCTTTCACTGGAAGATGATCTGATATCTTGTAATATGAGGCGAACCACCTAAGACCCAGGAATCGGCAGCTATGTAGGCGGTTAAGGAATCCAGCTCCTGTGTCACCATCCCAATTTGTTTCCTTCACTTACTAAACCCGCTGTCCATCGTGTAGGTGACTTGATACAGAACAATTTTAGTCATTGCCACTCCTTTTTGAATATCGGTAGTAGGAGGAAAGGCTATTCAGCTGCGAATGAGGCGATGATCATACAGGCAAGGCAACTATGCAGACAGTATCGTTCTGATATCGCGTTCTGCGCTACCCTTTGGAGTGCAGAGACTACTGAATGGTGAATCTATTTCTGAATACGGCTTCACCATGGTGCTACACTTCTCTACTAGCACACTGGCGGTGGTTGGATAAGAAAATAACCGAATAGGGTATTGTAGGTCAATGGTATCTAATGTGAAGATTAGACTAGAAACCTTAGTGAAATTTAGTACGATAACATGTTAGGTGATCGTGGAGGAGATGCGGCGTAGAACTAGGTCTGGGCATTCCTCTGGAGGACTAAATTATCTTTGCGTGCGCTTCAAGTGCCCGCTAAGTGAAGCCAAGAAGGTAGATAAGACCCCCTGTGGATAAATCAGCCATGTGTAGTGCGCTTGTGGGAAACAAGTATGAGGCAAAGCCAAGAGTTGGTGTTGAAATCTGCTCCGAAGCACTACGAAGCTTCTACACGCTGCCACTGCTGCTTAGGTAGTATGTACCAAGATAGAGGGTAAAAGACGAAGACGTCTGCGTCATCCTGCAGTTCTTTAGGATGCTGTGACTACCATCAAGTGAAGGCCAAAGTTTCGGTTTTGGACCAGATTCAAAACAGAGTAGATATTCAAAACGGCTTTGAGCTATGGCTGGGATATTTTTGGAATGAAGATGAGCAGAACCGTTGGTGCGTGAGGGAAAGAATGGGATAAGGCCACAGTTGAGCCACATATCGAGGTATACTAGTCGGAAAAGACGGTGCACCATTAGTGCAAGACCGACAAAACCCAATTTTGAATTCGGAATTCGGAATTCGGAATTTTGGTACCCCAATCGCTACCCCACTCGTATAACAAATAGCGGTATTTTTTTTCAAAGGAATTAAATTTTATAGATTATGGCAATATGCTTCGTCTAAAGTTTATAATAGACTATTTCTAAAAAAAATATTGTTAATTTGTATAAATTAGGAGATTTTATTAGTATTATTTATTAAAACCTGTTGCGATAAGGCTGTTAATATATTTGCTATACGTTAAAACAACGTATTTAAAAATAAAGTTTAAAACGGCAATATTATACCAAACAAACTAAATAATTATTTAAACGGATTAAGTTTTTATTTTTTGTACAAAGTTAAAAAGATATTTTTATTTAATATAATTTAAAATAAGCCGGCATTTTAGTTACGGTTTGTACGGTTTAAATTATACGTTTTAAATATAGTATAAAACGAAAATATTATATTAATAATAAGCGTAATAAAGTATTAGATTTAGCAGTTGCATTTTTCGAAAAATATATTTAAAAAAATTCGGCTATACGAAGTTACGGTCGTTTATATTTATATAAATTTATACGAACTTAAACTAATATTATTATCGGCAAAAATTAGCTATATTAATATTATAAAATAAAGTAGCTAAAATAAATATAATAACGTGTTTAGTTAAATATATATTATTACAAACGATTTATCGTATTAAAAAATATTTTTTTTAATGCTTTAACAAATATCTAAAGCTATAATATATTAAAATTAAAATTTGTACAACAATATTTTATAATATATTTATTTATTTATTTTTAAGTTTACATTTATATCGATGTTTATTTTTGTATAATTATTTAAATTTACGTAAAGCTAATTATTTATATAATAATTAATATTTTAAAATAGTTTTTTTCGTATTGTTACGAAGCGTACACTAGTGTCCAACACTATGTATGCTCTTCGTGGTATTAGGGTTATAAATGCTTAAAGTATAACTAAGAATACTCCTAGGTTTATGTTCAAAATATACGTCAAAAGATAGTATTGCGGGCAATAAAAACAATAGTATCTTAGATTAACTGTTTCGTAGAGAATGTTCTCTTATAGTTATTTCCAAGAACTAACTATAGACATAAGTTAAATAGTAATAAAAGAATAACTAGTTTTATAAAAAAACCCTCTTTTTTTATACTTTTCCCTTATCTTTATATCTTTTTATAGTCTTACCCGTATTTTTTAATAGAATACTTTTAATTATATATTCCTAATTTTTATAATTTAAATAATTTACAAATCATTTAAATCACTTAAATCACTTGCAATTACGTAACTGCGTATTGCTACGTTTCTGCCCCGCTAAAAGTTCTTTTTCTTATAATCTTTTTTTTAAGCTATAGTCCTACTGTTAGTTCGTAACATTATTCCTTTTTTTTTAGCTTTATTGTTTTAATAAAAACTAACTAGCTTTTTGTTAGGTTTTTAGTGCTATTTTAGTAAGTTTTTTTCTTATTTTTTGTTATAACGGGTCGTATTTAAAAAAAAAGTAGTCGTTTTCGCTTTTGCTAACGTAAAAGTCGCGAAATTCGTTTTAAATATATTCGTTAAAACGGTATAAAAGTTTTTACTTGTTTTTATTATTTATTTAATAGTATTGTTTATTTTTATATTAACTATATTTTTAGTTATTATAACTATATTTGTTTTTAACATACCTGCGACGCGTTTTTTCTTTTTATATCTAGTTTTTAAAATATTATAAATAAATGCGCTCGTTTAACCGCTCGTTATAAAGCTGAAGAAAAAAAACTACTAAAAGCTTAAAAAAAACTAAAAAAACGTGTCGAAAAAAAACAAAAACGTTAACAAAACGACTTTTAAAAATTGTTAAATCGTTTAAATATAATTCGTCGTCTACAACAATAAAAAGAATTTTTTCGTAAACGCAGGCTTAAAATCTTTTTAAAAAAAAAGCGCTTAAACAAAAAAAAGCGGGCAAACGGTTTTTTTTTTTTTTAACTAAAACGGGTTTAATTTTTCCGTAGTCGACCCCGTTTTTTTAATTTCGGTCGATTAAAGTATTATCGGTAAAAATTTTTAACAAAGTTTTTTACGTTTATAAAATATTTTTTTAGTTTTTATATAGTTTTAGTATGCGTATAGCTTTTTTATTTAATAAAATATTTAAACTTTTTTTTACTTTGTCGTAAATTTAAGATTTTTTTTATTTCGTAAATATTTTTATTTTTATTTGCTTTTAGCTAAATTTTAAACGCAGCGTTTAAATGCGCTTTAATTAATAATAATATATAAAAAATTAGTTAGATAATTATAGTATTTAATAATTTTAGTTTATATATTATTAATAATATAGCTTTTTCGATTTTAAAAAGTTTAATGTTTTTAAAATCGAGTTTTTCGTTATTTCGTTTCGTTTAAATATTGCGTTTTAAAAAATAAACTTTATCTTTTTTTTTAAAATTAGCTTTAATAATCTGCTTTTGTTATAGTATTTTTTTATTTTTTGTTAAACAAATGTAAATTTTTGTTATAACTATTTTTATAGTCCTAGTAATTTTTTTGCTTAAATTTTTGCTATTGGTGCAATAATACCGTTAATATAATATTATTATATATTTATATCGTATTTATAGTTTGCTTTAAATAGTAATATTTTTATTATTTTGTTTATTAAATTGTTATATATTAGTTTTGCATTTAATAATAATTTTATTTAGTTGTTTTAATTTTAATTAATGTAATAACGTAAATATTATTTTAGTGTTTAATTTAATTTTTTTATTTAACTATTTGTTTATAAGTAGTATATTGTAGACATTTTATATTTAATTTTTAAAGTTTTAGTAAATAATTGCTAAAATTTAAATGCTATTATTTTGCTTTTATCGGTAATAATTGTTTTTAGATAACTATATTTGCTAAAAATATGTTTTATTATTACGTAAACTAAATTTTTTGCTAAGTTTGCTTTTTTATATAGTATAAAATAAATATATTTCGTAAATTTATTTACTATAACTATAATAAAATCGAAATTTATTTTTATTATAAGTTTTTTTAATTTTAATAGCTTAACTATATAGTTAAATGTTATTATTTTTTATGCTCGGTTTAAAATTAATACTAATATTAAGTTTTTATATAGTTTATACTTTATTATTTTAAACTTTTTATATAAATTGTATTTTGCAATAACTTTTTTTATTACTATTAATGCTTTTAAAAAGTCGTAGTTTTTTCGTAATTTGCTAAATATTTTAAATACTTTTTAATGTTTTAAAAATAAATATTTATATACTTTTTTAACTAATTCGTGCTAATATGCTTTTAATATGTATAGTTTATTATTATAATATTAACCGGTTAGTTCGTTTATTTTTCGTAATACGTTTTATATTTTTTAATCTTATTTTTTATAATTTATTTACATAAAGTTTATAAATAAGCTTCCGTTTATATTTTTATATAATAATATTTAACTTTTTAATAATATTTTTTATTTATAATCGCTTTTACGGCTAAAAATATCGGCTTTATCGTTTTTTTTACTTTTAATATAAATAATTTTAAAATTAAATTATAATAAAAACTTTGCTTATCGTATTTATCGTTTATTTAATATTTTAATAGTTATAAACGTTATAAAATTTTTATAGTTTAAATAAACTTTTACTAACGCTATAGTGCTATTTAAATAATGCTTTTATTATTTAAATGCTTCGATTATTATTATAAATTTTTTATCGTAAATTTAGTAATTTAATTTAAGTTTTAAAAACTTTTTTAAAAAAAATGCTATTAAATATAGTTTGCCGTTTTCGTTTTGTTAAATTAATTGCTTTTTTATAACGTAATTATTTACGTCGACTTTTATTTTATATTTTTTGTTTAAATTAAGTAATTTAAATATTAAATCGTTTAAAATTATATTTTTAAATATATTAAACGTTTTCTGTTTTTTTTTTGTTTATTAAAAAAGTTTGTTTTTTTTGGTTAAGTTTGTAAAAAGCGCCGCAATTTTTTTAAAATTCTTAATAAATATATATACGTAGTTCGTAAATCCTATAAACGACCGTATATTTTTAATATTTTTTAATATAAGCTAGTTTTTTATTGCTTTTAGTTTAAACTGTTAAATTCGTACCTTTTTTAAAAATATTATATATTTTAAGAAATTTACTTGCCGTTTATAAAACTTATTTTTTTTTAAATATACTTTTAGCTTTACTTTTTATAATGCTTAAAGTATTTATTGCACGTGTTTTTTATATTTTTCGAACGTTTTTGAATAAATTAAAATATCGTTTAAATATATTATTACAAATTTATCGACAAATTTACGTAAATATCTATAATTATTAACTAAAATATTATTAATATATTAATAAAGCTAAAATCTATTACTAAAAACTTATATAATCTATATTCTGTAATAAATGCTATTTTTTATTTATCGCCTTTTTTAATTTTAACGTAATAGTAAGCTTTTAAAATATTAAACGTTATAAAATATTGTGCTTTTTTTAAACGGTCTTTTAAATCGTTTATTTATAATATAAATCCGCTATTTTTAATAATAATAAAGTTAAAATATCGCCAATCTTTGCAATTTTTTTATTTTCGTTTACTATTTTTTCCTAACTTTTTTAATACTTATAATATCGGTACTGCTGCCGATAATTTAGAATATTGTATAAATCTTTTTTTTAAATTTTTATTAAAATATTTTCGTAGTTTTTTAAATTGTTTTTTATTCGATTTATATAGTTTAAAAGCTTTAAAATATGTTCTTTTTTTTAAATTAATCGCGTAATTATATTTATTATGCTTTAATAGCCCTGCTTTTTTACTATATTTTTTTATAAATAAGCTTTTAAATTTAACGTACTTTTTTAATACTTTAATCGTAAATTTTTTAACTTGCTGTTATATTTTATTTTATACTTCGTTTAACTATTTAAGCTTATATATAACTCGTGTTTAAAGTTTTGCAAAAGCTAAGTTTTTTTTTAGTTTAATTATTTCGGGCAGATCTTATTAAAAACGGCTAGTTCTTTAGTTTATTTTAAGATTGTTTTTCTATAACTAGGTTAATTTTAATATTATATCGTATAATATTTTTGCAATATCGAGCTTAAAGCGTTTTAAATAACTTTAAATAATTACGGAAAGTTTTGCAATTTTCCGTATAACTTTTCCGTTATTATAATCTATAGTTCTTCTATCGAAAGTCGTAAATATATAAAGCTTTTTTTTTCTAGTCTATGCTATATCTAATTTATTAACTAAATTCGGGGAAATAAAACTTTCGTAAACGCTTATATCGAATAAAGCCTTTAGTTTTCTTTTATTATAAATCACGTTTACTAATATTTATATTTTTTTAAGTTATATTTTTATTTTATATAAAGATTTAAAAATCTCGTAAACTAGCTATTAGTCTTGTTTTACAATTACTTTTCGTCGTTTTTTATTTATTAATAAACTTATCGTCGGTCTTATTTTTTCGTAAATTTTGCCGCTTTATTATTTTTTCGACAATTTCGGATAAAAAGCAATTTTTATTAATTTTTTTTTTCGATTTTCTTTTTTATTTATTTATACTAAAAAACTTTATAAAACATGTAAATTTTGCATTAAATATATTAATATCGTTTTTAAATCGTAAACTTTTTTTTGCAATTTTTAAAATATTATAGATTTTGTTTAAATATAGCGTATTTATAAATTGCTTAATATATTACTACTAGTTTTCTAACTTTGTTTTTTTTATAAAAATATTTAATCTTTGTTTTAGCTATTCGAGCTAAAAACTAAAAATTCTCAATTTTTTTTGCTATATATTTTTCGCATTTATGCACTATATAATTTGCTTATAATATTTCGTAATATTTTTTATAACGTAGTCGTAATCGTTTATCGTTATTTTTAAATATAATATTATTATATAAACGACTAATTAAAATAAAAATATTAAACTTTTTCGTCTTTAAAACATTTATGCCTATTTTAATTATTATATCTCGGTATTTTTTGTAATATTTTAAAAACTATTGCTTTAATTCGGTATTAAGCTTTTATTTCACTTTTTCTTTAATTAAAGTCGTTATTTCTTATTTTAAACGAAATTTGTCTTTTTACGTATACGGTGCAACATTTCCTCGAGCTATCGCCGTATATATCGTTTAATTTAGCTATTTATTTTCTATTTAGCAATTGTAAGTTTCGTAAAAACATTTTAGGTTATCGTTTAAATATTTTTCTCCTTTAAGCCAATTTTTTTTATATATTATTTTATTTTTAATATTTCGATATATATATCGGTCTGCTTTTGTTTATCGTAAGTTTAAAGTTAATACCGTTTTATCGGCTAAAAAGTATATGTAGTTTTAAAAGTATTTTTTATTATTTTTTATTTCGTAAAGTTTGTTACTTTGCTCTCTTTTGGCTAGGTTAAAGTTTTCCTGCTTTTTATTTTCCTAGTCGGGTCCTAGCTATTTATTTCGGGTTTAAGCGCTTTTTTGCTTATTTAACGCGACAGTTACTCGATGTTATAACTTTTGTTAAATTTATTCTATAATTATTTTTATAGCTTTAAGTTTTTGTTTTAAAATTTATACTATTTTCGCTAGGCCACGTTCTAAGCGTATTATTTTATTAAGTCGTATTTCTTTTTTTAAACTATCGATAAACTATTTTTCGTCGTAAACAGCTTATTTATAAATTTCTTTCGCTATTTGTCTTAAGTATAGCCGTATAATTAGCTAGTCGACTAATACGCGCATTTCTTTCTATGCCGTTTAGTCTCCGGTTAATGCTTTACTGTTTTGTTTTACGTTTAAAATTTTATCGTTATAATAAGCTTGCATTATATTAATTTGTTAACTGCTTTTTTTAGCTTTGGATATTTTAGCTTCTAATATTCGCAAGTTTTTGCGTAGTTTTTTTTTATAATTTTTAGCGTAATGTCCAGGTTTATTATAATTATAGCATTTAAAATCTTTAAACTTTTTTTTCTAACTTCTTCGTTTTTATTACATTATGCTAAGTTCTATTAGTTTTATATATATACTATATATTATAAACTGTTAACGCTTTTTTCTTTAGTTAAGCTTGTTATTATTGCTATTATTCTTTTTATTAAAAAATTCTCGCCGTTTTTCGTACAATTTTATATTAGCTTTAATTATATTACTAACGTATTTATTAAAATTATCGGGCTGTAATAGTTTACTGATTTTATTTTTAACTATATCTTTTAATTTTTTATAAAATATTATTATTTTAGCTTAGTCGTTTAAGTTTAAAATAGCTGCGATTTTTTAAAACTTTGTCGCGTATATTAATGCCGATTTTGTTTATTTTAGTTTTCGTAAATCGTTTTAAGCTTATTATTTTTTTTTAAAATTAATAAATAAATATTTAAGCTCGTTTTTAAACGATTCGTAGCTTTAAAAGATTTTTTGCGTGTTTTTTAAGCAGTTTTTTATTAACAAAGTCGTTATTTTAAATAAATGCGGTTTAAACTATAATAATGTTCGCTTTTTAAGCAATCCGGCTGTTGTACAAATTTTTCCGATTTTATTATCTTTTTAAAACGAGTTTTTATAAAAATATAAATACGCTTTAGCCTATACTAAAAATCCCTTTAGTTTTTTTAAAATGCTATCGAATTATGCTAAGCTCGAAAGTTTAAAATTTTTTGCAAATTTTTTCTCTATTTTTATAATTGCTAGTTAATCGTTTATTCTATCGATTTCTTTTTTAAAAAGTTAGTTTTGTCTTTTTATATTTAAAATATTGTTTTGTAGTTTTTAATTCTGCGTTTTAAATTTATCGGCTTTTTCTTCGAGTTTATCGGTTTAATCCGCAGTTTCGTTAAAAATATTAGCTTGTTTATCCGACTTTTATCCCAACTTTCAAATCTAGTTATACATTACTATAATCTTTATACGAAATGTAACGACAACGTTTTAAAAATTAAACGATATAATCGGCGCTATAGTTCGAATATTGCTTTAGTTAACCGTTTAACGTAAAATAAAACTATTTAAAATGTTATAAAACGTATACTAGTGTTTAACACTATATATGCTTTTCGTAGTATTAGGGTTATAAATATTTAAAATATAACCAAAAATACTCCTAGGTTTATATTTAAAATATACGTTAAAAAATAGTATTACAAATAATAAAAATAATAATATCTTAAATTAACTGCTTTATAGAGAATGTTCTTTTATAATTATTTCCAAAAACTAACTATAGACATAAGTTAAATAGTGATAAAAAAATAACTAGTTCCATAAAAAAACCCTTTTTTTTTATACTTTTCCCTCATCCCTATATCTTTCTATAGTCCTACCCGTATTTTTTAATAGAATACCCTTAACCATATATTCCTGATCTCTATGATCTAAATGATCTACAGATTACTTAGATCACCTAGATCACTTGTAGTTACGTGACTGCGTGCTGCCACGTTTCTGCCCCGCTAGGGGTTCTTCCCCTCATGGTCCCTCTTTTAGGCCATGGTCCCACTGTTGGTTCGTAACACGTATGATTAATTAAGCAAAAATACGGCTTTTATTTATAAAGTCTGATATAAAAATAAAAACCGTATTATTTGCCAAAGCTTAAGCTATATTTACTTAAATTAATAATATAGCTATTTTATATAAAAGCTTAAATAGTAAATAATAAATTTACTAATAAAATAACCGTTTAGTTTTATATTATATTTAAAGCATAAGCAAAAGTAATTAAAAAATTAAAACTTAATAGCAATAATTTCAAAACAAAATAATTAACTGATAGATAATATATAAAATTTTTATTTTATTTTTATTTTATTTATACAATATTAATTTAAGTTTTATAACTTTTTTCCGAAAAATTAGTTACGATAAATTTAATTAATTTGCAAAATTACCGAAATATAATTGTAATATATATATTTTATAACTTAATATTTTATACAAAAATTATTAAATTTGTTTAGCTTTAAAATAATTATTCGATTTACTGTTAAAAAAAACGTTTATATATTATACTAGGCAAGTTATAAAAAATATACGAAATTTTTTTAATAAATTAAAAAATTTCGATTAAATTAAGCTTAATTGTTAAAAATATATTTTATATAATAAAAAAGTTTATTAAAAATATTAAAATCGATAATTTTTATTTATTAAAAATATACGATTAGTATAAAATATAATTTTGTAATATAAAGTTTAACGGTATTTTTTATATAAAAAAAATTATAAACGACCGTATTTATATGTTTATATTAAATTTCGACGTTATATATAAAATTATATTATAAATAACTAAAATTTACGCTTAGTTTTTATTAACTATTTTATTAATAGTTTTAATAAATATATATATAAATTAAATTTATTATTATACGAAATTTATTAATAGATTTTAAATAAATATATTATAATATAATTATTCGGTATTAAAACGAAAATATAAATTAAACGGAAATTTAATATTATTTTATATATTTAACGGCATTAGTTATAATAATAAAAGAAATATAATTTTTAAAAATAATTAAAGATTTAATTATACGATTTAATTTTTAAACTTAAAGTTTTAGTTTTTCATTAATCGGTTAAATTTACATAACGGTTAATTTTATTAGTTTCGGCTTATTATTATACAATTAAATTTAAAATAGCTTAAATTTTTTAGTTATTGTTTTTTTTAAATAAATTATTATTTTAAAATTAGTTATTATTAGTATTAAATTAAGTTTAGCTTAAATTTATTATAGTTTTTTTTGTATAAAACGTTTAAAATATTTTTTTAATTAGTTTTAAATTAGTTTTTAAATTTATATTTAAGTTTATATTTAAATTTATATTTATTTTTATATTTTTATATATAATAACTTTTAGCTTTTTGTTTTAAAATATAAGCGGCGAAATATTATAGCATTATCGTTTTATATAAATAGTAAGCTTTTTTATAACAAAAGCTATAAAATTTATAATCCGAATAATAAAAAAGCTTTATAGTTTTTGTTTAATTTTAGGTTTTATATTACGATTGGAATACCTTTACAAAAGACGGGGCTCCGAATAGGGTTACTATATATTAAAAATATTAAGATAAAAAAAAAAGGGAATTTTATTTACAAAATTACTAAGCAAAAATGGTTTTATAGCACAGATAAATAGGTCTTATTATATGACCAGGTCTGTGCTACAAATGGGTCTAGTAGCTAAGCTAGCCATTAGTAACTACCCCCCTTTCTAAAAAAAAGCTCGCCCCGAAACTTAAACTTAAATACTTATAAATTAAATAGCTACTTTACTTATTTTATTTTAAAACTAGTATTTTTTAGTAAAAAAAGGGTTTATTTCGAGTATTTATTTTTTACTATAATACTATAGGTTTTTAATTTATAAGTATAGCTTAGGGTTTTTTTACAATTAGCTGTTAAAGTTTGCTTATTTATTTTAAAGTATATATAGTTCCGTTATGCCTGCCTTTTTTTACTTTTGCTTTTAGTTACCCGTTTTATATTACCTTTTAAATTAAAAAACATTTGTTCTATTAGTAAATTATCGTCGGGATAGTTTTTTTTAAAACAGTTTTTTTCGGCAGCTTTTAGCTAATTTATAAAACGTTTAAGTAGTTCTGTTGCTTTTAAATTTTCGTTATAAAAAGTTTTTAATAACCGGGGTGCATTTTTAAAATTTTTTACAAAGTACTATTTACCGTCGAAATCCTAACCTTTTTAATCCGCTTAATATTATAGCTTCCGGTAATATATTTTAAAAGTTTAAACTTTTTTAATCATATATTTTTTTGTTTAATTTTTTTTAAGTTTTATTATTTTTTTAAATAGCTTTTTATAGTTTTGCTTAAACAATAGGTTATTATTATATTTATATAGCTGGTCGGTATAGTATAAATTAAATATTTTTTAACTTAAAAATATTTTTAATCGGTAAATGTTTTCGCCTATTTTTTCGAAAATGTAAAAATGTTGGTAAGTTAAAAAATAATCGAATTTATCGAAAAGTTTATCGGTTAACTATAATTAGCGTTTTTTTACGATAAATATTTAATTACCAATATTAAAGTTAAATTTACGATAGTAGCGGTTTTTTTTTTTAAATCGTAAAGTTTTAAATACGCTAAAATATAGTTTTAGCCGTATTAATATAGTTTTTTAAAGTTTAAGCTATTAATTATGCTTTTTCGCAGTTTAATTTTTTTTTAGCAAGTAGTTTTATAATATTAATCCGGTTTTTTTAATCGAAATAAAAAGGTATAAAAAATTTAAAAAATATTTCGTATAAAAATAATCTAGTAGATTTATAAACTAAAAAAGCAGCTGTATAGTTTATAGTAAATAAAACTTAAGCTTAATCGTTTTAATAATAGTTAATAAATAAGCGTAAACGTTAATTATTATATTTATTTACAATTTCGGCTTGTTTTGCTGTTTTATAGTAATTTAAAAACGCGAGTTTTTACTTAATTTTTAATATTTTAGCAAGTTTATTAATAAAATCAGCAATAAACTAAAATTTTTAATCCGATATAATATTTTTTAAAATGCTTAATATTTAAAATAAACTTTTATAATATATTTAAACAGCTGCTTTGTTACGAAGCGTACACTAGTGTTTAACATTATATAAGCTTTTGTAGTATCGGGGTTATAAATACTTGAAGTATAACCAAAGATACTTTTATATTTATGTTTAAAGTATACGTTAACGATAGTATTGCGGGTAATAAGAATAATAATATTTTAAACTGACTGTTTTGTAGAGAATGTTTTTTTATAGCTAATTTTAAAAATTAACTATAAATATAAGTTAAATAGTGATAAGTAAATAACTAATTATATAAAAATTTTTTTTTTATATTTTTATTTTTATGCTTTTTTTGGATTATTTTTATTACGGTGATTTTTACGGTTATATTGTTGTTTTTTATTTAAAAAAAGGTAAGAATTATAATATTACTGTTACGGATTACGATTTAGCTTATGATTTAAAAATTACGTGCTTTTTTTAGTTTGTGCTTTTTTTTTAAGTTTGCTAATAAATTTTTATTTATTAGTTCGTAATATTATTTCCTTTTTTTTATTTTTATTGTTTTTAATAAGTTTAGCCGGTAAGTTTTTTTTTTTTAACTTTTTAAAAAATTTACTAGTATGCTTAACTATTTATAAAAACCGCGTATTTGCCGCAATTTTTCCGATCGATTTTTTAAGTTTAGCGAACGAACCGCTTTTTATTTTTACGTTATTTTTTACGGCATATTAGCGGATATGCTTTATACTTTTTTGTTTTTAATATAATTTTTCTTTTTTTTGTTTTATTTTTAAAAACTTTAATTATTACGGAACGTGTATTTATCGCAAGCGTTTTTGTAACGGCGTTTTAATAGCTTTTTTGCTTATTAAAGTATTAAAATAATAGCGCAAGCTAGATTTTAAAAAAAATAAAGCTAGCGAAAACTTTTTTAATTTTTATAAATAAATAACTAAAATTTAACTCGAATTAACTGTTGCTGTAGATCGGTTAGTACGGATATATCGTATTTGTTTTAAAATAAAAAAGCATAGCTTTAAGTTATTTTAGCGGAGTATAGTTAAGTTAAATCGGAAAAACGGTGTTTTTTTTGCGCTAGACGGTTACGAGAGTTATTTTTTTCGCAATTTTTAGTTTATAAGGGTTTTTTTTAATTTTAACTAGTTAAAATTTAGTTTAAAAGGCATTATTTTTTTCGCAGTCAGCCCCGATTTTTTGGTTTTAGTCGATTAAGGTGCTATTAGTAGAAATTTTTAACAAAATTTTTTACGTTCGTAAAATGTTTTTTTAGTTTTTATATAATTTTAACGTACGTATAGCTTTTTTATTTGATAAAATATTCGAATTTTTTTTTATTTTATTGTAAATTTAAAATTTTTTTTACTTTATAAATATTTTTATTTTCGTTTATTTTTAATTAAATTTTAAGCATAGCGTTTAAATCCGCTTTAATTAATAATAATATATAAAAAATCGGTTAAATAACTATAATATTTAATAGTTTTAATTTATATATTATTAATAATATTACTTTTTTAATTTTAAAAAGTCCGATGTTTTTAAAATCGAGTTTTTCGTTATTGCGTTTTGTTTAAATATTGCGTTTTAAAAAATAGATTTTATCCCTTTTTTTAAAATTAGCTCCAATAATCTGCTTTTGTCGTAATATTTTTTTATTTTTTGTTAAACAAATATAATTTTTTTTTGCAGCTATTTTTATAATTTTAGCAACTTTTTTGCTTAAATTTCCGCTACTAATATAATAATACTGTTAATATAATGTCGTTATATATTTATATCGTATTTATAGTTTATTTTAAATAGTAATATTTTTATTATTTTATTTATTAAACTATTATATACTAATTTTGCGTTTAGCAATAATTTTACTTAGTTATTTTAATTTTAATTAATATAATAACGTAAATATTGTTTTAATGTTTAGTTTAATTTTTTTATTTAACTATTTATTTATAAATAATATACTATAAACATTTTATATTTAATTTTTAAAGTTTTAATAAATAACTATTAAAACTTAAATACTATTATTTTGCTTTTGTTAATAATAATTACTTTTAAATAATTATATTTGCTAAAAATATATTTTATTATTATATAAGCTAAATTTTTTATTAAGCTTGCTTTTTTATATAATATAAAATAAACGTATTTTATAAGCTTATTTATTATAATTATAATAAAGTTAAAATTTATTCTTATTATTAAATTTTTTTAACTTTAATAGCTTAACTATATAATTAAATATTATTATTTTTTAAGCTCGGTTTAATGTTAATATTAGTACTAAGTTTTTATATAGTTTATATTTTATTGCTTTAAACTTTTTGCATAAATCGTATTTTGCGATAACTTTTTTTATTATTATTAATGGTTTTAAAAAATCGTAATTTTTTCGTAATCTGCTAAATATTTTAAATATTTTTTAATGTTTTAAAAATAAGTGTTCGTATATTTTTTTTAACTAATTTGTACTAATATATTTTTAGTATATATAGTTTATTATTATAATATTAACTAGTTAATTTGTTTAATTTTCGTAAAGCGTTTTATATTTTCTGGTCTTATTTTTTATAATTTATTTACATAAAGTTTATAAATAGGCTTTTGTTTATATTTTCGTATAATAGTACCTAACTTTTTAATAGTACTTTTTATTTATAGTCGTTTTTTCGGCTAAAAATGTTTATTTTATCGTTTTTTTTACTTTTAACGTAAATAATTTTAAAATTAAATTATGTTAAAAACTTTGCTTATTTTATTTATCGTTTGTTTAATATTTTAATAGTTATAAATGTTGTAAAATTTTTATAATTTAAATAAACTTTTATTAGTGCTATAATGCTATTTAAATAATATTTTTATTGCTTAAATATTTCGATTATTGTTATAAATTTTTTATTGTAAATCTAGTAGTTCAATTTAGGTTTTAAAAACTTTTTTAAAAAAAAAAGCCATTAAGTATAGTTTGCCGTTTTTATTTTGTTAAATTAATTGTTTTTTTATAGCATAATCGCTAGCGTCGATTTTTATTTTATATTTTTTATTTAAATTAAATAATTTAAGTATTAAACCGTTTAAAATTGTATTTTTAAATGTGTCGAACGCTTTTTGCTTTTTTTTTGTTTACTAGAAAAGTTTGTCTTTTTTAATTAAGTCCGTAAAAAGCGCTGCGATTTTTTTAAAATTTTTAATAAATATACGTATAAAGTTCGTAAATCTTATAAATACTTATATATTACTAATATTTTTTAGTATAAGCTAGTTTTTTATTACTTTTAGTTTAAATTATTAAATTTGTATTTTTTTAAAAAAATATTATATATTTTAAAAAATCTATTTATTATTTATAAAACTTACTTTTTTAGATATATTTTTAATTTTAGTTTTTATAACGTTTAAAGCATTTATTGCATATATTTTTTATATTTTTCGAATATTTTTAAATAAATTAAAATATTGTTTAAATATACTATTACGAATTTATCGACAAATTTACGTAATATATTTGTAATTATTAACTAAAATATTGCTAATACGTTAATAAAGCTAAAATTTATTACTAAAAATTTATATAATCTATATTTTGTAATAAATGCTGTTTTTTATTCGTCGCTTTTTTTAATTTTAATATAATAGTAAGCTTTTAAAATGTCGAATGTTATAAACCATTATGCTTTTTTTAAACGGTTTTTTAAATCGTTTATTTATAGTATAAATCTTTTGTTTTTAATAGTAATAGAGTTAAAATATCGCTAATCTTTGCAATTTTTCTATTTTTTTTTTTCCTAGTTTTTTTAATATTTATAATATTAATGTTGCCGCCGATAATTTAGAATGTCGTATAAACCTTTTTTTTAGGTTTTTGTTAAAATATTTTCGTAGTTTTTCGAATTGTTTTTTATTCGATTTATACAGTTTAAAAGTTTTAAAGTATATTCTTTTTTTTAAATTAATCGCGTAATTATATTTATTATACTTTAATAGCCTTGTTTTTTTATTATATTTTTTTATAAACAAGCTTTTAAATTTAACGTACTCTTTTAATACTTTAATTATAAATATTTTATTAATTTATTATCGTATTTTATTTTATACTTCGTTTAGCTATTTAAGCTTATATATAACTTGTATTTAAAGTTTTATAAAAGCTAAGTTTTTTTTTAATTTAATTACTTTAGGCAAATTTTACTAAAAACGGCTAGTCTTTTAGTTTATTTTAAGATTACTTTTTGTTACAAACCAACAAGAAAGAGGGCTAGGCCGCCCGAGACGCAGGCAAAGAGGGGCAGGCCAAGTCACGTAATGTGGATCTAAGGGATCTAAGATCCAACAGATCCAGTGTAGTGATCTAAAGGATCTAAGATCTAACAGATCTAGTATAGTAATCTAAAAGATCTAAAATTTAACAGATCTAGTGTAATAATTTAAAAGATTTAAGATTTAACAGATTTAAAATAACATAAAAATAAAAGAATAGTATAAAAAAGAAGGAATTTCTTATATAGCTAGTCGTTTATTTATTATTATTTAACTTATATTTATAGTTAGTTTTTGGAAATAATTATAAAAGAACATTTTTTACGAAGCAGTTAATTTAAGATACTATTGTTTTTATTGCCTATAATATTATTTTTTAACGTATATTTTAAATATAAATATAAAAGTATTTTAAGTTATATTTTACGTATTTATAACCTAGATATTACGAAAGCTTATATAATGTTAAACATTAATATACGTTTTGTAATATTTTAAATAGTTTTGTTTTACGTTAAACGGTTAACTAAAGCAATATTCGAACTATAGCGCTAATTATATTATTTAGTTTTTAAAACATTGTCGTTATATTTTGCGTAGAAATTGTAATAATGTATAATTAGATTTGAGAATTAAAACAGAAGTCGGACGAGCAAGCTAATATTTTTAACGAAACTGTAGATTAAATCGATAAACTTAAAAAAAAAGCCGATAAGCTTAAAACGCAAAATTAAAAATTACGAAACAATATTTTAAACATAAAAAGACAGAACTAATTTTTTAAAAAAAAAGTCGATAAAATAAACGATCGATTAGCAATTATAGAAATAGAGAAAAAACTTGCAAAAAACTTTAAGCTTTTAAGTTTAGCACGATTTAATGGCATTTTAAAAAAATTAAAAAGATTTTTAACGCAAGTTAAAGCGTATTTATATTTTTATAAAAACTCGTTTTAAAAAAATAACGAGGTCGGAAAAATTTATATAATAGCCGAATTGTTCGAAAAACGAATATTATTATAATTTAAACCGCATTTATTTAAAGCAACGATTTTGCCGATAGGAAACTGTTCGGAAAATATATAAAAAAATTTTTAAAGTTATAAATTGTTTAAAAACGAGCTTAAATATTTGTTTATTAATTTTGAAAAAGAACGATAAGCTTAAAACGATTTACGAAAACTAAAGCAAATAAAATCGGCATTAGTATACGCGACAAAATTTTAAAAAATCGCAGCTATTTTTAATTTAAACGACTAAGCTAAAATAATAATATTTTATAAAAAGTTAAAAAATATAGTTAAAAATAAAATTAGCAAACTATTATAACCCGATAATTTTAGTAAATACGTTAGCAATATAATTAAGGCTAATACAAAATTGTATAAAAGACGACGAGAATTTTTTAATAGAAAAAATAATAACAATAATAATAAGTTTAATTAAAAAAAAAGCGTTAATAGTTTATAGTATATAGTATATATATAAAACTAATAAAATTTAGCGTAATGTAATAAAAACGAAAAAATTAAAAAAAAAAGTTTAAAGATTTTAAGTATTATAATTATAATAAACCAGGACATTACGTTAAAAATTACGAAAAAAAACTGCGCAAAAACTTGCAAATATTAAAAGCTAAAATATTTAAAGCTAAAAAAAGCATTCGATAAATTAATATAATATAAGCCTATTACGACGATAAAGTTTTAAATATAAAATAAAGTAGCAAAACATTAATTAAAAATTTAACAGCATAAAAAAAAATATATATATTAATAAATTAACTAATTATATAGCTATATTTAAAACGAATAATAAAAAAAATTTACGAATAAGCTGTTTATAACAAAAAATAGTTTACCGACAGTTTAAAAAAAAAAGTACGATTTAATAAAATAATATATTTAAAACACGGCTTAGTAAAAGTAATATAAACTTTAAAATAAAAACCTAAAGCTATAAAAGTAATTATAAAATAAATATAACAAAAGTTATAGCATTAAGTAACTATTATATTAAATAAACAAAAAAATGCGTAAACTTAAAACAAATAGCTAAAACCTAACTAAAAAAATAAAAAGCAAAAAAACTTTAACCCGGCCGAAAAAAATTAAAGTAACAAACTTTACGAGTTAAAAAATAATAAAAAATATTTTTAAAATTATATATACTTTTTAATCGACAAAACGGTATTAATACTAAATATACAGTAAACAAAAGCAAACCGATATGTATATCGAAATATTAAAAACAAAATAATATGCAAAAAAAATTAGCTTAAAAAAAAATGTTTAAACGATAACTTATAATATTTTTACAAAACTTACGATTATTAAACTAAAAATAAATAATTAAACTAATTAATACAAAAAAAAATAGCTCGAAAACAAATCCGCTTACGTATATAAAAAAAAAAACTTCGTTTAAAACAAAAAATAATAACTTTAACTAAAAAAAAAATAAAACAAAAGCTTAATACCGAATTAAAGCAATAACTTTTATAATATTATAAAAAATACCGAAATATAATAATCAAAACAAATATAAATGTTTTAAAAACGAAAAAGTTTAATATTTTTATTTTAATTAATCGTTTATATAACGGTATTATATTTAAAAACGACAATAAACGGTTACGATTATACTATAAAAAACATTACGAAATATTATAAATAAGCTATATAGTGTATAAATATAAAAAATATATAGTAAAAAAAATCGAAAATTTTTAGTTTTTAACTCGTATAGCTAAAATAAAAATATAACACTTTTATAAAAAAACTAAAGTTAAAAAATTAATAATAATATACCGAACAGTTTATAAATATACTATATTTAAACAAAATTTACAATATTCCGAAAATTGCAAAAAAAAGTTTACGATTTAAAAATAATGCTAATATATTTAATGCAAAATTTATATATTTTATAAAGTTTTACAATACGAAAACATAAAAAAAAAGATTAAAAAAAAAAATCGACGAAAATTAACTTTTATCTAAAATCGTTAAAAAAGCAATAAAATAGCAAAATTTACGAAAAAACAAAACTAACGATAAGCTTATTAATAAGCAAAAAACGACGAAAAATAGCTGTAAAACGAAACTAACAACTAGTTTACGATATTTTTAGGTTTTTGTATAAAATAAAAATATAGCTTAAAAAAACATAAATATTAATAAACGTAATTTATAATAAAAAAAAACTAAAAGCTTTATTTAATATAAACGTTTATAAAAATTTTATTTTTTCGAATTTAGTTAACGAATTAAATTTAGTATAAATTAAAAAAAAAAAAACCTTACACATTTACGACTTTTAATAAAAAAACTATAAATTATAATAACGGAAAAATTATACAAAAAATTGCAAAATTTTTAATAATTATCTAAAATTACTTAAAACGCTTTAAGCTCGATATTATAAAAATATTATACGATATAATATTAAAGTTAACCTAGTTATAAAAAAGCAATTTTAAAATAAACTAAAAAACTAGCCGTTTTTAGTAAAATTAGCCCGAAATAATTAAACTAAAAAAAAACTTAGCTTTTGCAAAACTTTAAATATAAATTATACGCAAGTTTAAATAGCTAAACAAAATATAAAATAAAATATAATAGCAAATTAACAAAAAATTTACGATCGAAGTACTAATAAAATACGATAAATTTAAAAGCCTGTTTATAAAAAAATATAGTAAAAAAACAAGGCTATTAAAGTATAATAAATATAATTACGCGATTAATTTAAAAAAAAAAACGTACCTTAAAGCTTTTAAATTATATAAATTAAACAAAAAATAACTTAATAAACTACGAAAATATTTCGACAAAAACTTAAAAAAAAGGTTTATACAATATTTTAAATTATCGGCAACAGTACCGATATTATAAATATTAAAAAAGCTAAAAAAAAATGGCAAACAAAAATAGAAAAATTGCAAAAATTGGCGACACTTTAACTCTATTACTATTAAAAACAGCAGACTTATATTACGAATAAACGATTTAAAAAACCGTTTAAAAAAAATATAATAGTTTATAATATTTAACATTTTAAAAGCTTATTATTATATTAAAATTAAAAAAAGCAACGAATAAAAAACAGCATTTATTATAAAATATAGACTATATAAATTTTTAGTAATAAATTTTAGCTTTATTAACGTATTAACAACGTTTTAGTTAATAATTATAAATATATTACGCAAATTTGTCGATAAATTTATAATAATATATTTAAACGATATTTTGATTTATTTAAAAATATTCGAAAAATATAAAAAATATATATAACAAATGCTTTAAGCGCTACGAAAAGTAAAGTTAAAAATATATTTAAAAAAAAATAAGTTTTATAAATAATAAATAAATTTTTTAAAATATACGATATTTTTAAAAAAAGTACGAATTTAATAATTTAAACTAAAAACAATAAAAAACTAGCTCGTACTAAAAAATGTTAAAAATGTATAATCGTTTATAAAATTTATAAACTACGTACGTGCATTTATTAAAAATTTTAGAAAAATCGCGGCGCTTATTATAAATTTTACTAAAAAAAACAAACTTTTTTAATAAACGGAAAAAAAGCAAAAAGCGTTTAATATATTTAAAAATACAATTTTAAGCGATTTAATACTTAAATTATTTAATTTAAATAAAAAATATAAAATAAAGGTCGACGCGAGTGATTATGTTATAAAAGGACAATTAATTTAACGAAATAAAAACGGCAAACTATATTTAATAGCATTTTTTTCGAAAAAATTTTTAAAACTTAAATTAAACTATTAGATTTATAATAAAGAATTTATAACAATAATCGAAGTATTTAAATAATAAAAGCATTATTTAAATAGTATTATAGCGTTAGTAAAAGTTTATTTAAACTATAAAAATTTTATAATGTTTATAATTATTAAAGTATTAAATAAACGATAAATACGATAGGCAGAATTTTTGTTATAGTTTAATTTTAAGATTATTTATGTTAAAAGCAAAAAAAACGATAAAATAGACGTTTTTAGCCGAAAAAATAATTATAAATAAAAAGTATTACTAAAAAGTCAGGTATTATTATATAAAAATATAAATAAAAGTTTATTTATAAACTTTATATAAATAAATTACGAAAAATAAGACTAGAAAATACAAAACGTATTATAAAAATTAAACGAACTAATTAGTTAATATTATAATAATAAATTATACGTATTAAAAGTATATTAATATAAATTAGTTAAAAAAGTATATAAATATTTATTTTTAAAATATTAAAAAGTGTTTAAAATATTTAATAAATTACGAAAAAACTACGATTTTTTAAAAATATTAATAATAGTTAAAAAAGTTATTATAAAATACGATTTATGCAAAAAATTTAAAATAACAAAACATAAACTATATAAAAACTTAGTACTAATATTAATTTTAAACCGAGCATAAAAAATAATAATATTTAATTATATAGTTAAACTATTAAAATTAAAAAAACCTATAATAAAAATAAAGTTCGATTTTATTATAGTTATAGTAAATAAATTTACGAAGTACGCTTATTTTATATTATATAAAAAAATAAGTTTAGCAAAAGATTTAGTTTACGTAATAATAAAATATGTTTTTAGTAAATATAGTTATTTAAAAGCAATTATTACCGATAAAAGTAAAATAATAGTATTTAAGTTTTAGCAGTTATTTATTAAAATTTTAAGAATTAAGTATAAAATGTTTATAATATATTATTTATAAACAAATAGTTAAATAAAAAAACTAAATTAAATATTAAAACAATATTTACGTTATTATATTAATTAAGATTAAAATAACTAAGTAAAATTATTATTAAACGCGAAATTAGTATATAATAGTTTAATAAACGAAATAATAAAAATATTATTATTTAAAGCAAATTATAAATATAATATAAATATATAACGATATTATATTAATAGTATTACTGTATTAATAGTAAAAATTTAAGTAAAAAAGTTGCTAAAACTGCAAAAATAGTTATAAAAAAAATTTATATTCGTTTAATAAAAGATAAAAAAATATTACGATAAAAGTAAATTATTAAAGCTAATTTTAAAAAAAAAAAATAAAGTTTATTTTTTAAAACGTAATATTTAAACAAAACGTAGTAACGAAAAACTCGATTTTAAAAATATTAAACTTTTTAAGATTAAAAAAGTTATGTTATTAATAATATATAAACTAAAGCTATTAAATATTATAGTTATTCGACTAATTTTTTATGTATTATTATTAATTAAAACGCATTTAAACGCTGCGTTTGAAATTTAGCTAGAAATAAACGAAAATAAAAATATTTACGAAGTAAAAGAAGTTTTAGATTTACGACAAAGTGAAAAAAAATTCGAATATTTTATTAAGTAAGAAAGCTATACGTACGCTGAAACTATATAAGAACCGAAAAAATATTTTACGAACGTAAAAAATTTTGTTAAAAACTTTTACCGATAATATTTTAATTAATTAAAATTAAAAAAGCGGGGTCGACCGCAGAGGCATTAAAGCTGCTTTAGTTAAAAGAAAGGGAAGCTTTGGTGTTAGTTTTTTCCTTTTTCCGCTTTTTAACGTTTAATTGTTTTTTTTTTACTAAAATTACAATTTTACGCTTTTTTAAGAACTTTTTTTGCTAATAAAAGCGAAAAACGGTATATAATTTGTCGGACATTTTTTTTTGCTTAGCCGTAAGTTTTTTTTAACGCTTTAAAAAACTATTTTTTAGCGTATAACGACGTTTAAAAAAGCGTTTATATTTGTTTATAATAGCTTTAAAAAAAATATCAGAATTTTAATAGCGTTATAGTTACGTTAGTATTTAGTATAAAAGTAGCAGTTAGGAATTTCGTTAATTTAAAAATAAAAAACTTTGATAGTTAAGTAATAAGTATAAAAAAGAATTTCGAAGCCGTTTTAAAAAATAAACTTAATATAAAACTTACGATTAACGCGCTAATTAAGCCGATAACGGGAACTAAAAGTTTTACGTACGCGACTAGATATAATAAAATAAAAAAGAAAGGGAAAATATATTTACTTAGAAAAAAAAAGCATTAAAACTATAAATATGTTTGTTAGGATAACAAACTAAGAAAAAGGAGAATAATGTTATAAACTAACAAAAAAAAGGGCTAAGCCGCCCAAAACGTAAACAAAAAAGGGCAGGCTAAGTTACGTAATGTAGATCTAAAAGATCTAAAATCTAACAGATCTAGTGTAATGATCTAAAAAATCTAAAATTTAACAGATCTAATGTAATAATTTAAAAGATTTAAAATCTAATAAATCTAGTATAGTAATTTAAAAAATCTAAAATCTAATAAATCTAAGATAATATAAAAATAAAGGAACAGTATAAAAAAAAAAGAATTTTTTATATAGCTAGTCGTTTACTTATTACTATTTAATTTATATTTATAGTTAGTTTTTAGAAATAACTATAAGAGAACATTTTCTACGAAACAGTTAATTTAAAATACTATTGTTTTTATTGCCCGTAATACTATCTTTTAACGTATACTTTGAATATAAACATAAGAGTATCCTAGGTTATACTTCACGCATTTATAACCTAGATACCACGAGAGCTTATATAGTGTTGGACACTAGTGTACGCTTCGTAACACTTTTTTATAATTAAGTTAACTTTAATATTATATCGTATAATATTTTTATAATATCAAATTTAAAACGTTTTAAATAACTTTAAATAATTATTAAAAATTTTGCAATTTTTTGTATAACTTTTCCGTTGTTATAATTTATAATTTTTTTATTAAAAGTCGTAAATATATAAAGTTTTTTTTTTCTAATCTATACTAAGTTTAATTTATTAATTAAATTCGGGAAAATAAAACTTTTATAAGCGCTTATATCGAATAAAGCTTTTAGTTTTTTTTTTTATTATAAATTACGTTTACTAATATTTATATTTTTTTAAATTATGTTTTTATTTTATATAAAAACTTAAAAATCTTATAAACTAGCTATTAGTTTTGTTTTATAGCTGCTCTTTGTCGTTTTTTGTTTTTTATTATTAGTTTTGTCTTTTTATAAGCTTTGCCGTTTTATTATTTCGACGGTTTCAAATAAAAGTTAACTTTTATTAGTTTTTTTTTTTATCCGTTTTTTTATATTTTCGTACTAAAAAATTTTGTAAAATATATATATTTTGTATTAAATATATTAATATTATTTTTAAATCGTAAACCTTTTTTTTGCAATTTTCAGGATATTATAAATCTTGTTTAAATATAGCGTATCTATAAGGTACTCGGTATATTATTATTAATTTTCTAATTTTATTTTTTTCGTAAAAATATTAAATCTTCATCTTAGCTATACGGGCTAAAAACTAAAGATTTTTAATTTTTTTTATTATATATTTTTTATATTTATATACTATATAGCTTATTTATAATATTTCGTAATATTTTTTATAACGTAATTATAGTTATTCGTCGTTATTTTTAAATATAGTTTTATTATATAAACGATTAGTTAAAATAAAAATATCGAACTTTTTCGTTTTTAAAATATTTGTGCTTGCTTTGATTATTATATTTTAATACCTTTTATAATATTTTAAAAACTATTACTTTAATTTAGTATTAAGCTTTTGTTTTATTTTTTTTTAATTAAAGTCGTTATCTTTTATTTTAAGCGAAATTTATTTTTTTACGTATATAAGCGGATTTATTTTCGAATTATCCCTTTTTATATTAATTAGTCTAACTATTTATTTTTAGTTTAGCAGTTATAAGTTTTGTAAAAACATTTTAAATCTTTTTTTAAATATTTTTCCTTTTTTAGCTAATTTTTTCTATATATTATTTTATTTTTTATATTTCGATATGCATATCGGTCTGCTTTAATCTATCGGGTTTTTATATTAATTACTATTTTATCGGCTAAAAAATAAACATAGTTTTTAAAATATTTTTCGTCGTTTTTTACTTCGTAAAGTTTTTATTTTAAAATCTATACCACTTTTGCCAAACTACGTTTTAAACGTACTATTTTGTTAAATCGTACTTTTGTTTTTAAACTATTGATAAACTATTTTTTATCGTAAACGGCTTGCTCGTAAATTTTTTCTGTCGTTCGTTTTAAATATAACTGTACTATTAATTATTCTATTAATGCGTATATTTCTTTTTATACTGCTTAGTCTTCGGTTAATGTTTTATTATTTTGCTTTACGTTTAAAACTTTATTATCGTAATAAGCTTATATTATATTAATTTATTAGCTGCTTTTTTTAGTTTTTAATATTTTAGCTTTTAATATTCGTAGGTTTTTGCGTAGTTTTTTTTCGCAATTTTTAGCGTAATATCCAAGTTTATTATAATTATAACATTTAAAATTTTTAGATTTTTCTTTTAATTTTTTCGTTTTTGCTGCATTGCGCTAAATTTTATTAGTTTTACGTATATATTATATGCCGTAAACTGTTAACGTTTTTTTTTTAATTAAGTTTATTGTTGCTGTTTTTTCAGTTAAAAAGTTCTCGTCGTTTTTTATATAATTTAATATTTGTTTTAATTATATTATTAACGTATTTATTAAAATTTTTAAGTTACGATAGCTTGTTAATTTTATTTTTAACTATATTTTTTAATTTTTTGTAAAATATTATTATTTTAGCTTAGTTATTTAAACTAAAAATAGCTGCGATTTTTTAAAATTTAGTTGCGTATATTAATATTAATTTTATTTATTTTAATTTTTGTAAATCGTTTTAAGCTTATCGTTTTTTTTTTAGATTAATAAATAGGTATTTAAGCTTATTTTTAAACGATTTATAATTTTAAAAAAAATTTTACGTATTTTCTAGACAATTTTTTATTAGCAAAATTGTTGCTTTTAATAAATACGGTTTAAACTATAATAGTACTTATTTTTTAAATAATTTGGCTATTGTATAGATTTTTCTTATTTTATCGTTTTTTTAAAAAAAATCTTTATAAAAATAAAAATAAGCTTAAGCTTATATTAAAAAATTTTTTAACTTTTTTAATATATTATCGAATTTTGCTAAGTTTAAAAGTTTTAAATTTTTTACGAGTTTTTTAACTATTTTTATAGCTGTTAGTATAATTTTTAGTCGTTTATTTATTTTATCGATTTTTTTTTAAAAAAGTTAGTTTTATTTTTTTAGGTTTAAAATATTATTTTTTAATTTTTAATTTTAAACTTTAAGTTTGTCGGCTTTTTTTTCGAATTTATTTGTTTAATTTATAATATTATTAAAAATATTAGTTTATTTATCCGATTTTTGTTTTAATTTTTGTATTTAATTATATATTATTACGATTTTTGCTTAAAATGCTGCAATAATGTTTTATAAACTAAATAAAATAATAAGTGTTATAGTTTATATATTGTTTTTATTAACTATATAACGTAAAATAAAACTATTTAAAATATTATAAAATATATATTAATATTTAATATTATATAAGTTTTTGTAATATCGGGGTTATAAATATTTAAAATATAACCAGAAATATTTTAATATTTATATTTAAAATATACGTTAATAATAATATTATAGGTAATAAAAATAATAATATTTTAAACTAATTGTTTTGTAAAAAATATTTTTTATAGCTAATTTTAAAAACTAATTATAAATATACATTAAATAGTAATAAATAAATAATTAATTATATAAAAAACTTTTTTTTTTATATCTTTATTCTTTTATTCCTATATTTTCTTTAAATTATTTCTATTACGGTAATTTTTACAATTATATTATCGCTTTTTACTTAAAAAGGGGTAAAAATTACGATTTATTTTGTGATCTAAAAATCACGTGCTTTTCTTGGTCCGTGCTTTTTTTTGGGCCTGCTAACAGGCCTTTACTTGTTAGTTTGTAATATGCTTAAACTGTTATATTTAAGTAAAAAATTAACTAAAACATTTTATTTAAACGGTTTATTATTATTAATATATATTTTCCTTTTTTTTCGTTGGTTGCATATTTTTTAAAATCGATAGTTAAATTTCGCTATAATTTTTAAAATATAAATATAAGTTATAAAAATCTAAGTGTTTTATTTCGGGGTATTTTAGCAGGTCGGCATTTTAAACAATTAGCGACAAACCTATTAAAATATTCGAATATTCTAAGCTATTAATACTAAACAGCTAGTAATTAACAGGTTTTTCTCTTACCAAGGTAAACTATAAATATACGACTATACACCTTTTTAATAAAACGGGTCTTTAAATTATTTTTATTAAATACTATAAATCGTCCTTTATACATAATAAAACCACCCGCGTTTTGCCAATTATTAAGCTTTATAATGCAGGCCTTAGCCCTATAAATCTTTAAGTTAAAATTATTCCGATTGCGCTTTAATATCTTATCGATAAAATAAACACCTTAATTCGGAGCGCTTTTTATAGCGCTAATTTAAGCGACGTACGAATATATCTCGTACACTTTTAAAATACTTATAAAAATAAGCACTCTAAGTTTATTTACTAGCTTAAAAACAGTTATATACCGCTACGCCTTACGTTTTATTTTTTGCGTTTTTAGCTCCTTTTGTTTTTAAAATAATACGTTAGCGATTACGTTTTCCGGTTTTAGTCGATATATAATAAAAAAATAATATTAAACTATTAATTTTAACTAGCTTATTTATTTTTAATTTAGCTGTTACTTAATCGTAAAAAACTTTAAAGCTTTATAATTAATAATAATAAAAAATAATTATTTGCGTTAAAAACTTATTAACTTTAATTTTTAGTATTATAAAACGCATATTATTAAAAGCATTTTTTTATTACAGATTTTATAGTTTATTTTTGTTTTAGTTATAGTTTCCGAATAGTATTTAATAAAATATTATTTATTATTATTGCTTTTTTATATTAAAAACCCGGCTAAAATACTATTAAAAACGTCGGTTTTTAACTTAGTTTTTTTATAAAAGTTATAATAAGCTAAAATAAGTGTTAAAACGAAACAAGTTTTTAAATTTTCAAAAACTGCTTTATATTTTTCGTTAAATTTATAAAATATATTTTTCTTTATTAAATAAAACAACAGTTTAGCTTTTTTATTATATTCGAAAATAAAACAGCAATAAAAGTTGCAAAATTTTAAAAATGACTAAATTTTTTTAACATTATCGAAGGGTTTTTAGTTTTAAACGATTTCTATTTTTTCCGAGTTTATTTTAACGCTGTTTTTTTTAATAATAAATTTTAAAAACTTAATTTCTGTTATATAAAATTCGCATTTTTTAAAGTCGGCTTATAAGCTTATATTTCGTAACTTTTTTAAAACTTTTTTTATATATTTCCGATGTTTTTTTAAAATATCGGAGTAAAAAAAAACGTTGTTTATATATACGCTATAAAACTTGTTTAAATATTCTAACAAAACGCTATTTATATAACGCTAAAAAATACTTGGTTTATTAATTAAGCCGAATAATAAAATTTTATAATAAAATAATTTATAACGCGTTTTAAAAATAGTTAAGTTTTTGTCGTTAAAATATATTTAAATGAGGTAAAAAGCTTAACGTACGTTAATTTTAGTAAAAATTTTAGCTTTCGTAATTTTCGAAAAAGTTTCGTTAATTAAAAGTATTAAATAGTAATTTTTTTTTATTAATACGTTTAGTTTTTAATAATTTACACAAAATCGCAAGCTTTTATTTAATTTAAAAATAAATAAAACAAAAAAAGCTTATAAAATAACGCTAAGTTTAATAAATTTTTTTTACAAATATTTTACTATATATTTTTTTATTACTATTAGTTTATTGTTTAACATTTAATATATAAAGCTATAAAATAAATCGTTTTGATTTTTGCCGCTTTCGAATTTAATGCAATAGTTAATAAGTCGATTTAAAAAAAGCGTATTAAAATTAACTTTATTAAATATATAAAACAAAAGTTAATACTTTTTCGGTACTATATTTTAAACTTTTTATTTTAATTTATCGTTTTTTTTTTCGGGGAATAAATTATCGGCTTTTTTTTTATTTTTAACTATAGTATTTATTTTATATAAATTCGACTAGTAAATTGTTTATTTATTTCGAGCTATATTTTGCAAAAATGCGATTTTGCTAATATTTACAACGTTTTAAAATAGGCGGTATCGGTATTATTTTATACTATTTTTTTTTATTTTATACTATTTTTGTTAATCGCGTAGCTATTTATTTCTTATGCTTTCGTTTTTGTTTAGACTTTTATACAAAAATTTAAATCGTTTACGTTTTAAAAAAAGCTTATTTTTTTAGTTTTAATTTATATTTTTTATTTGCTTATATATATATTTTTTATAGCCCGTTTTACCGGGTTACGTCGAAAATAATATAAGGTTTTAAAGCAGTTATAAGTTATTTAAAAGCTATTACCGTTATTTTAAAGGTTATTACCGTCGTTTAAAAGTTTCGAAAAGATTTTAAAGGTCAGACTTAAATATAAGCGGGCCTGCTTTTTTTTTTTATCTTTTTATTTTAACAGCCGATCTCGGCGGTTAATATTTTGCTAGTATAAAAAGTAGCGCAATAAATTATTTACTTTGTTTATTAATAAGTCGCGGTATAAGGTTTTGTCGTTTAGTAATTATAACGGAAAAAATACTAGGCGTTAACGACGGGCGTTAAATAATATATTGTACTTTTTAAAAAATTGTTTTTTTATTATAATGTCGTGTACTAAAAAGATTACTATTAAAGGTATATTTAAAATTATACGCTTTTAGATTTTAAAATAGACGTATAAAACTTAGTCGACAGCTTTTCGTTTTATACTATTATATCCGGCAATAGGGTATAGTTCGAATTTTGTTATTTTTGTTATTTACAAATATATAACAATGCGTTTAGCGAATTTAATATTTATAAATAATAGTCCGCCGGCTTTTATATCGGCTAAAGTATTAAATATAGTTAACGAAAATTTATTTATAGCTATAATATATATAATAAAAAAAATTTTTTACTTAAAAATAGCGTTAAAAAATTTATATTAGCTATTTATGTTAATTTTTGTATTAATAACTTTTTTAAAAAAAAGTTAATTATTTTTAAAGTTATTTTTTTGCTTAATCGGTATTATTATTACCGGCTACGGCGGATTTTTTAAAAAGGTATATAATTAATTAAACTTTGCATAAATTTCTGCAATGTAAGCTTTTTTATTAAGCTTATTAAAACAAAGCTTAAGGCAATTTTTAGCGGTATAGCCTTTTTTTCGGCAATTAAAACACCGACCTTTTTATATTAACTAAAATATGTTTTATACTAAAATAGCAAAAGCTTTTAAACTTGCGTTTTTAAGTAACGTTTTTGCGTTATTGTTAAAAGTTATTTTATAAAAACCTTTTTTAGCAAAAATTTAAGCGTCTGTAGCTTTTTTTAAGTTAAACTTTTTATTTATTTAAAAAAAATTATGCGTTAATTTTTCGCAATATTTATATAAACGGGCAAAATTAAACTTAAAATTAAAAAATTATACTGCAGCGGCTTTTTTTAAACCTAGCGTTAAACGCTTGTAAAATTCTTTTTTTTAAGCGCTTTTTAAAAGCATGCGTTTTTTTGCTAAACGGGTAAATATATTCTTAAACTTTTAAAATTTTGCTAACTTTTATATTTATAGCGCGTTAAATTTTTCGCGCGCTTTTTAGCTACGGTTAAAATCGGTATATTTATTAAACAAATGTTTTATTACTATTTTAAAAATAGTTAAAGCTTTAAAATACGTTGCTTAAAAATACGAAGTTAAGTTTTTAGCAGTAAAGTTTATAAAATATAACTCGATATTAATTATTTTAATATCGTTATTATAAAACTAGTTTATATTAATTTTAAAACGGTTGCTTTGCTTCCGGTACTAAACGTTAAAAAATATTTTATCTTTTGTTAAGTCGTTGTAAAATTTAAATATTTTTATTTTAGCAAATTTACATTATTTAAAGTTAAAGTTATTTAGATAAATAAAATCCGTATATTAACTATCGGTGCTAAAAATAAAAATAAGCTCCCGTTTTTATTTTTATTCCTGTTTTAATTTTAGTTTTCGTGTACGAGTAAAATTACGTCGTGCTACTAAATCGGCGACTAATTAATTAAAAGTGTTTAATTAGGTTTATAACTTTATTATGCGCTTATTACGGTTTTAAATTTGTTCGAAAAATTATTTACGACTAAATTTAAATAAAACCCGGTTAGCTTTATTATCATTATAAATTAATCGTGTATATTTTATTAAAACGTTGTAGCTGCTATTCGTAAATATAGCGTAACGATAAAAGTTATTATTTTAGTAAAAATAAGCAATAGCAAACAAACATCGCAGTTTTATTTCTTAAAATAACGCCTCGGGGTTATAATAATATAAGTTATTAAAAGTTTCGCAGTTTATTAAACGGTTAAGTTTTAAAAAAGCCTTTTTACCAATAAATAAAACGAAAGCAAAAAAAAATCCCGTAGCACTTTATATAATAATAACAAACAAAACTTTTATACGATTAGTAATATTATCGATTAAATCTGCTTTAATATATTTATATCGAATATTTAAATATTTTTTATTTTTTAATGGCTAAGTTTAGCTATTTAATATAAAAAATCGTAGCACGTTCGTTTTTGTTTTTAGTTAATATAATACTATATTTTAAATTTTTAATTAATTAACGGAGTTTAACAATAGATTTACGCGAAATTATAAATGCAAATAGCTTATTAAGTCGAGGATAATATATTTCTAAGTTATTAAAAAAAAAGGCTATTTATACTTTAGCCTTTTATACTAAAAAGGCACGTTTTTTTTCGGTTTTAGCTATAGTTTTAATTAAAATATAGCGTTAATTAGTCAAAGTTTAAAAATCTAACGGTATATAAATCAACAAAAATTAAAAATTTTCTCTAATCTAGTTAGGTCGGTCAGGTTCGTTTAAATATTATTTTTAAAGCTTTTTTAGACTTTTAAAATTAGTAATCTTAATATTGTTACGATTAGAATATTTTTACAAAAAACGGGGCTCCGAATAAGGTTACTATATATTAAAAATACTAAAATAAAAAAAAAAGGGAATTCTATTTATAAAATTGCCAAGCAAAAATGGTTTTGTAGCACGAATAAGTGGGTCTTGTTATATGACCAGGTTTGTGCTGCGAGTAGGTCTAGCAGCTAAGCCAGCCATCCGTGACTTTTTATATTTTTTTTATACGAAATGCTATTTTTTTCGAATTTTTTAAACGTTTTATTAAAATTATAACCGTTATAGTTAAAAGCAAGCGTTTTATTTTTAATTTTAATATTAAATATTATTAGTATTTTTGTTTTAAAAAATGTTTTTTAAATATAAAAAAAATAGTTGTACGAAAATTTTTAATAGTTTTAAAATAATAAAACTTTTTTAAACTAAATAAGTTTTTAACCGTACGATTAAAAATCTTCGATTTATTTTTTTTTAACAATTAAACAATAGATTTTATTAAAATTAAACCGACGATTTTTATATTAAATATTGCCCGGTCGAAAAATTTAATATATATAAACTTAATATTTAATCGTATAAAAATATCGATTTAAATATTTTTGTTTATTTTATATACTTCGAAAGTAAAAACAAATTTTTTAAACTTATATTATATTATAATAATATTAATATTAAATTAATAATAAAAAATAATAAAAAACATGCTTTTTTGTTTTAAATAATTATACGATAGCTTTTTGTTTATTTAATAATATTACAATTGTTAAAAATTAATTTAAATATTAATAACGAAATAATTTTGTTAACTAATATTGCGATATTTTTTTTAACAGTTTTTAGCTTTTGTTGCGATGTTTTTATTTTTTTTTAATATAATTAATTTAATCGTATAACGAAACTATAAAGTTTATACGATAGCTAAGTTTAAAATTATAGCTATACGTATAATAAAGATTTTTTTTAAAGCGATTTAAATTTAATAAAAATATATAATTTAACCTGATCGTAACTATTTAAAATAAAGCTGTTAAAATCGACTATATTATACGAAAAAAAATTATCGGTATATTTATTGTTATTATCGTTATTATCGTTATTATTATTGTTATTGTTGTTATTAATTTTAATAAATATTAGTTAAATATTATAATAGCTAAAGTATAATTTGCTATTTAAAAATATACGTTTAATTTTTTTTATATATACGACGATTATTAAAAATATTATAATTTAAGTAAATAATAGTTATAAAATTAAAATATAGCATTACGAACGTTATATCGAAAAAGCTTTTATACGAAAATAAAAAAAAATAAAAACATTTTTAAATATAATAGTATTATAAAATTATTATATATTAAAAATTTCCGTTTATTTTATTTTATTTTTAAATAAATTTTTAATATACGTTATATAATTACTATATTATATATAAATATTGCAAAAATAATGTATAATATTATAATTTATATATATAATTATGTTTTTATAAAAATAAGCAACGACTATTATATAATTAATATATATATATAGTATAAAAATTAACGTATTAAAATTTTAACTTATTGTATAAATAATTTAAATATAATAATATAAATAAATAAAATAAAAAAAATAAAAAATATACTATATAGCAAATTTTTGTCGTACGATAAATTATATATAGTTATATTTATTAATTATATATAATTATAATTCGTATAACTAAAACATCGGATTAAACGGTTATAATTATATATTATAATATTATATTAACCGTAAAAAAGTTAGTTATACGATATAATAAAGTTATAAAAAAAAAAGCATAATTTAAAAACATTAAAACTTTTATATAAAAAAAGCATTAAGTTAATAAACTGTAAAGTTTAAACTTTTTTTTTTTTCTTTTCCTTTTTTCCTTTTTACAATTATTACTATTACTATTACTAATATTAATATTAGCAGCAGTAATAATAATACTATTATTATTACTACTATTATTACTACTATTATTACTATTATTACTATTATTACTATTATTATTACTATTACTATATCGTATAATATATTTTATTAATATTATATACTACTTAGCTAACTTAAAATAGCGCTTTATTTAATAACCGTAAAAGCGAAAAAGTCGAAAAAGTCGAAAACTTTTCGGTAGTTATAAATGCTCGTTTATTTTTTTCGTATAAATATTAACAATATTAACGCGCGCTGCTTGTTTTTCTAAAATAAACAATATATTTTAAAATAGCGGTTATTTAATTAAATAGTTTTCGTTTATTGTTTTTATTTTTAGCAAAGCGATAATTTAAACTATATTATTATTTCGTAGCTTAATAAAATATGCTTAGTTTATTTAGCAACGATATTTTTTTTATACAAAAAACATTAACATTATCGTAAGTTTTATTATATAAAGCTTTATATATTAATACTTTATTTATTACAAACAAAAATATACAAACTACCCGTCCGTATACCGCTTATACAATATAAACGGCTCGGGACAAAATAGCCAAGCCTTTTTTTTTTTACATTCAGCTATATAACTATTTTAATAACTATTACGCTAAATATAAATTCCGGGACCATACTGCTCGCTGCTCCGTACAAAACGACCCCCTGCTTTAAAATAACGGACTATTAAAAAGTCTTTTTTTTCCTCTTCTTCTTCCTCGTTTTTTTTTAAACCGCCAGCTGCCGCCAGTAAGTTCTTCCGAAAACCCAATTGTTTTTTAAATATATATATTTCTTTTCGTACAATATATTTATTATATAACACATTACCTAAATAGTTTTAAATAATACTAATAAAACTAAGTACTAAATAATTTTAATAAAAGTTTAAAACAAATGCTAAGCACTTTTTCGTAATGTTTTAAATAAATATTATATCTGTATAACAGTCGTTTAAACAGTTATACGTATATAAAAAATTAAAACCCAGCAATATATAACAGCTATTTATACGAAATAAATATATTATTAAAAATAAGATGTACGGATCGGAAATCGGGATTTAAGATTCTGATTTCCGATTTCTGATTTCAAAATCCAAAATTGGGTTTTGTCGGTCTTGCACTAATGGAGCTTCCTAGGAAAAGCCATCCGAGCCACTCGAGCCACCCAATGTCATCTTTAATGGTGGATAAAGCCCCAAGCGCAGAACGACACTACATAAGATTACATAGTAATAAGGTGGACAGCTCTTGAAAGACATACACCTCTCTTGATGGCTACACTCGCAGAAAGTATCACTTCATGCCAACAGTATCCTAATGCCGCAGCTACATAATGATAGTCTATCTGAGTAAGGCCCAGGCGACTGGTAATCCGAAGTGCTAGGACTCCCACTAGACCAGGGTACGTGACAGGTGCAGGAAGAGAGGCATAGCAGGCATCCCCGAAAGCAATTACCCGGTAGGCCGCCAAGCATCGAACTGCCTGCCGCTCAATATCAGCCGACAAAGTAGGTAGCAATGGTAGCGATAGAGCACATTTGCTAGTCCGCGCTGTTGCCTACACCATGATGCAGACGGACGGTGCGACGTAAATATCAGTCACATCTTAGCCTCATCTTCTACGGCGTAATTTCAACGTTCCTCCAATATCTCCATTCATGTTAATGCCGGTTCAGAAGCTTCGAAGTGCATTGCCAATAAAATAATGGAGCCAATTGACTCGAACCATATATCCTGTCCAAAGACAGTCCCCCTCATCGCTCCTCAGTTACCTCCCCGCCCACGGACGTGGCAATTAACAATATCAAGCTATCTTCGGAAGTGGAGCTATACTTGCATACTCCTCGTAGCCGCTCTCTACATTGCTCCCTTGCTTCAAGCGCTGCTTCAGGGATACTTTCGTGGCAGCCGCTTCTATCATGGCCAGCAAAATGAGCCCATTTCCGAGACTACGGATTCGTGGATTGAATGGCTCGATGTAAGCAGCGCTGGTGCTAATAGTGCATACTGGGTAATGTGCACTGACAAGCATGTCACAAACAGATTACACCGAGTGAGGAGCTTAGATGGCAGCCATGTCCTGGATTTTATAATGCCAATCACCAGTGTGCCAGACTTACTGTTCCCATGGACTACCATCGCCCATTAAACGAGTCAGCCGGTAACCCAAAGGTGCACCTCGCCTTGATAATGATACCGGGGGCAAACCGCACAGAAGACCCGGCCACGTATGCTGAGGCACCGATCTTGGTTAATCCAGGCGGTCCAGGGGGGAGTGGAGTCTGGTTCGCCGAACTGACAGGACCAAGCCTCCAACAGCTCGTTGGCAACCAGCACGATATCATTGGCTTTGACCCTCGCGGCGTGGGAGCTTCTACCCCCAAGGCCGATTGTTTTGTGTCGCCCGATGATCCTAGTGGAATACCGGGACGCAATATCGCATATGCGAACAGGCTCCTTTGGCTGACTAGCGGCCATGATGTTGGCCTGACCAACTCTAGCAGCATAGCCTTGAGCAAGCTGGACGCTCGAGCAAGGGCACTCGCTAAGCTTTGCCAACGTGTGGACGAGAGCCAAACCGATCACAGTATTTTCCGTTACTCTAGTACTCCGAATGTTGCACGGGATATGGTTTCGATTATTAATGCCTGGGATGAATGGAGATCACAAACAGCCCAGCCTATACAGCAACCCGAGTTACCACATCCATCTCACGAACCTCAAACTTTAGATTACGACACAGACACAGGGATGAAGGGCAGTCTACGGGGGAAGCTCGTGTACTGGGGCTTCTCGTATGGGACATTACTAGGTGCAACCTTCGCCTCTATGTTTCCAGACAAGGTAGGCCGGATTATCTTGGATGGTGTTGTACACGCCGACTACTACGTAAATCCGATGTGGATGAGTAGTATCGTAGATGCGGACGCCATCTGGGAAAGGTTTTTTGTTTACTGTGCCGAAGCAGGGTCGGCGTGCAAGCTTTACCGCACTGGAGACCGGCCCGAGGATATCAAGAAACGATTTAATGAACTCATGAGCCTGCTCGAGGAACATCCGGCCGTCGTGCTTCCTCGTGATGCTAATATTCCTGCTCTTGTCACGGCCAGCGACGTGAAGAAGACAATTTTTTTCGCTGGCTTGTATGCGCCCATATCTGGGTTCCCTTTGGTCGCTCAGACGCTGAACCTCATCCTCGAAGATAAGTTGGGGGACGCGACAGCAGTCGGCGCGGGTTTGCTATCTCTGTGTGGCAATATAACCATGCCTATCTGGTTTGATGATGCCTTGAAAGTAATTGCCTGCAGTGATAAGCGATACAAACTTGACGAAAACGTCGCTGAGCTCCAACACAGATTTGAAGAAATGGCATCTGCCTCGTGGTTTGCCGATGTTGTAAGTATCATAACAACCAAGCCTTTGTGGCCGTCTCGTAGGCTAACCGTTGCTCACAGTGGTTTGGTACGGACTCAAATCTCGGTTGTAGTGGATGGGGAATTGAAAGCAAAGACCCGCCAATGCGATGGGACGACCATCCCGCGCATAAGCCAACTCCCATCGAGACAAGCTTCCCTATACTTTTCCTCTCTAATACTCTTGACCCGGTGACGCCACTGAGTCATGCACTCGACATGACGCGAAAATTTGCTAATGCCAGCTTTGTTGAGCAAGACGGGGCCGGTCACTGCAGTCTCTCGTGTATCTCAACTTGTACACTGACGCATATACGAGCATATCTTAACGATGGTATTGTACCCCCGGAGCCAAAGTTCAACTCCGACTTCGGTAATGATGGTCAATGGCCCACCTGCACTTGCTACGAGAAACCTTGGACAATTCATGACTTTACAGGCACTAAAGAGACTGTTGATGGAAGAGATCAAATCACTTCGAGCGATCTAAAGGCTTTCGAAGAGTTGCGCTCTCAATTCACTGCTTTCACTTTACACCAACAACTTGAATACGATAACCAGTTGATGACTCAGCTTGTTACCAATAGCAAGTTGCCTATCCCAGTTTGTTGTCGAAAGAACTAGTTGAAAACACGATAGAATTGAAGTGAAGGCACATGTTACATAGGAAGGCCTAGGAGCCGGGTCACAAATAATGCTATATCTTGTTACGAGACAGTATGCCAAATATGTGGACATCATGTTGAATTCAAGTTTGGAATATCATCAAGTGTCCATCGTTTGAAGCACTTACTTGACGAGTACATCTTGACGAGTATTCAAGCACTTGATCCTTGATACTTAATCGAAATTTATCGCTTGTGTTGAACATTCAGAGTGTTCCACCAAAAGTGGCCGCACCAAAACTAACGTGGTTGATTAGCAATGACAACCGACGAGAGCGCGCCCTTTCATTGACGTTACCTGGCCAAAGCACGAAATAAGCCAAAAGGACCACGAGAATCATTATTCGAAATAAAACTTGTCGTATACAGCTATTTTCCAAAGCTACGGAGGGTAGGAATATTCATTACCACCGGTTTCAATCATAATCCCAATAAGACGGCGATGCCAGGAAGCCAAGGAACCCGGACGTTTGACGCGCGGTGTCACTGCGGCAACATCTCTTATGCGATCAGCATTCCGGCTCCGGCTTTGCCGTTGAATGCCTATATATGCGGTTGTGCCACTTGTCGACATACCCATGGAACGTTTGGAGCATTTTATGTGTTGCTTCCCAAGGGCATCGCACCACATTGGGCAAATGCTGACGCCAGCCTCATTGCGTACAACACGCGAAAAGACGATCAAGGGGGCCATGGCGAGCTTAACTTTTGCGCTGCCGTGAGTATTTATACTCTCTTGCTCATATACTAGAACATTCTGCAAGCATACTTTGAAACGGGGACCTTTCTTTCACATCCAGCGTAGGGTAAGTACACAGATAGACGAGTTGCGTGCTAATTACGAAGGCATAGTGTGGAGCCCACTTCGGCTTTCATGAGTCATCAACTTCTCAATGGACACTTGACATCTCTTTGTTTGACGAGCCATTTTGGGTATTTACAGACTTCCTGGCACTGGACTCTTCTCTGGACGGCGGGATGCTGCCCTGGCTGCCGCAGTGTTCAGACAAGGAGGTGTCACAACGCAACCTTATTACCGACAAAGCATCCGATTTGGAGCCCGAAGTAGGTGTAGAGGGTGAGGAGAGACTACGGGCGCAATGCCACTGTGGAGGAGTCTCTTTCACGATTCCGCGACCGACGCCAGCGGTAGAAAATGACGAATATATGAGAGATTACGTCTCACCCAAGGACCCGAAGAAATGGAAAGCGTTTCTCGACTTCTGCCACGATTGTCGGCTGCTCTCTAGCGCCCACTTCACACCTTGGATCCTCGTCCCACGATTCTTAGTGGAGCCAGTGCTCTCAGTTGACCTGAGACTGGGCACGATGAAGACGTACGCTTCATCGGCAAGAAACACCAGAGGGTTTTGTGGCCGCTGTGGTGCCACAGTGTTAATCAAGACACAAGATCGAACACCTACTGACCAGCAGACGGTTCTCAATATCGCGATGGGGATCCTGCGAGCACCAGAGGGTGTGAGAGCTGAGAGCTGGGTTACATGGAGAGCAGGGAAGCCCGCGTGGGTGGATGATGCGAAGGGCTATGATGCATACTTTTCCGACAGTGTTATAGATGGCCATAAGAGATGGAGTGTCGACAGTCATGGCGAGGCACTAGTTTTCGACGTCATCTAGACACTAGAATTGAGTCGGGTACTTCGCAGTGTAGACATACCATCTGAAAACATCTAAGGAGTAGAGAGAGCGTATCCTTAATTCCATAGCGATAACAAAAGGCTGAAAATATGAGATGACAGGCATATTTCTTTATGAACAGGGTGACGGCATGAGCACTGCGAGGAATACAAGTACATATGGAGGGCAACACGTGAGAATGAATAGTCGAAGGACATGGGTTCAGTACATGAGGGTGTCGATTGTATGATGGTGTAAATAATGGCAGAGAGTAACCACTCGCCAGTCAATTAGGGGCGTCTTATCTTCTTATCGTGCCTAGTGGATAAGGTCCGTGCTGCTGGCGCGAACTAGACTAGCAATTGCACGCGAAATTTTTCTGGGTGCTATGCAGCTGTCAGGACTCGGCTCTCTGGACGAATCTTGGGAGCTTCTCAAAATAATTCAACGCTGTTTTACTACCTATCCCTTCAACCTCCATCCCCAACTCCAACTCCTTTCTCTCTTTTCTTCGTTCATTCTGTTGTTGTTATTATTGCTCTTCTGGCCTTAGGGTCTCTGATCACGATGCCTGCTGCTTTAAGGACAATTGCGCCTTTCCTGCGCGCCTCGCGCCACTGCCTCAGACCTGGCAGCGCTGCCAACCCATTAGACTTCGCCGGCCGGCTCAACATCACCCGGTCATATGCAGTCTTTGAGAGAACGAAACCGCACGTTAACATTGGCACAATCGGTCACGTCGATCACGGCAAGGTATGAATGCATGGACTATTTCAGCCTTCAGAATACCTACTACAATGACGAGGCTAACCCCTGAGTACGACAGACCACTCTATCTGCTGCTATCACCAAGAGACAAGCCGACAAGGGATTGGCCAACTTCTTAGAATATGGCTCGATTGATAAGGCGCCTGAGGAGCGAAAGCGTGGTATTACTATCTCTACTGCGCATATCGAGTACTCGACAGAGAACCGCCATTACTCCCACGTCGACTGCCCTGGTCACGCCGATTACATCAAGAACATGATTACTGGTGCCGCCAACATGGATGGCGCTATCATTGTTGTTGCTGCTTCCGACGGCCAGATGCCCCAGACCCGAGAACATCTACTGCTAGCCCGCCAGGTCGGTGTCCAGAAGATTGTCGTCTTCGTCAACAAGGTCGACGCCATTGACGACCCGGAAATGTTGGAGCTCGTCGAGATGGAAATGCGTGAGCTTTTGAACCACTATGGCTTTGAGGGTGACGATACTCCCGTCATCATGGGCTCTGCTCTGATGGCTCTGGAAGGCAAGCGGGACGAAATTGGCAAACAGAAGATCGACGAGCTGCTACAAGCTGTCGACGATTGGATCCCTACCCCGGAACGTGACCTCGACAAGCCCTTCTTGATGTCTGTTGAGGACGTTTTCTCTATCGCTGGTCGTGGAACCGTCGCCTCCGGCCGTGTAGAGCGCGGTACCCTCAAGAAGGATTCCGAGGTTGAGCTGATCGGCAAGGGTGGCGAGGTTCTTAAGACCAAGGTCACTGATATTGAGACCTTTAAGAAGTCTTGCGACGAGTCCCGCGCTGGTGACAACTCCGGCCTACTCCTACGTGGTGTCCGCCGAGAGGACGTGAAGCGTGGTATGGTTGTCGTCAAGCCCGGCACCGTCAAGGCCCACACCAAATTCATGATTTCCATGTACGTTTTGAGCAAGGAAGAGGGTGGCCGCCACACCGGCTTCACTGAGAACTACCGACCTCAGATGTATCTGCGTACTGCTGATGAGTCTTGTGCGCTCTTCTTCCCCGACGATGTCGAGGATAAGTCTCGCATGGTCATGCCTGGTGACAACGTCGAAATGGTTGCCCATCTGCATTCACCCATTGCCATCGAGGCTGGCCAGCGTGTCAACGTCCGTGAAGGTGGCCGAACCGTCGCCACCGGCATCATCACCCGCATAATCCAATAAAGGGATCCGTCATGCGCCTCAAAATAAATATTATCAATGTATGAGATTTCCGAGCGAGCCGGAGACCTGCTTCTGCTATTCTTCTCGCCGGGAGGCATAGGGGAAAACAAAGGAGTTTCGCGCCAAATTGTGTATATGGGATAAGGGGAAGCAAATCTGTACAACAAAAAGAAATTCCTGGGCCATGTACACTGTTTGTCTCTAAAAGGGCTCGTTCCAATCTCCCCTCTAATTTCAACATTTGACGTTTGACTACCTGTACTTTACAGCATGACGAATAGAATTTAAATGAAACGAATCTTGCAATACACCAAGCTTAATTTCAGGCCTACTATCTGTCCTGCTTTTACTCTGGAGGATATCATCTGATATGGTAAGGCAGCTGTTGCTAGTATAGTCTATCAATGGATGTTCAAATATATCAAAGGTTGATATCTTCTAGCGCATGGCATTGTAGCACGCTTATATGAGAGTGGTGACTTAAGATGACGATCTACGTAGACGTGACCATGGCACATCCGGGATGCAAAGAGAAGCCATGTTCGCACATTTCGGGAAGCATATTAGCATAATAATTAGAATAACTTGAAGTAGGCCTGTTCGTCACGTAGGCTGCTTAGCTAACATGAAGAAGTAGACGATCTGTTCATAGTAGTCATCGTAAAACATATATTGCGCGGGCGAACTTAACAGTCTACTACACGTAGCTGGTATAAGAAAGCCCCAAGCCCCTCACCCTATCCTCGTTTCTCTAACAGGCTCATTCCTCCTTGATCCCTACGAATGCATTGAGTGAATCAAACCGTTCATCTTATTCCTGTGACCAAATACCGGAAAAACGCCCCCCCGAAAAGCTTATCTCGCCATCGCAGAAAACGGTGGTGCCAGGAAAAGAAATCGAGTTTCTGACATGTCGGTAGCGTTTATCGGTACTAAAGAAATGGTAACTGTTAGTTCTTGATATGTCCTTCATGGTTTCCCTGTTTTAACCATTCCTCTGTCCATCTCCATACGCAGTTGCCATATAACTTGTCTCGGCCATTCCGCTGAAAATCTGAGGAAGTTGCGTACCTTGACGAATCCGATATCGTTGGACTTCTCACGCTGAAACTCGAAAGTCAGTACTTGTACAGTTTTGGCAGCTGCGGTGTGGTTTTTCTAGTTTTGACGTACGAAGCATTGACGGCAGATGTTCAGTCCGTACTTGCGGATGAGACCGGCCTTGTGGGTGCAGACTCGGCTGTAAGAATCCCATCGTCAGTTCATAATTCTGCTGAGGTTAATTCCTGCAGGAAGGCAGGTTGTCCATATCGTACCAGCCGCGGGCACCCTTGCCGTAGTTGCGCGGGCGCGAGTTCCATACAGACTCGTGAGACATTTTGGCGAGTGTTACGGTTTGTGATGTGTGGTGTGTGGTGTTGGTGCGGCGGTGGGCTTCGTGAGCGCTGCTGAGACTGGCTGGGTTCGAGAAAAGTTCGCGATGGATTTTGTGGTAATTTCTGGGAAAGTTCGTTTTTCCAGTGGTCGCTTAACTCTCCACACAATGAGCAATCTTGGCTCGTGCGCTGCTGGTGCGGCTCGATATGGTCTTATCGATAAATGGATAAGCAGAAGATTAAAAGGCAAGTGTTATCAATAGAGCAGATTAGTGGGGGCAAGTCCCATGTCCCACCCGAGCTACTATAAGCAGTGACGCTCAATGGCAAATGTGGCATCTTCCAGGCCTGATTTCAAAGCGCCTCTTTAACAGACAACGGCTAAACCCAATTCCATTGTTGTCTTTCTTCCCAGTTCAAGCGTGTCTTATTCTCATCCAAACTTTTATCTGCATCTATCCGTATAACATCTACTACTCATTTGCAATCTTAAGTGACAATGGTTCTTCTCAAGAGCTTCGTGCTCGCCGGTCTGACCGCCGTGGTCGCAGCTAAGTCTGCAGTCCTTGACCTCATCCCAGATAACTTCGATAAAGTCGTCCTCAAGTCGGGGAAGCCTACACTTGTCGAGTTTTTCGCCCCATGGTGTGGACATTGCAAGAACCTCGCTCCAGTCTACGAAGAGCTGGCTCAGACGTTTGCTTCATCCAACAAAGTGCAGATTGCCAAGGTCGACGCCGATGCCGAAAAGTCCCTGGGTAAGAGATTTGGGATTCAAGGCTTCCCTACATTGAAGTGGTTTGATGGCAAGAGCGATAAACCTGAGGAGTACAATGGCGGTAGGGATATAGAGAGCTTGACCAAATTCGTCACCGAGAAGACTGGAGCCAAGGCCAAGAAGACGCAACAGATGCCTAGCCAAGTGGAGATGTTGACAGACTCGTCCTTCAAGAAGACCGTCGGTGGCGATAAGAATGTCTTTGTTGCATTCACGGCACCTTGGTGCGGGCGTATGTTTTATCTCACTGTAGGATGTCAGAAAGATTCGCTAATCTTGATTTAGATTGCAAGAGCCTCGCCCCGATCTGGGAAACCCTCGCTGAGGATTTCATCAACGAGCCTAGTGTTGTGATCGCCAAGGTCGATGCCGAGGCAGAGAATAGCAAGGCCACGGCGAGTGAGCAAGGCGTCACATCTTACCCTACCATCAAGTTCTTCCCCAAGGGCTCAACCGAAGCCGAAGCCTACAACGGCGGCCGAAGCGAGGTCGAATTTCTTGAGTTCCTCAACGGGAAGACTGGCACCCACCGTGTTCCTGGCGGCGGCCTCGATGCTACGGCCGGCACTATCGACATTCTAAACCACATTGCCATGAAGTATGCGGCCGGCACCGAGAAGCTATCTGATCTGAAAGCTCAGGCTCAGAAGGCTCTTGAGGGCTTGACCAAGGATGCACAGTACAAGTACGCAGAATACTACATCAAAGTGTTCGATAAGCTCGCACAGAACGAGGGCTACGTAGCGAAGGAGTCGGCACGGCTAGACAACATCATCAGGAAGGGTGGCCTGGCTCCCTCCAAATTGGATGAGCTTCAGAGCAAGACTAACATTTTAAAACAATACCTCCAGCAGGCTGCTGAGAAGATCGTGGGTAAGGACGAGCTTTAAACTGTTGGGGGGGCTCCGCGTTAGACATTTTGGAAGGGCAACGATCGAATTCGTAATACGGAGTAAAGGCGCATGGATCAGTGTATAAAGTATTATTTATTTGCCTTCCGTCTAATTAGCCTTATGTCCTAAACTCCTCAAAAACACCACATCTTGCGACGAGCCATATCGATCTTATCCTTGACGTAGCTATAGTCTTTACTATGTTTTTGACGGCGATGTGGGTGTGCTCTCCTTGTTAGCTTGGAGAGCGGCTTCGAGACTGTCTAAGCGTCGCGACATCTCATCCACTGTAGGTCTCACTGTCAGCTCTGCCGCTAAATTGAAGGTGCGTGTACATGCCCGCACGTACTCTTAGCGAAAATCTCACTCGACACGCCTGCAAATTTATTTGACAGGGAGTTCAGTAGCTCTTCGACTACGGCCGTCAACTCGTCCGAGCTCTGGAATTGGGTTATTAGCTAGCGCAAATGGATGAATACGACAAGATGCGTTACATTGCCGTCGTTGTTGGCCGTATCTTCCGGTGTCTTTGACGACATTTTGCTATATTGGAGTCGGAAATTACGTAGTCAACTGCCCCGGATTGTGTGATGCTTCTAAATAACCAGACTTTGTGTCTGGAAGCCCGTTTGTCGCCCTGGCTGTTTACTTTATGTAGAGAGACCAGTTCTTTGTCTAGGCGGCCCAGGTGGATGCTAGTCTGGAGGCTGCCCATTAAAGCCATGTGCAGTGGCGCTGTGGCTTGTACTAACAACGGGATGGGGACCCCTGATCTCATTTGTTGGAGCGATGGGAGCTGCGGGCTGTATGTACACTACGATGACAGCTGTAAATGCAGCTGCCATCTTCACTCAACCTTCGCCGACTTGACAGCCCCGGGCACAAACTTATCGAGCTCTGTACCATTTGAACAGCTCTCAAACCTCGATATTTAGTCTTTGAATCGGCGGCTTATTATTACCACAGACCGTCATGCCGACGCAGTGACGTGATGGAAACCCGCCATTGTCATGCCGCAAGCTCAAGATAATGCACGCGTCTTCTTCTTGATCTTCCTCCTTTTCTGGCTCGCCTCTAGCCCCGACTCGGGTCCAGGACTCATCGCCGGCCCTAATCTAATTCGGAGTCGCCTAGCGCGTCAACGAGACGCTCATGCCGTTTTGAATAGTACAACATGGGGTGACTTTGTTCCTCGACTTCCAAACGATCCGCCCGAGACCGAGCACAAATATTTGAACTTGACAGGGTTCCGGGAGGAAGACAACTTTGCGTGGGAAGGTCTAGGGAGGTTCAAGAGTCGATGTGAAGAATGGAGTCGCAACGCTGTGGGCATCCCTGAGACGCAGGAACCTGTCTGGCAGAATGCCACCGGTGTTGTTCGTGGCCTATGGGATCGCACCAACGTGTCTGTCCCAAGAAATCACTCGAGCTACAATCTGACCCAAATCAATACCGATGTCACTTGGAATGGCTTGCACTCCGACTGGAGCAGAAATGTCACCGGGCGGGAGGGCAGGATACTTGTTCGGATCGATGACCCCGAAGATGCCGAAACAGAACCAGAACAAGTGGATCCAAAAATACTGCACCAGGATGAAATCCGGGCGCGGCACGTCTCTACGACGGTTACCGTCGAAGATACTGATGGAACCGGCAATAGCTGGGATATGCGTTTGCACGGTGTCCATTGGCCCAGGCAAGGCGTGATGCTTTTCACCACTACGAGTGACAAATATGCCGGTATCTTCGGTCTTCCTCATCTTACTACCAGGCCAGAGTTTTTCGAATCAAGCCAGGCGCTCTTGAACAGAACCCTAGGCAAAACCCTGAGCAGAAAGGAGACGCGGGCGGTCACTGACCAGACTGATCCTTGGGCATCTACCATAAACGCTCCAAGCGAGGTGTGGAATCCGACTCCGCATTGCGAGTACCTGCTCTACATCCAGATTTACCCCTTGGATCATGATATACTTCAAGTTCAGCCTAGCCTCACAGGACCAGAAAACGTCATCAAGGCGATTCACGATATCGAAGACGAGCTTCGCTTCCCTCAGGGAACACCTCGTGGGGCGACACCACGGCTACAAATGTCAACCGTGCTTTATTCCCCTGATTGCGCTTTTTTTCTCGAGAGTAAAGGGCCCCCAGCTTACTCCCCCGCCGATGGGGAGCACTTACTAGGTGTGAAGCAAGAGGTGTTCCTGTATAGTGTCAGCACCTGGCTTCTAGGGCTTGCTTTAGCCATATTCGGACAGGTTCAATTACTGAAGTTGCAGATGAGAGAAACATCTACTCCCTCAACGCTAGGTCGCGTCAGCTTCTACACCGGTAGTATGATGCTACTCGCCGATGGTATCATCTTCGCCGCTTCAGCTGCATGGAGCTTATCTGCTTCAAACACTCTGCTGCCCTCTTTGCTTGTCACCTGTGTCTCGTTCCTCTCTATGACTATCGGTACCTTTTTTCTTTCCGAGATCTATAGGATCCAAGAACCTGAATGGCGACGGCAAGATCGTGAAAGAGAGAGACAGAACTCTCCTACGGCCAATACACCGAGATCAGAATCAACCCTCCCGGATCGCTCAGCTGTGACGCCAATTAGCGCTCCTATTGGTACAAGAGTAGCATCTCCTCCGATCATCATACCATCAGACCAAGACATCGATGCTGAGATCGCTGAAGTCAACAACTCCAGCGCCAACAATGCAACTCTGCCTCTGCCGGCCACGGCCACAACACCTGCACGGAGTTCGCAAAACAGCGGGACGCCCATATCAACCATCTTTGGCCGATTCCTCCTTATTGGCATATGCATCCTATTTCTCAGTCTCGCTGCCGTGTCTTGGCGACCTTCTCTCCGTTCAGCATATCTCAACCTTGTCGCTTTCGTATACCTTTCATTGTGGACACCACAAATCTATCGCAATGTCTATCGAAATTGCCGACAAGCCCTGTCCTGGAATTTTGTCGTGGGCCAGTCAATCCTGCGCTTGCTTCCCATTGCTTACTTTTATGTCTGGTCAGATAATTTTGCGTTTACTGAGCCAGACTGGACCACCTTTACTGTATTTGCGGGCTGGATCTGGATTCAAATTTGGGTCCTTGTAGGACAGTCAGTTCTTGGTCCCCGGTTTGGACTACCAAAGGGCTGGTTACCAGAAGCCTGGGAATATCATCCGGTGCTTCGGGAGGATAACATTGAAGCAGGCGGTCTGCCAATTGGCCTGGTGTCTACACCAAGTAGCCCGACGATAGAGCGTGTGAAGACCGGGGACGACAATGGGGACAAGAAACGGACAAACACGCATGTGATCGACTGTGCCATTTGCAGAGAGATTCTTGAGGTTCCGGTTGTCAAAGCTGGTGATAATGACCCAGCAGCCGGCGGAGTCTCAGGTGTCTTTGCAAGACGCATGTATATGGTTACCCCATGCCGACATATTTTTCATAGTGCATGTCTGGAGGGCTGGATGAGGTTTAGGCTGCAGTGTCCCATATGTAGAGAGGAACTGCCGCCGCTGTAAGTTTCGGCTGAACCCCTTCAAGATAGACAAGAATCCTCCTTGCTCTATTTGGGAAACGCAAGAAGGACCCAGTGTTTTTATAACCGACACAGCAAAAGACATGCTCATTTTACTATTTATGGGAATCGTATACTTGCCCAATATTGGCGTTTTCATCCGAAAGGTGTTCCAAACATTCATAAGCCTCGCCGTTAATTTCGTTAACGGACTCAGTATCGATCATAAAGTTCTTGTTGAAGCCTGAGATAACTAGCCACGGTCGAGAACTGAAGCCGTCCATGGTCGTATCACCAAGCGACTACCGGAGAAGTACACCCCGATCTTCCTCTTCAACCTGGTTTAACCCAATTGACCTTGGCGAGTCAGACTCGGAGTTGCTGGGGACACAATATTGATATTTATCTCCCACAGTCACCCAAAGCCCCTGAGTAGTCATATCACCTCTCAGCCGGCATGCAAACATATGTTGGATTTAGTAATCCGAACATTTGAGTAATATGGTTGATGGCAATGACAGTCTCTCCATATGGTTGATGATGAGAGTGTATTATGATGATCCGGAGAGCCAAGATTACATGATTTGTTAGATTACCTTACCTCTTAAAGCTTTACTAATACAGCTGCTAAATATTATGAATTCCCCCCCGCTAGATTCTGCTAGATTTGCTTAACGACTCAAGTATCCTTTGCTTTTTAAGCGAGGACTCTGCTGCAGTGAAACTCCGTAAAAGTGGTAAGTCTTCATTCGACTGTGCCTGAGCCCTTTAGTGTCAATTCCGTGCACTTTGGCGACGACTAGACATAATTGTATCATAAACGTAATATCATATTGGGTGAGCAAAGTATAAGAAACCTCGTCCATTTATTGATAGTAGACTACTTGGATACTTGAGTGATTGCCTTTGCTAATCCCATGCGGTGTTGGGAAAGATGGCGTAAAACTAGGCTCTATCTTGAACCGTAGTCCTACATATTTGAATATAAGCAAATAAAACTTCATAGCACCCTAGGAGAATGATTATCTCATCTTCTGTCTTATTGTCAATACCCCATGACACACAGGGTCTATTAACAGAATCATGTATTTAAGACGGGCTCCATCTACTGCTCTGGTAATGTATGAGACCTTCTATACACCTAATTATACGACATTCCGTCGGTATTTGTAAGATTTCAGCTTACCTAAGTCATGCTTACATCTGATAGTTGATTCAACTTTCGCAGTCATAAACGTTAAGGCGGAGTGTAATTACCAACATACCCTTTAGTCTCTTGTGTCTCTTAGCACCAACCACACAGTTAAATATCTTTATTATCTTGCTGCGTGACATATAGTCACTTACTATGTGCCATGGGCCGGGCGTCGCTGGCCAGGTCGTATAGCCAGGCCGAGCTGGTACTTAGTAACCAGACCACCCGAGTCGTCGATTTAGAGCAAAGCAATCTACCACATAATAGCCAAGCATGCCCCGGCGTAGAACATATATTCTCCAGTGTCAGTAAATCTACATAGGCTAGTAAGTCATGTAAAAGAGCGTCACGCCATGATTGTGGGCGCTTGGAATGACGAATAGAATCAAGTACACAGTAACGAGCTCTTCTTCTCAAGGGCTGCACAAGTCAGTCTTTAGCCTTGAAATCTAGCTATTGCTGGCATACGTAAGCTTTTAATTACGAGGTGGTCAGGAAGTTTGACATCGTCTAAATCCAGGATATGTTGCATTGCGTAGCCTGCGCAGGCCTTTAGCAAGGTGTCTATACCAGTCTGGGCTAAGACTCGAGACGATTTTTGGATTGCTGCCCATTTGATCTCCCGTTCGCCACAGAAGACTATTATTACCGCGGAGAAGAAGCTTTCCTGGACAACCCAAATGCGAGTAAACCATTTACGCTGCAAAAACACGGCATAATCAAGTAAATCTGGCAAGTAGACATCTTGAATTCCTAGGTCATGGCACAGTTCATGTAGAGCAGCGAGGATTTGGAAACTGTCCATATTGAAGGAATGAAAGCTTTCCGGTGTTTTGATTAGGTCGGGAAATACTTTCGATAGGTTATTCAGTACTTTGATTGCTTCTCTTGCGTGCTCGTCCTCTTTGCCGAGTCATATCATCACGCTATCTGCTCTTCCATATATATTATGTCCATCATTATCCACTGTTAGTAAGACAGCGCTTTTAACACTCAAATTAAATATATTCCGGAGTCATTTGACAGTAGGACTCTATTCCCAAGATCTCTGCTCGCTCGAAGCTCCTGCACGGGGAAAAAAATGATTGAATAACAAAGAGGATATGTATAACAAACTTAGTTAATTCTTTTAAATGCTCACTGACTAGGCCGTGTTTGTACTTGTATCTAACTATTTATGTGAGCAGCAACGGTTTAATCTTTCTAATGAGGTATTTATCGACAACTTGATTGATAATGAAGGTAACTTCAGCGCTATAACGGACCAACTAGGACCGATACACCTCCTTGGACACCCGAGGACATCACCATCGTGAGTAGAAAACTCACCAACCGAATTTGGGCATATTTTGACTCCTCTCGCTAGCTCACGGATGGTAGCTTCAGCTCGGCTTGTACGCTCTTTGTTGAGATGATGCACCACGAAGCCGGCGTCCGCGTCGTCACTGTCGGAGGGAGACCAACCTCGAGCCCCATACAAGTTGTAGGAGAAACTAGGGGAGCACGCGCATTCTCGACCGATATCCCCGACAACAACATCAACTTTGCCCGGCAACTGTTGAATGGTACGAGCGATGCCGATTTCTTGCCCAATCGCACCGAGGCTTTAGATGTGTTCGTCGTGGGGCGCCTCCGTCAATCTCCGCGACCAGGTTCGCTCAGGGGAGACGACTTCACTGCAACTCGCATACGAGGCCGCCGATTGCCGTATCTTCTTCACGCCTCAGACGATATTCAACTACACTGCGCTGTGGCAGTACGCTGCGGACGCCGTTTGGACGGACCATAGCCTGTGCGTTGCCTGTTCTACGGCCTACGCGACAAGTAATAAGTCGAGCGGCTCCAACATACCAGCATAGTCCCCGCCCGTATCCAGTGCCTCTCCATTCAGCATTGCTGATCATGTCATTATCAGTCACAACAGAAGCAACACCACAGTAGAAGATGCAGGCGAGCTCTCGGGCGATCTATTAACCGATAGAAACACTCGTGCCAGTTTTCAGTTCAGAGACTGTGCCTAAGCACTCAGCCAGTCGTTCATGTACCTGAAGGTGCGGAGGTGCATCTGAGATGGTCTCGTGGACACGGCGCTGCCGATATGCCAGACTCTGACCCAGTCATCGTCGTGTTTCACGGGTACGGTCTTCGGCATTTACGACGTCTTCGATACCACGACACCGCAGTTCTTTACGGGAAACCCGCCTGTGCCCGTATTCTCGGGCGTCTGTGTGCCAGCTCCGGCGCAGCGTTATAACGGCAAGATCGCCGGCCTCTCCCAGGTCAACGGGCTGGCGCCGGCAAAGCAGACCACACCGAATCGGGTGGCTAGGCCAAATCAGGGCGTGCCTGTGGGTGGCGGACCGAGCACTCGCTTTCCTGCCGGTGTGAGAAGGCCGAGGACTAGCACGGGGACTGTGCCAGTAGCCAGAAGACAAGTTTGAAACAGCCGATTGTTTTTGTTGAACAGGGCGGGCAGTGATAGCTCGGCAGTACGTGACTAATATGTCTTTTAAGCATATACCAGAAAGGACGAATAAACTGTTTTTTTTTAAATTTTACCATCATAGCCGCGAGATTTCATCGTGCCGATCTGGAGAAGGGGTTGTATTGCTACATATGGCCAACGCTGTAGACTACTTTTGGACTCGTAGTAGGCATCACCAGCGATTCAAGGCTGGAATTTATACGCACTGGTAGCCTTGTACAGTAACTTTACTTGAATTACATTTTGCAAGTATTTTTGCCAAAGTAAATGTCGTCGAGACGTCAAATCAAGAAGATCTACACCCGCCTTGCGCACCAATCTGCATCATTAACGTCGCTGCGTTCTTCTTGGCCAATTTTTCCACTGGTCCAGCGACAGTAAATCCTTGCTTAAGTAGAAATTTACTCAAGGCTTTGAGGGCCGTGCTCCTTTTCACTCATATTTACATCCTTTAAAGCGAGATATATCACATTTAGGCTTCAAAGTTTAGCCGCAACACGCTAGCTAGAACCAGTCTTTGTGGCAGAATTTTTCAAAATTTTTGTTTTTACCCTAGACAGCTGCTCACTGATGTGCGTCTCTTATTATTCAACTGCAAATCACCGAGTAGAACAACCCTGCTTACTGATATACGATGAAAGTTAGCTGTATATACTAAGTGGTAGACAGCCCGCTATGAAGTGCGAACAGTGCTTTTTGCCAGCTATATTGTAAGTTGCAGCTTATATGCGGAGAATATCGATATCTTTTAGAGACAAATAACCTTTTAGAAGGTTAGAAAAGAAAGATGCGGTGTAGAACGCTGGAGATATTAGAACACGACTAGCACCCGCAAGAATAAGAATCAACCGGTACTTTCGGAAAACGGAATACTTTAGTCGAGTATTTGCGGCCGGAAACAGAGCTGACATATGACGCCTTACACGCTCTTGGCCTTGTAGCAATTAATTAATTAATTGATATTGTTTAACGTTAAGAAGGGCTGCATCTAAATATACCTAGACCTCCTAAGGAATATGCGACGTGGTCAGGTTATATGCTAATTACATATATCTACCACTTCCATCCTCTAAGGCTAGCCGTGTGTACAACCCGCACCTACTCTTTTTAAACGTCATGCTTTTTATTTAATTTCAATGCATTATACTTAAGTAGCTGGGTGTTCGGACGTTGATAAGCGTACACCCACCAAATGCGCTACAAAACCGCGATCGTCAAATTTTCTTTTTAGCTCATCACCCACCATGCTAAGCGATGCATGGTTTCGGACTTAGTTTTTGGTGGGTAGTTTATCCACTTACTTAGGTGATAGGAAGAAAAAAAAAGGAAAGCAACGACCGATGCCGGACTCGAACCGACAATCTTTAGAGGTAGAGTAAATTACCCGAAATCTAACACCCTAGCCATTAGGCCAATCGGCCAGTGAACTTTCAACAGATGGTGTGGCCTTATAGACAACCAGAACATCCCGTTTGAACCGATTTGTGGAACAGATCATCTGAATATGGTCAAGACGAAACTGCTGAGCCAGTCTAGTAACTAATAACATAGCAGACAATAGCAAGAGGCCACGTGGTTACCAAAAAGATTACACGACTCTTGTAGCAGTAGCCTAATTCAAGATTGTTGGGGTCTTGACGTAGTCCAGAATATAAAGTTAAAGGCGCACTTTATTGGCGCTGGCGTATTTATAGATGAGTGGCAGTGCTTCTCAAAGCTTCAGAAAAACTTGGTGTAGTTGAATTCGAGTTAGCCTCGATGTTCCTCCTACGGCAGTGCTGCCCGAAACCCAAGAAAAGTCATATTGAAATAAGTATGAAAAATCCCCCAGAGTGATCAAGGAGTGAACACCTGATTGAATCTGTGTACAGGCTTTCCCTTGAGGAATCCCTGTCATTAGCTTACAAAGAGTAACAGTATGTCCTTAAAGGCCAGGTTACTCTTTATTTATCCACTCAACTAGTATCTTAACTTTCATGTTACAAGCAATTACACCTAAAAAGAGTGTTCACCCGCTCCTGACTAGTCCTCTCGTCAGCCTACAGTATGATCAGTCTCACTGAATCTTCCAAGCCAGGTATCAATCGCCTCGCTCGATTTGCGAGGCGGGCTTACATATATGCACCCTACCTGAAACTCTGTAAGGCTGACTGCATCATAAAGCCCCCAGGGTTCATTATACATAAATTGGTATAATGTGACAGTTTATGAGGTGGAATGAGGTGGGTTTGAATTCATTAAGCCAAGTCTTCTAACTGTTGGTCGATCCACGTGGCGGCAAGATGAACCTGACACACGCTATTGAGTCTCTCTCTAGCCATTGTTGGTGGGCCCGGATCCTCGAGGCGTTAGCATCCCTTTGGATTATTTTGTTGGTAGAGCTAGCTGCCAGTGATCTGTAATATGGGGTTCCAGGATCTAGTTTTTGTATGGGCTTGTTCCTTCTAGTCTTACACTCATAGAACGTGTGACGCCGCAGGATTCTCACAAACTATGTTTGGGCACATCCAAGATAGCCTCGCGCATCACATGTATAAACCTCAGTGGCAAGAGAGTAGCCTCGCCCGTACCTACTCTAACCCACTTAATTAAAGGATTTGCTGCTCCGTATGTTGACAGATCTACAGCAGGTCTACTTCGCTCATCGGGGAGTCGTGGGAGTCTAGACCCGCTGCAAGGCCGCGGCACAGCGCTCGCAACGCGGCGATGCTAAAACATAACGTCATAAGAGGCTGCAAATAGCCTCACATGCAACGAAAAGGCTAGGCTGGCAAGTTATTCAGATCGCCCAACATGACACTCACATCCCCCAAAACTCCGTGCTTCTCTTGCTCCCCCCACAAGCAATAGACAACTCCAGCAGCCATGAAGTAAAGGAGGTGCAAGGTTGGATACTTACCCCCAGACTAGTGATCTGTCAACCGGCACATGCAGATGACGAACATCAGCTAAGCCGTCGATCTAGACGGACCGCCGTAGGTGCCCCATAATGTGGCGTCAGCGCCGCACTGAGGATGATCTTCCGATGGAGACCTATGCCGAGTCGTGCATCTTCGTGGCTGACTGAAGGATGGGGTCCTAGCAATGTGTACAATAGCTGGATCGTTAGCATGGCGAAGTTTGTTTCATGTTGAGAATAAATGGAGTAGATGGCGCCACATTCCTCTTTTTGCACGCCGGTGGCCTGCTTCTGCAGGTCGATTGTCTACTGGGTATCCTTATTTTGGTCAACTTTGACATGAATAGCTTCAGCTGGGTAACCTGATGTCCAACAGCGCAATCATCAGCACGATTACGCTGCAAGGAAGGATGAGGCAGTGTTCGTAGCCCCGCGATCTTCGTCCCCGGTTGGGGAAGTTACGTCGTAACGGATCGTGGGGGACAAGCTACTTACCCTTGGGCTTCCCTAGGCCGATAGCGTACGTAAGATAGGCCCGGGGTAGCATTACATCGACCTTCTATAGACCGGATACATGGGGGACTGTTCATGCTTACATGCCGATTTATACGCGCAAGATGTAGGACCGAAATCTCTGAGAACATCGTTATTGGAGAAGCGTACTACTGCTCAGATAGCATTGTATAAGACACAGGGAATGTTGTGTAAAGGTGCGCATTATGCGGTACCTGCGAGGCTGATCCTCTGATGCAACGTACTGCCATCGGAAGGCCGAATGGGGGCCTTTTCCCTCTCCGTTGGAGATCAGGTAAGCAGCGTTACGTGGGAAGCAAGGCGGGGCCAATGTCACGAGTTCGAATTTGACGTACCTGTACTCTCACTGCGCGGTATGTTGGCAGGTAGGCATAATGAGATGCCTGTTTGACCACAAGGGCAAGTGCATTCATAATGAAGCTGTTGGAAGTTGTTGCTTAGTGAGCGAGTCTGGTTCTATTCCTGGAGAGCGGCTGTGGCTCGTGGCTCGTGGCTCGGACTTCCGAATGTTGGGAAACGTGTTCGCGAGGATTATAACGGCTTCCAGTGCTGCCGAATCGATTGTCGCTGTATTATTAGTATAGTGACGTGTCGGAAGTGCTACCATGATCTGTTTTTATGGCTACAGGCACCAATGAATTTGGCACATAGTCTTAACAGCAATGCTGCTCAGTATTAAAGACCTTGAAGACCGATTCCTGTCTAGTGGGCGTTGGCACGCTGTGCGATGCTAAATAGCCGCCGCCTGTGTGGTTCGTTGACGCGCGACTGTCTTGCCTGGATTTCAGCTCAGCTCAGCTCAGCTGTCTGTGGCAGGTGAGCGAGGGCTGTGATCAGCAGGCTGACGCTCAGGCCTTTTTTTCTTGATTGACGGTATACTGTGCGTACCACACTGTAATTCCAAATCTCAATGGAAGTATGTAACGCCATCTACAACTGCTACTTCGTACAGAAGCGGGTCCGATAAAACATGTCACCGGTTATTACTCGCTAACATATGCTGCAGCTTTTCTTTTTAAATATAAACATGAAAAGATATTAATAAAAATTACAAAAAAAATAACATTACTTTTCAGAACTAATTTTGAGTTAGCTAGTAATTTTTATTAATTTTTATTGATGCTTTTCAACGCTTATCTTAGAAAGAAAAGTCGAAGCCTATGTTAGCGAGCAATAACCGGTGATATCTCTTGGCGGACTGACTTCTGCTCATACAGTTGACTGGCGTTAAACAGTAGTCGACACTGGGTAGTTATAAGTGATACAGCAAAAGACGACCCTACAGGGCCCATGAGTTTGGATCAACTGAAGTACAGACGCCTCTCCCGCAAATGTTGATTGTTATGGGAATAGGAATCAGCATATAGTGCTTGATTGGTTACATAGTGGACACGACTCTGGCATTGGGCGGCAGTGAGTGTCGCTATGCTTTAATGCAAGGTAATTTTGGACAGCAAACTCCAACCCCTGATTTGCACAGAAGTGCGGTTGCGTCGTTTTGATCATTCGGAAATTGTTGTGTACTGTCATTTTATCTAGATATCGTAGGGCAAAATTCTAGACGAAATTAACTTTCGCCGTTCGGGGTCCGATTCAATCCGCAGCCAGCGGTATAACTATCTCATGCAATTCAGCGAGATGTTATATACTGTGTACATATAGCAAGATGTCGGTGGAAGCCCCTATTAGACGTCAGCTCGTCATCTCAAGTTCAACGACTGACGCATACTACTAGAAAATGTTAAGGATTCCAAGGGAGCACAAGGTTCAAATCCAATAAAGTTTTCATCGTCTCAACTTTCCTTTATTTGCTCGGGACACACTTGTTCATGATCACCAACAAGCCTTCTCAGGAAACGCAGTAGGTGATCATCTGTAGATGTCAGTGGGACCGGCATCCTTATGTCTTGGCCGTCGGCGCAGTTCGAAAAAAATGAGAATAGCGAACGCGGCACGGCAAGCATTCTCTGAACCCTGCATTAAATGACCTGAACGAGCGGTACAATTTTAGAAGTGCTTGGCTAGAATAAGATTAGCCCCTTTTGGAAACCAGCTGGGTTTTGGAGCCTTTTTATTGGCTGCACCATGATAGAAGGGAAACGTGAGCGGGAGAGCGTGTGTATACATGCTGTGCTTGAGAGCCCTGATATCTATTCTTAGCAATCGGTTTTCATCATGGAATAGACTCAGACTGTGATATTGAGTTTACATGGTGACGGAATGTTGTTATCCGAGGAATTTGGTCAAAAAGCGACATGCAAGAGACTATTTTCTCTAGCAAGAGAGAGGGCTTGTCAAAACAGATATGCAGAGAGCGCAGCAAGTTGCTTTCGAGGTACAAGGCATTATTCTGTAGGATTGCGGTGATCAGCAATCGATACTTGTCGGAACTCTAGATCGCGAAATACGCGGAACACGTTAACGATGTGAGTACCTCGTATTGCTAGAAAGACCCAGACCCGTCACGTTAACAACACAATTGTTTCTGGTGGCATTCAACTACAATTGACGAAGCCGAACAGCCCAGGGTCAATGTGTAGTAGCTACCCTCCATGTGAGACGGTTTTCGTCCTTCAGCTGGGCGCTCACATTGTCTCGATGCCCTCCATCAAGCGCCACCGATTCAGGTGTGTCTGGGGCCGAAACCGCTGCAACAGATATTGCTCTCCGGCCTAGGGTATGTGTATTGGGGCAAGTAGCAATAGTTATTTCATCAGTGGTGACGGAGATAATAGATTGACGTTATGTGCGGAGTTGTTCCGGAGAAATGGAACGAGCAACCGCAACAGTTAAAAATTGACAAGTGTCAAAAAATGTTCCCCGTGGACGAAAATCGGGATGGTTAACAGATAAAGCAATACCCTACTGCTACCCAGTCAGTCAAGATGGGCTGCCAACCAAGCTGCAGAAGGGTCGTCTTCTCCGATGGGCAGAGTGCAGAGACGGGTTATCTTCCATATCACTTGCAAATGGAAAAGTTGATTGCATGATACTACGAGGTCTATGGGTGGTGTGGTCCGAAGTGCGTAGTCAGAAATGACTGGCTCTGCATAGTCTCCCATTGACAGCCAAGAAGAAGGGCCGAGTCCGCGACGGACCCAATCAACCAGCATCACCGTCGGCGACGACGACTGCGAATGTTTGATGCAAGCCGTATCCGGCGCTGTGATTGGCTGTCTCAGGTTTTGTGCTTGTCCCCTTTTTGTCGTTCACCTGACCGTTTCGATTTGTTCCCCTTTCCGGTCCTTTGTGGCCTGAAGAGATCGGCCAGTCTATCTGGAAAAACAAGCGCATCGTGGTAAACTGGGGGCGCTAGAATGGCCTTTTCCCAAGATGATTCTGCATTGTCGCGAGTATGAACATCGCCTACTACATCGCTAGGGCCCTGAACGTGATGGGGTCGCTCATCAGTCAGCATTCGCGCAACAGCTTGTTCCGGATCTGCAATAATAGATGCGTTATTTGAGAGCATTCTCCCTTGTGGGCTGCTAGTGTAGAGATTCACTATAGACGATGGCGAAGCAGACGGCTTATTGGCGGATTATACATCATCTAAAGATACGTCTCCCACGCATGATTGTGCTGATGGGCTTCCGCCCAGGCGGCCTCGACAGTCTGTCCCCGATGCTCCGCATGACATCCAAGTCAACCAACCGTTACGATGCCGGCATTACAATGCCGTGGTCCTCTTTCTGACTAGCGCAATTGATTGAATATCTGCAGCGTGTCTTTTGGAGCTATTTTCTTATTACTGCACAACTTCAACAATTTCACTAACCGGATCCATATACTTAATGATGAATGCAGCCATGAGGAACACGGACAAGCCGCTACCTGTGCTGGTGAGCTGCCGACATATGATTCAGTCTGCCTATCACTCACGACGCTCGCATACACATTCCGTAAGTTGCCACTGATGAGCATATTGTCCTTATTTACGAGCTTGCAAATAAATCGTCATGAGGATTCGTGATGGATTGATCTTCGAAACATTTTCCCCATAATTTATTAATAAGACTGAACAGCATTGACGTCCCTCAGTACGAACTTCCACTATTTAGGGAAACATGCGCTAAACCCCCTGTTTAAAAACGGTCACTAGCATTCGTATGTTACCAAATATCCAGGTAGGTAATAGTGCTTGGCTACGGTATCTGCAGATCCAAGTTCCCAAGGACATTGCCCGTTGGACGGCGAAGGATTATAAGAAAGACAAATCATAACAACCTTACCCACAATCAGGAAGAAGGAAGCCGATGTTGGCATCAATTCGCCTCCAAGCTACCAACAATATACGGGCACCCGACTCAAGTTAGAAGGCTTATGACACCATAAACAGAGGGTACGAGGTGGCTGTGGGAACTGGACTGCCTCAATCCAAGAAACCTTTAAAAAGCCAATTTGCCTCTGAAGTTCCATCCAGCCAGCCCCCTAATTGTTCTTGAAATTCTTAAGGACCGACGCATACTCATCTCTACTCTCTCTCTACATAAGAGCTTCTAGGCAAAAGCGACAAGAAGAATAATCTGCTCAAAGGCATTTTCCCCTGGCGGTTACAATTATACACAAACATTGTCGGCCTGTGCGAGCCTGGTTACTGCTGGGTCTGGCACCATAAGCCACGCCGTTGCTCTAAAACCCCCATGTTCACTTTGAAACACATCTTGTCTACCGAAGACCTGCCAAAAAGACTGGCAGCCAATCTCTCTGTCGCTGATACCTTCTCTTTTTGGACTACTCTCATTTTCATTTTACCTTGTACCTCACGATTTCCCCAAGAGGCCGACGAACACCTCCACTAGAAAACCCCCCGCTATATCCACCGGGTGCCAAGGGTTCAACTATCCCAGGTTCAGGGGGAAAGGAGACACCCCCTGCTTCTGCTACGGTACATGGGTACAAAGCCCTTTTGTTCCTCCCACGAACTTAACCAAAGTATGTATATACATTCCACCCAGTTGCCCAATGTATCTGGCTTCTTTCCCCCACGAGAGTTATCCGAGTCTTCAAAGTTCTCTCCAGCCATGATGTGTCCATTCCTTCAATTATAAGACAGGGAGCTGGCCTCAACGCGAATACTTACAACGTTTTGTTTTTTTCGTCAGTTCGATTCTGTAGTACTTCCGCAGTCATCTGTGCCATAGGTGACGGACCGTTCCACAACCGAATCACTTCATAAAGATATTATCATGTCTGCCGTCGAACAATTAAATCCTTTAAAGGGGCAGGACGCCGAGATGCAGGATACAGTAGCTCCTGCGGAGGGGAACATGGACACGCACAAGGAACAACCGTCTGACGATTCAACGACCGCCATAGAAGAAGATCCCCTCCAAGTATTAGTGGATGCAGACGATGAGCAGTGCAGGATCGAAGAAGCAACAGTCTTGAATGCGAAAGAAGCAAAGACAAAAGAGGTTACTATCGAACCGCCCGTGATCCCTAAGAGAAACACACTCAGAGCGTCGAGACTCCTCAACAGCCTCAAGCTCAACTCGATCGAATCCGCGACCAAATCCCTCAACACCACACACACTGTATACCTCTCGTCCGAGGAAGACGCCTCGTCTTCAGCCGACGACTTCTCAGATTACGACTACGAATCATCAAGTGAAGAGTCTGAGAAGTCGCATGTAAGGAGAAAGAGCCAGGAAATTACTGCGAGGGCGGTTTCAGTCGTGTTCGTGGGGAAACCTTGTGTGATCGATCTGAGTGGTCGGAAATCGGTGTCTCCTGCCAGAAGGCCACAATCCGAATTCTTCGGCCGGTCGGTATCATCGTCCTCTTTCGAGACAGATTCGCTTAGGAGCCGCCCACTCCATCCGCCACGGAAAAGCAGTCTGGTGTCAATCAGCGATCTACCTAAAGGATCCCCAAGCTTTCTGGACCACGATCCCTTTAGCACCACCTCCTACGACGGGCACGAGTCGGCTTCGATGAATGAACCGACCTTATCATCGGTACCATACCCACGGACGCCATTAACACCGACGGCAGCTTTCCAACGTATCCAGAAATCCATCAGTCTCGTTAGAAAGCGAAGCCGTCCAAACCTAAAGGCAGCTGTCGCGAGCAACACCTCGATGATCAACCTTCCGACTCTGAGTACGTTAACGACTCAGGAGTCTATTAAAAAGCCGGATATGGCTTCATCAGCACCGACAACGACACCGCAATCGCCAGTCACCTACAACGCGATCCTTAGAGTCGCAAGGAGGAATTCTATTGTCGCCTCCACTGCTGTCCAGTCGTCGCCGGCACAGAGTCAACCAGCATCACCCATCACACCTATCACAGCGAAACGCCTGCTTAGCGGCTTGAATATGAATAGGCGGCGAAGCACGAGAATAAAGACATGAGGTGTTCATCAATTGTGTTATCTCATTCCGCACCATCTCCATTCTCATCCTCATCTCTCATTTGTTTTAGTTTTTCCTTCAGGTTAATGGGGCCCATGAGGCATAAAGGCGTTTACACCTACCTTAACAGGCGGCTGGCTAGGCGATATCATCTGGATCGGCGTTTCTCGGAATTGGCTTGAACGCTCTCATGGCATCGTGTCATTTGACGCTGCCATGGGCACACTTGCAGGTAATGGTTGGGAGGCTGGCTGAATTGATTGGGTTTTCTAGGGTGGATCACTACATATGGGCGGCAATTGATTGATACCTAAAGGCCCATCTGGCAGGAAGCTATAGGAGTCGGTGCTGGACTTTTGTTTTTCCTCAACCTGATGCAGTACGCGCCCGAATTACACGCCGGCGCAGTACGAATACGGCACAGATCGTGTACTTTATCTGCTTGTACCACGCTATTATCGTACTAGAGATAAAATAGAAACTGCATCGAAAGACCATGCATACTTTGTAGAAAATGTGTTGTGCTGTCGTTTCTTCAACATCTCGATAATGGTTTCTCAATTGTTTCGTTCACAACTTACCACGTCAACATCTGAACTCAACACATGCATGTTCAAACCTCTCAATGTTTCCGTCTGATCGTTGTAGCGTTTCTGGCCCAGATGCTGTGCTGGTGTACATGGAAGGATTAAGCTTAAAAGGAAGGATTATCTGGGGGTTGCATCTCTAACACGCCCCCGAAACCCCCAATGTGAGTGATTGAGCAAGTGATACTATGATCAGCGATACCCGGCACAACGGTTAACCTTAGAGAGGCAGAAACGAAACACTGCAGCAGCATTCGCTACAAGACCTTCAACAGCAGAGGTTTCACATTCTAGGGGACCTCCTCTCCATCTAGCTAGCTGTGTTGCAATACACAATCCAAACCAGCGCTACAGTGTGTGCATCTTCCTGCAACCATGTGCAAAGTGCCACTTTAGCTCACCTCTCTATATCTCCGTCTCTCTGTCTCTCGGGAAAGGATCTGATGCGGCATTCTTCACTTGTCTCCCATCTAGTCACCCACCATTCTGCCTTGGGTTGCGCTACAAGGCGTTGGAATGCGGCGCATTGAGCGTGTCCGCGAGCGTGCGTATGCCAGTTGCGCGTCCCGATGCAGACGACGAGAATGAAAAATCGATAAAGAGAAATTTGGGGCGCGCGGAGCAAAGATACTGGCCGAGGAAACTCCCAAAGGCCAAGAATGTCACAGCCCTATCTATCTCCCCTCCCTCATGCTCTATCTAGGTCGTGGAGTGGAGAGAAGAATCCCTTGTCCATCGGGCCCCCGAGTCCGGACAAAACCCCTGGAATTGGGTATGTGGGTTAGGCTGCTGTTGTGCACATTGGGGCAAGTCAAGCTGCGTAACGTCTTGTGCAGCGTGGCATGCTATTCCAAGGAACATGTAACCGTCCTACCGACCTTTTACTCAAAAAGATAAAAAATTTGCTTTTGGGGGCAGTAGGGGTTTTGCTTTAGGAATCTATTTTACCTCTAAACCTCCCAGTAGACTATCAGACGAGCAAACTCACACCGCCCCAGAGGCGGATTTTCCCGTAGCGAGGTTAGTGAAGAAGCTTTACATGGACATAGTCGAGATTAACACGAGGGGGGCAAAAAACCAGATAACACGATAGTAAAGGAGGACGAGGAAACTAAAGAAGATAAATTCATCGGATCGTGGGCAGAAAAACACGAAAATGCAACATCAACTTGTCTTGGCTTTCGAACTTGCCTAATAATCATGCGAATACTCGACTGCACTAGCTCGGGAGATGCATGTTGATCTCGAGGGCTAGTGCACAAAAGATCTCCTTTGTCTATCACTCAGTCGCCCTCTACACCCACAACTATACATGGCTATGCTGCTAAATAGCTCTAGTCGTATGTAGTATACACAGTCAACACACTTGCATGCACACCGCTATGTTCGTAGGTATCAGAGAGACGGTCGAGGAACGTCGCCAATAATAACAGCGTGCCAACGCGATTTATCTTCACCCCAATACAGCTCAATCTAAGGTACGGCCCCAAGTTTTAAATATAAAAAATTATAGCAAAATTTCCGTTTACCATCTTGAATACTATAGAAATATGAATATGTCTTTCGACGAATCCCGCTAATCTCAAGACCTAGAATTCCTCGAATCAGACATGCCACTAATCTTGGACTACGCTGGGGAATTGCTAGGGGCGGTATTAAGGTAATATCCCAACTTGTTAATCCTTCATCCTAGCTTTGTTGAGTTTTGTATCCCGTAAAAGCACAACTTTTGTCAGTTGTGGGGAAGAACGCAGGCCTAAAAAGCAGGATTCAGGAGGATCGAGAATTTGATGGTGTTGCGCACTTACTCGGAAGGGTAAGCCGCGAGGATTACTTACCAAATAGTAATGATTGATTTAGCTCCTATGGTCACTCCTGTAGCGGCGCAGCCGATAATAGATTATGATATATCGAATCACCATGTGATATATCTAATGGCTTACATATGTACATACAAACCTAGCACTTCTTTTCGCGTATAACTGCCGTCTATGCATCTCGAGAACCTAGGGAGACAGCCTCGACAGTGACGCAAGCTGCATTATGTGCGCAATCTTTCAATACCCGGTCATCGGGAGGATCTCTCTACTATTGATCCCGATATGGCGTTCGCAGAACCTGTGCCTTACCTGAAACGATACCACTAGAGCAGAAAGCCTGGCTAAAGTACGTGCGCGTATAGTTCGTAGGCAGCGTAGCATCCAGTATTCCGCAATAGTAGCTCTCAACTTGAGGACCAAAACTATCCTACTATAGTCTATGGTTGGTGGCTTGGGGGCTTTAAACAGCGGCGGCGCTAGTAGTCCGTCGGCAACCACATACTCTGAATAATAAAAAGACCATGGTGACAAATCCAGGACTTGCTGCAGACACGCAATCGCGCGCGCATGAAGAAACCCGACCAAGATGCGACCGCCAGCCAGCATGACCACCCACCTGAGATTCAGCTGTCAGGGGCTTTCCTACCCTGTAGTGGCCAGCTCTGCCAATCAAATCAAATGCCACATTTCAGTTGGTATGTTGTGCTGCGGTAGTTCTTGTCGGCATGTCTAATTAGATAAGATGCCGCCTCTTAATATGAGGCATTGTCATTGAATACTACCTGTGACTTCGCGCTGGAGCCATTGAAACGGGAACGGGGGAGATCAAACACTCGATATCTATATCGCCCCCATTGTCTGTGCACGTATCTAGTGAATATGAAACCATTTCCAAAAAGAGAGTCATTCTGTATCCTATTAACATATTAGTTCCTAGGGATATATACCAAGCAACCTGAGCCTAGGATATGCGGATAACCATGTGATTGAAGTACAAAGTGAGCCGTCAGCCGCTCGGGGCGACTAAATGCATTCTGGTGCATAGCCCTTGAAGCACCTTGGCACATAATTACGGACTAAGTAGTCTCTCTTGATCTGGCCATTCGTCGCCGCCTCTCGACGCCTTAGAGAGCTGAATGCCATGAGTTTTCCCCAGGCCCTCACCCGAGATTTAGGATCGATGCATTGCAGGAACTAGGCACGAGCGCGGCATGAGTGTCAGCTGAAGCTCGCTGCAGCCATCCCATCTGATCTTGACATCAACGTCCAGAATTCCAATATCTTCACGGGATGATTGCTCCCATCCTCGCACGGACGCTTGTGGACCTGTTCGTTTGTGCCGTCTGTCACTAGATCCCGATGCTACTCCGGCAAGCAGTTAGGCAGTCTATGTAAAACTCACTTCATACCCATCACCGCCCGAGGGGACGGCACGCGCGAACAGACGATGAGGTAGTAGTGGTAGGGGCAGATATGCAAGCTCTTTAAGTAGCCACCGCGAACGCCCGTCCAGCTGCAAGCTCTTTAACCACGAAGCGAGCCCGGTTACAGAGAACGTGACATAGAAGTATCTATGCGTTGCATTTCCCTTCTACCATATCAGCTCCCTAATATGTTATAGTAACACCCGGTTACTCGCTTCGATGAGTAACAATATAGAGGATAGAAACGCAACTTTATCCCGATTAAACTGTATACAAGAAAACAATGCTCATACACGGCTAAGCCAAATGCAGGCCGGGGCGAGACCGAGACTGCAGGATAGATGCGCGCCATCTATAGTGGGCAATGCCGAGATACTGGTCACCATTGGTATTGGCGCTGTTTCCTATTCACAGCCCCTGAATCCAGCTCGAATCCTACGCAGGTGCCAGCGGTGAAGACCAATTGAGCGAAGTGTAGACAGCAACGAGGATGAGCAATCATGTGATCATCAGGGATATGGCTAAATCGGTAAGCTAGAAGGTACTACAAGAAAAAGCAAGCGATAGATCATCTCGGCAATTGTATTGGTGGAGGAGATACGCGATGCGGCATCCTAGGCAGATCTGGTGATGGGAGAAGTGCTGTTCATTGGCCAAGGGAAACGGACTCCCACGGAGCATGCTCGGCGCACCGCAGCTCCTTCTGTCTAACCCGTGCACTCAATCAGGCAAGTTGTATTGGCTACTTTGTCATCCTATTAAGGCATCTTCCGAGAGATGGCCCCGCTGCCTCGGCCGGTGACCCCAACTCCATCCATTTACATGTAGCTCCGGTACCTTCCCGTCCCGGTAGCTAGAAGCCAAATCTCAATGAGAGAACCCTTATCAGGCCGAGACTAGACGCTTATAGTAGCTCGTATCATGTATTAGGAACGACCTCCATACACAGGGTACGAGCCGTTGAAGCCTGCGACGTTTTTCAGATCCCTATAGTCGAGGTATCCCAGGAGAGAAGATGAGGATCATCCCAGAAAGACCAAAGCCGCCAGTCTTCGTTCGTCATATCAGCATCAAACCCGGCAAAGGGGTCTGCAACATGTTGATCGGAAGGTTGACTGGCCAGTTGCTCGGCTTCTTTATCCTGGATGACTCTTGCCGAGCGTCGGCGAGAATTAGCTAGTGCAGCCCAGTCAACATGCAATCTATGCTGTAGGCCTTGGAGAGAATTATCAAGTTTATCTCCATAAATGCCACCGATAGGAGCGTAATGCACCGAATTTTCCAGCTCGGGATACTCGTATCGAGAGTGACCGACGAACTGGGCACGATTATTGACCACTCGGTCAGATAGATTTTGGGCGGCCCCAACAACTTGCACCCATTCCTCTCCCAATTTCCATAACTTTGCAATTTTTTCCAAATCGTTCAAATTCTCAGCTGCCAGCTGTCTTCGCAGTGATTGTTCCCGAAGGTAATGCATGTGAGGAAATGCCGTGGCATATCCGTTTAGCAGTGCTGCTGTGAAGACACACAGGCCAGTAAAGGGAGTATGTATCGCGATATCGAGGCTATTGAGATCTCTCATAATGTATGATATTTGCGCCGCTGCATCAAAGAGTTCGTCTGTATTCTGACGCCACCAGCCCGGAGGTGCTTCCTCTGAGTAGAATGGTGGATCAATAGGCCCACGAGGTTCTTGTTCTGCGGCAGGCAGAAGAGGGATAAATTCGCGGCAGATGAACGCTACACTTCGGCCTGTTAGAATTCGGTCGGTTTGGTTGAGTGCATAGACTCACTTTAGGTAGTAAAGCAGATTGATATAGGCGAACACCTCCCCTTGTCTGAAATGAACATGAGTTGTGACTTTTGTTTCTGGATACTTCAGTCTCGAGTCCTGGTCTTCTCTCCATTGCTGTAGTTGTTGTTTTAGCTTCGCCCACTGAGATGTTGAGTTCCATGGGCAGTTGTCTGGTTCTGTCATTTTTGGCTGCTTCCTACCTCCATCTACTATCCAGCTATGTATCTTATGCCAAATGTCAAGACCTCGCACGAGTATACAGAAAAGAAAGCCAGAGGTTGAGGTTCGTTTGCGGAGGGTGGGATCCCCCACTAGGTCCTCAAAGCTAAGTGACTCTTGTGGTTCAATGCCAAAAACAAAGTCCTCCTCGGCCTGTGGCATACGAACCTCGATGTCCTCCGGTTTCATCATGGCCGGGCGCTGCTTCCCACAGCTCAGCAACTTGTCTATCGCAAAATATGTCCACATGGTCCTGATCTCCACTTCAGACAGAGGAGGGCGGTTTGATATCGATCTCGGATCAGACTTGCTCGCTTCGATCTTTGTGGCACGATAGACTTGGGCCATGCGAGCAGCTATACCTCCATACATCCAAGCGCTATAGCCAATCCCTTCTCCCCATTCGCAAAGCGCCATAATGAGAAAGCAATGGATCAGACTGAGAGTTGGTGGGGCGGTAATGCGGCACTGGAGCTCCTGAGTCAAAAGGGCAAGATGCTCAGCTCGACGAGCGTCAACAGATTCACCCAAATATCGGCAACTAACAGCTAAGATAGCTATAAGCCTAAGTTTGTCATCGTCGGGTACCTTAACGGAAACACGATCAAGATCAGATGGGTGGAGGAACCCGTATTCGGGGAAGTGAACCCGAAAGACAGCAATGGCCTGAGTGAATACACTGCCATCTATTCCAGTGAAATGGCTCGCAAGATCACGCCTTGTTGACGCTGCCTTATCCACAACATTGCGCTTCCTTGCTGCTGTCTTGGCGCTAAGAGAAGCCGATGAAGCCAGCCTCTTTTTCCGGATCTGAGGCGTACGACTGTGCACCAAACTAGTGGCTATGGTAGGCGTGAGAATGCATGTGCTCGAGCTGCCGCTTCTTAGACATCCGCGACAAGGTGCGCTACCTGTATGGTGGCATTTGACTTTTGATTTCCTTCAGACAGTCGTATTAGTTACGTATGGCCTATGGTATGTACTCATCGGGAATCACTATGGAGAACACCATTGACGATGAGAGTAGCCCATACCTGCATCTTAAGACATAATTAGTCTGAAATGAACATTTTGGAATTAGTTTCGACTCGCATCATATGGCTTACCTCTCACAAGCTACTGTTGTCCGCATTTTTAGAGTAAGGCGGTTTGCGATAAAGAAGTAATTAGAAGTATGACAGTCGAGGGGACGGCCAAAGCCGAAGGTCTTAATCATTCCCGACTTTCCCGATACCGGCTCACCTCGTCCATATATTCCGATAACCCCTATCTAGGCCTGAACGCTTCGTGCACTTCTCACACGCACATAGTCATGAAGCGTAAATAGATAGAGAATATATTCCTTTATATCACCACAAAAATAGCTGTAATTAAGATATAACTTAAGAACCAAAGGTAAATGTGTGTTCTCTCGACGATACAATCAAATGAAGCTCACATCATGCGTCGAGATGTTCACTTGCATAAGAGGCAATTGGATCCCAAACAGTTTTATATTGTCTAATATTTCTCTAGCTGAACGGCGTGAGAATGTATAGCATGATTACAATATCGTTGCGCGTGGCTCAGCCATCGCTCCTTCGCACAGTCTAACACATGGTCACTCTTCGTTTTTCTGGCCTGAGGAACTGTTTTGCCTATAATAGAATCAAGATTAATTGTCACTATTATCTAAGATAGCTCGATTTTGGCCGCCTGGGCTCCTTATTCATGATGTACAGACCCTAAGGGATAGCTGGTGCAATGGAATAACCTAACATACAGATGGTATAGGAAACGCCAATTCCCCCATTTCAAGACTGAAAAAGCATATTCCCGACTGTAGTGCTAGTCAGAACTTGGTAAACTAACTTTCATCAGCCACAGTTATGAGTTCACCATCCCGAAACTGAGCGTACACTTTCCTCGCACTCTTCCTGAGCATCTCTCCTTCTCTCATTTCACTCAACCAGGGGCGACTTTCGGGACTTAGAGCGATCAGAATAGCAAGTGCTGAGCTTTTTATCGGTTTGATTGCCAGAGCCTTGGTGCGTGCGATAGTCGCCAGGACAAGAATGGCTGCAAGCGTGACCTCAATAATTAGGAACACAAACCAGCCCCATCTAATCTCAACGAAGGTTTCTGGAATCCATGCCGTGCCGTTGACAACGAATTGGGGAGATAATAAGCGCATCCTGGACAAGATGGTTATTAGGATAGATGAAATTAGAATGTAAAACGCATGCGGAAAGGTAATTACTGATTTGTCAGGCTAACGGCAACGTTGTCAATGATAGCTCGAATGTTTGCTAATTGCTGTACTGGGTCATTCAGGGCACATGTTAAGGCTGCCAGCATGTTCAATGCCTGTCCAGCGTTGTATGCAGTGTAATCCTGCTGGGTGTTAGAGCGTCCGGGGTTGCTGCTGATGTACACAGTAAATTGAGGATACATGTAGCTTGCAAGGGCTTCGAGGAGGTAGATGTCTGCTCCAAACTTCCTGGAAGAGCTGTTAGAGCCACCCTGGAGGAAAATCATATCCGGCACTTTGGAAGAGTTTATGTCCTGGTAGCTGCTATTGTGGCCTAAATCACACCACTGTGTGTATAGCAATTGGTCGATATAACAGGTTGTATTAACTGTTATAGGTGGTTCTTGAGCTATTACTCTTTGGGACGATGATTTGAGGGATGTAATGGTATTACCCCTAATGACTGAAATGTCGTAGCTATTAATGCACAGATAAAGAATTGCCTCTAGGGCTCGGTATTCCAGGTCAATCCTCATATCGTCGGTCGTGTTACTTGAATCCTTCAAGGGCTTGGCGTATATGATACCTGTGGAGTATAATAAACTGGCTAGTTTGTCCGTTTCATTCGCGAATGCTATAGTCTGATTGGGCCGGAACTTGCAGGTGAAAAGACTATAAGGATCTTGAGTAACGAAGGAGCAATTCGTAGCATATTCTTCAGAAATGGACATGTTGTAAGCTGTTAACCCATTGGTGAACTCTAAGCCGGCAAAGGCTTCAGGGAACGATAAATTCGTTATATCTGGGTTAGGAATAAACGATGTCTTAAGATAGCCACTCTCCGTAATGTCGCGGACGTCAGAGCAAACTGCGAGCGATGTAACCTCTGGGAATGTGCAGTTACTGCTGGCACACAAGGCATGAGCGGGCTTTATTCTATCATCCGACCAGGGTGCAGATAACCCTTGCACAATAGCGTTTTGGAAAGGGGTCTGATCAAAGCCGTATTGGTTGACAGACTTGAAATTAAAGATCTCTATGATTGGGGCTGTGGCTGGACCTATAGTTGGCACATTACGAGTCGGATAATTGATCACTGTTCGCAATTAAAGGGTCAGTAATTGCCATTTATAGGTAATAGCCAGATCGTTATTGGAGGGTTCTGGGTGTGTGCAGGAGCAATGACGGATGGAAGTAAAAACGTTGTCAAACAAAGAATCAAAAGACTTCGGGACACGCACTCAATTGGGTGATAGGAGTGGTAACAAGCGCAACAACTGTGACAATAGCGCCCATGCCTGCGAGGCTCCTAAAATCCGGAGACACGTCAGTCAAATAAGTTTAGACTGTTAAATATATAAATAGTAGCACATACTTCCAGTGTCTATATAATAAGATAACCGAACCCCAAGAACCTCGACTCGCGTCTTCAAAGACTTGTAGATCATCAAGAGGCTGAGGTTGACTAAACCACGCCCATTTTAGTTGACAGATGCACTCAGCAACCGGGATCATAAACGTGGCCTTAACGAGCGTGACCAGGAACGCTAAAATTGTGTTCAAGGTAAGGCATAGGGGCAGCATCGGGACTACTTTATTGTTAAAGCATGATAACACAACTGTGATTACTAAATGTATATTAGTAAATTTTATGCTACGGAGCGGTAACGACAACAGGGCGTCCTACTGATCAACAAAATCATGCTAAAGACTAGCCATGCTAGTTCCACGTTCCACAGCTTCCAGGAATGCTTGCTGTAGTCAATGAAGGATCTTATAGATTCAGTTGTATGGTTTGTAGTCGATACGTAGTCAGAATCTGAGGTGATATACGCAGATGGAGAGTTCTGGGATCTGTCTGTGGTCATTAGCGCGTTCTCTTTCTTGGTGAGTCTTTGTGTTGGAAATAGTGAGGTTTGTTCGCACTCGCTCTGTACCGAGTTTGTCACAACGGGACTGTCATCCATGGTCGAAACTGAGGCTTAGAATTTATTACTTCCTCGATAATTAGAAGCTGTCATGTTCAATGTTTATCGGTAAAGGCAGTGGCTCGAAAAGTGTCTGAGGAAAGCAAAGTAACAACGGTGGCACTGAAAAGGTCCTCGTGGTGCTTTAACTACAGTCACTATAGCTTGAAGTCTTATATGTCAGCTTCATATCGTTGCCCATAATGTGTGCTAGTGTTGCGTTGCGTTTAGCTAAGTTCTCGAGTCCTAGTTTACCTTTCGACGGGTACTACAAGGCTAAGTGCTGATTAAGGTATGTACTACCGAGAGATTTGACTTCCATCTAATTAAGTGAGCGTGGCCAATTGCAGTTGAATAAAGTAGGCTGCAGAAAGCAGTTTACGGTATTTCAGCCCAGTGCTCCCTTTGAAGTTGTACGACTATAATAGCGGTTGTGCGGCTATTGGGCAACCAAGGAAGCACATATTAGACTGGGCACCAGGCAGCAAGCACTAGTAATCCTTTATGGAGAAATCGAGCTGAATCTCACATTATCATCCCTGTTAAGCTAGACAGCCCACTATGGAATACACTCGCATGTTAAAGTGCGAGAACAGCCTTTAAGGAGTGTAACCAGGGCGATGTGTTTAGTTGGAAATTGATTTCCCACACCCCTCCCCTAACCATAATTTGTCCTTAACTAAAAGAAAATATATTTATTCCGCGGCTATTGGTTTTGTTCAGTGTCGTTCTCAGTATTGCTCTTGTCAAAAATATCTTAATCGTATCCTAGAAAAGAATGAAGATCTATAATGTGCTCCAAGACTTTTAGTGGATGTCACAATAATTATTTCGTCGTTATCATAGTGACAAAAATATTCATGATACAATAATTTGAAAGTGCTTAGTTTTTCATATCAACTCAGTCCACACAATACAACACCGCTTACACATATTCGCTTTAAACTCTACTCACTCGTCATTCTGAAACGGCAGACTAATCAGTGCCATGAGTCCTGAACATTTGACAGGTACCTAGGGGGCTCCTGATGACGCTATCTTAAACGCGATTAGCGAGCGCTTGTGCGCTTACTTATATTAAATGTTGACTCATCCGGGGTGATACAAACCCACCGAACCAGGAATAATTTATCTTCGTGGAAACAGTCGAATGTTTCAGCTCTCATTGCCTTTCAACCCCCAAATAGCCCCCAAGGCTGAGGCTAAGGATGTTACGTCGCGTACACTTTCAAGCCTGCGCCTTGTGAAGGAACCGCTCTAATTCGCGAATAGAATGCTAGGGTCTGCATGATCCTTCTCCGCCTTACATAAATGAGTGGATTGACTGGTTAGCTGGTTCGATGGGTTACCTCGTCTTAATTGAGCTCGCCGTCACGGTGAGGGAGCTTCTATACACGACGTATCGGTACAGCCAGCCCCACGACATCAGTAGGACTGCTACCTCGGAATAGAAGATATCACGATCGCGCATGTGATAGATCTCAGGGTAGCGCTCGGTGTGTGCAAAGTATATCTCACAGGTGACAAGAAAGTTGGTATGTAGTTCTAACTCGGGATTATGTCATATTTATGTAAACTGCTTTACGGAGTAATTGCCGTTCTTGGCATATACGACTCTAGGATCAGGAGACGGCTTCTCTGGCAACATATGCAATGACTCTTTTCAAGATTCTCAGATAGGATTATGAAGCCAGAACTGGCATTGAGATACATTGGTGACGGGTGCGATGTTCAACTGACGTGAACGATTTACAACACCAGGCGCAGACTCATTCGAACATTTCTATAACTTAGCTACTTACCTATATAAGTCCAATGTTGATTATTAGGTAATGAGACAATGGCATTGAAAATACGGAAAAAATAAAAAATAAAAATAAAAAGAAGCTGGGCAATAATAAACCCCCTAAAAATTAAAAATTTTTATCTCAAAATACTGTTTTCGAGTACACAGTCAAGTTTGTTTTGCAAATTTATTGATCGCACTCGATCTAAATGACCTACAGTCCCGTACTAGGACTCATGGTGGGACTAAAACTTATATCAATATTTTTAATGTTCTTTGAAACAGTGCTCCACGTGTATTGCTATTATATATATGATCGCCGCCAAACGCAAATTAATGCACCTCGAGGTTGGTATGCTCGGCATTGGCAGCATGGGAGGAGGTATGATCGCCCTTCTGATGGCAGATCGAGGATACGATGTCTACTTCTTTTGACCCAAGTGCGTCGGCCCAAATCTTCTTCCATCTCTTAGAGACAGATCGTGTCTATAGTCGCCAAGTCTCGCAGATTAAATAGAGAGTCCCGGGACAGGCGACAAGAACACGGAACAGCTCGAGAAGATGCACCCGAGCCGTCCACCTCGGGAACAAGGTGCACCGCATGGGCAGCTACGACAAAGCTGTGCGTGCAGCTCGACGAGACCAAGGTGGTCATGTTCAGGACGCCGCACGGCGTGTCCGGCGGCTGCCAGAGAGAGCGCGCTCCGTTGTAGCCGAGGTGTGGCGCTTGCTTACTGAGGGCCCAGGGCTCAGCTACGAGGAAGTCGGCGACATTTTCAAGTCGTGGAATGAGAAGGGTCCTTTACATGACTGTTTTCTTATCATCATCGGGGTGGATATGGAGCGCACCAAGGATAAGAGTGGGCAACACCTGGTTTCTCAGGTCAGGGCCAAGGTCGTACAAGATGTTAATAAGAAGGAGGGCGCAGGGATTTGAACATGCGAGGAGGCCGTCGCGCGGCAAGTTCCCGCCGCTTCAATGGTGAGCGCGCATCTCTTTCGCTTCGCACTCGTAGACCTCGCCCGGCGCATGAAAAACCGGCAGTCAGTTGGGGGGAACCCAAGTGAAGCCGCGGAAGCTTTTCTATCGACGACCCGTCGCGGGAGGAGTTTGTCAAGACGCTTCACAAGGCGACGTGTTTTTGCTTCCTGGTGTGCATCGCGCAGGGCCTTGGCCTCACCAGACAGAAAGACAAGGACGACGGTTCGATACTGAACTCACGCAATACCGTACAGTTATGGCGCGACGGATGCGAAATCAAGACGAAGCACATTACAGGTCTGCTCGATAAACTTTAAAAGCGCGAAGACCACGACCCGGATGACATCCCTGGCAACAAGGACGTTGGGCGGGAGCTGGCGAGTAAGTTTCAGGCCACTAAGAAGATCGCGCTCAAGGCTGTGAGGCGGACTTGTTCGTGCCGACCATCAGCCAGACGTTGGAGTACTATAAGTATAAGTCCTCGACTCACCTTCTACCCAGTTCATGGAAGCTCAGCTGGATTACTTCAGTTGGCATATGTTTGAGATGAAGCACGACCTGATGGGGGGTATGGAGCAAGAAGAGCGCCATTAAAAATGGAAGCCAGCGAAGGGGTCTAGTGATAAATAAACTAGGCGCAAATCTGGGTGTAATCATAGCTTAGGAGAGGAATAGTGGAAAGACTCAGCTTGGGTCGTCTATGATACGCTTGAAAAGCATCATGAAAGAGCTAGCATAATACATTTATTATCTAACGTGCGCTCTGAAGTCTACGGTTGCGCGTCGATTGCTTTACTACGAGCTGCTCTTGTCTACTGGCTAAGCCCGCTCATCCCAATAATTTCGTGTCGGCATCAGTAGCATACGCATTCACCACCTCTTAAGTCTCTAGTCCTTTTCCTCCTTATTTCATCGTCTGCAGAGAAGCTTCTACCGCAGGGCATGCGGATTTGATCGCCATTTCCACTTATTCCGGGTCGCATTTCCCCATCCATCATACAACCGCTTCGGTACTTGGAGAAGTTTTATTCCGAATTCTGAATGCAGTGTGGTTTGATAGTGTTTTCTCGATCTGCGTCCCCCATTAGCTGCTAGCTTTCCCTAGATTAACGAAGTCCACTGGGTTCCCGATAATGTGGTTAAGAACTGGCACTACGAGGGAGGACGTATATAGCCTAATCTAGGTTTGCGGCGTTCTATTCTTTCCACATGCTGCCCTGAAGCTTCTGTTCTTAGTCACAGCTTCTTGTGTCAGAGGCCAGATCATTCGCCGACTTGTCAATATCGTCTATTTATATTACTTTTGATAAAATTCTTTTCGTTTGATCTGATGAAGCCGATGGCGTAGCAGCAGTTGGAAACAGCTCCGAGGAAGGAACCTGAATCCATCGTATCTATGTTCGAAATCTTCAATAAATTCATTAAAGCGTTCCTAACACCGGTATTATCCTGTCCCACCTCAGACGCCCGAATATGGTCCCTTGCTGTCCTGTCTAGATAGCGTATGACCTTCCGCTGACGTAACCGCGGATGTCTCTAGTAGACTTCAACATCGGCTCTTTTATCTTCGGCACATATCCTCCCCACGATCACTCGCCTTCTTTACGGGTGAGTTTTTGTACTTTAGCGGTTATTCCTGACACAGAGTCTTCGTTGTCCGTGAAGAATAGGACCAATAAAGTCAACGGCGTGAATTTTGTGTCTTTAGCTCGTATTGTTCCAATGTTGCTATAGGGTTCAACAAGTTACAACAATTGGAAGACATGCATCTGGTAAATGGCTCTAAACCGCTTGAAGTTCTATCAAACAGAACTCCTAGCTTCGACGGTAATCCATCGAGGCACCACCTCAAGTCCGACATGCGATCCGAATTAGAGAGCCCTGTCAAGTGCGACTTAGCTATTAACGTAACCCAGAGGATAACCCCGACCACTTTGTCGACGATGCTGTTGATGAGGTGACACGCAAAGTGTGGGCTCTGACTCCTTAACGTAGAGAGGTTATATTCTCATGAAAAATATCAGACACATAGAAGGTAATGTTGGATCGGGTTAGTTATTCCGTCGGGACTCTTAGTTTATCCTTAAAAAATTTAAGTATTAATTATGGTCGACTAAACACACAGATCAGCCCATATCTACTCCTATAAGTCGACCGAGCGTGCATGGTATGTCTAATATCTACGCTCGAAAGTTTTAGGTATCAAGGCCATTTGGGAGTTGAGTGTGTCAAACAACAATGTGAGAAATATTCCTTCCAGAGATGTTCTTTGCAAAATTATACTCTAGGTCCCAAAAGAAGAATCTGGCAATAGTTAGTGAGGCTACAGTGCTTGGCCTATTCTCTAGCATTCAGCATTACCCCAGTTCGAGGCTCTTATGATATCCATTTCATGAGTGTCAATTTTCCTGATAATTTATTTTGCCGTTGCTAACATGGGTGTAAGTTTTATAATTGCGTCTAATAGCTGCTGGGTGAATTCGTTGGCTCTATCGGTGGAGTGGCTCAAGTTGCTTTTCCACTTTAGATCTTTGGTCATGCCATAACCACCGGAGCGGAACTCGGATGTAAGCCAGGAGCCAGTGCGTAGGAGTGAACCGGGACCTGTGGAATCTGGCTTCATGTCATTGCTAAGGTCTTACAAGTTGTTCGCGATATTTTAAAGGAGGTTACTCCTCCAAAAGCCACCGAAGCCGAACGGTGAATCTTGTATGCCTTGGGACTATCTTGCTTACGAAACCGCTACTCTTATAACTCTGGTGCCAAACTGAAGCCAGTAGCAGGATCCACATATCCAAGAAGAGAGTCAGACGATGATAAGCGAGAACCGAGAAAATTGTCAGGCCCGGCTTAGCTGCGACGCTGTACTTGGAACTCGAGGACGTCAGTGAGAACAAGACCAACCCAGAAAGCATTGCACAACTTGTATGCTTAAGGCCATTCCGGGCCACTGCCAGAGGGGCTTGAAGCACATCTGCAATAAGAATGAGGCTAAAGCCGGAAACAGCTTCACGGGACAGCATAATGAAGGAGGCATGTGATAGCCCGTACGACCTAGAAGACAAAACGAAGTTCCCTTGTCAATCCAAGGCAAATGGATTCCGTGTTCGGAAGCTCGACTTCGAACGTAGCATTGTAGGATACTAGTTCTCGTCCCTCCCGAGCGGCATGCTTGCTCTTGTATTCTTCGTTTGATCAAAGCTTGTTCGCGACGTTCGGCATAACCAAAAGGCGACGGTTTATCGATTAGAATTTAGCTTCAAGGTCTCCTATTGATATTATATATCGAGAGATATACGCGATAGAGATGCAAACGCCTATCAGCACCTATTGACCAGCTCTACAGTTTGGCGGAGGCCGTGAACAGCGCGTTGCATATTAATGAACACGCCCTTCGTCCAAGAGCACATGATATTTCAAAGCATATACTCTTGCTTCTACAGAATAGCAGGTAGAACCCTATCAAGAGGAGAAGACATATACAGCGGTTTAAGCTACACAGACTGTTTTTCACATGGGCGATGTAAATTCTCGTGCGTCAACGAGGTGAAAGGCTGCTGTGGTCATTGGAGTGATATACCGTGCGCTAGAGTGATCTAGCTTTGGTTCAGTGTTAAGATGGCATGACTAGTTCCGCATCGAGACGGATGAAGGCGTTTGCTAGTTCCCACGTATAGAGAGTAATTAGTGCGTTCGGAGCTACCGGTCGCTCTCGAAGACGAGTAGCCAGCTGGGTGACCGTGCATAAGCCGATCGAACAGTACACTCACCGAATCTCTACTAGCGAGCACGGCGCAGGCTCAACCTAGATCGTAGCAGCTAAGAACGACTCCTTGCAGTAGTGGTCAGTAACTGCAGACATTAAAGTACTTCTGGTGAATGCACGTATGCGGTATCAGGCAACCACAAGCGTTGTGGGAGCGGAGGGCGAAAGGGATTTGGCAAGAGAACAGCCGCTTCGTCGTATTGTCCACATTTGTGATACTGCACCAATAACAACAGCAACTAGAAGGTGTGCGATTTGTAAGGTATGTGCGCGTAAAGTATCATGAATGCTTCATGCAGAGTCAGCGACTTGCACGAGTGGCAAAATTTAGTGTCAAAGGAGAAGAGAGGATGCAAATACCGCGCAGGTCCCCGGATGCAGCTAATCCGCGCAATGTAGCATGAAATGTGAAGAGAATTGGAAGATGCTTGGGTAGGCAAATGAGAAGCAGCCTAGATGGTTCGTATAACAAGAACGCTTCACACGTAATGAATATACACTGGCGACTCGAGGCGGAGAGTGACAAGTCAAGTGACTGGCCTATAAAGTAATTATTTCCCTAAATAGGACAAAGACCCCTGCAACTTGGGATTCTGTACTGCCGAGACTGGGCGGATTAGTTGCATCATCGTCCTGAGCGGTCGCTGAATGAACGTCCCATTATTATTAGTAGTGGCAAGCCATGATGTTACACTGACAATATTGTTTTGATCATAAATGCACAACCACCCCTTCGCGTCTGCCTGCCCGTCAAATAGAGGTACGGTTACATTAGCGCAGTCTTGTAAGAAGAAATCTAGGCCACCACACCGATCGGAATAGAGGGATTAATTCCAGGCAGTTGAATTTGCTTAAGCCCCATGTTCGACGATTAATGAAATTAACCTGCCAAGACAAATTATCTGCTCGCAACAATCGTTCCGTAATCCAACGGCGTGGGATTTGGACTTTGATCACCTCGATAGTACATCTATCGGGCATTGTCTACGGAGTACGAAATGACGATAAACCTGGTCTGCGTCGGAGCATGTTATCTTGATACCATTCTTAGGCAAGTACTTCTTTCTTCACATGTCTTTGTCGCAAATGCAGCGTGATCCAGCTGAGATGAACGTGTGCGTGGGATGGCTTATCGTTTTGCGCTTTGCAGCGTGCCCCATTATCCGCGCGAGGATTCGGAATTACGTGCTACGAATCTACAAGTCCGCTGAGGCGCCAGCTGTCCGAATACGCCGAGGTGCTCCAACAGCTTCTCAAAGAAGAACAGGGCGCACGTGAGAGTAGCAGGGTTAGTCTGTACCTCGTGACATGTTTACCTGCTCGCGATACACCGGCCACGGCTAGGATTATGAAATCGTTCGGCGCAGACGCTCGTAGACTTCTCGCGATGCATATTCCGGGAGGGGAGCCGGGAGTCGGCTAGCAGCTACATTACCCGCAGCGAGGCGACCGGAAGCCGTACGCTGGTTAATTACAATGACCTACCTGAAATGACCTTTGGCGAGTTCGTTGTAGCAGCAGAAAGTCTGGAGAGTGGTGAGGATACGTGGTTCCACTTCGTGGTACGTAAACCAATGAATTGCCAATACCTGGCTCGGGATGGAAAAGTTCGGTAAGGCAAGGCACTTAAGACATGCACAGGGTCGAAGCCCGGCGACGACGTTGCAGTGCATCCAGTGCATCCAGTGGCTGAGGCGGTCAAAAGTCGAAGGCGAAAGTGAGCGTTGAGGTTGAGAAACCTGGTCGAGAGGGACTAGACGAGCTGGCGGCTCTCGCCGACGTCGTGTTCTATTCACGCAGCTGGGCTGAAGTGCGTCGTCCATCTCCTACGGTAGTGTCCTTCCTCGACGATCGAAGGAATCTGCTGGGTTGACTATGCGGTGATTATACGGAGTAAGCTCTACGTGAGCGCCGAACAATGCCTGGGTGCCCAATCGGCGAAAGCCCGGCGAGAGTAAGTTATGTTGGCTTCACTGACACTGCCCAAGAATCGTAGCATCCGTCCACAGCCGGCGCTGACAGAAAGATGGTGGCTTGGTCCTGTCTTTTGTGTACGTGGGGTTCATAAGGTGCATCGTGTTTATCATTGCCCGACGGAAATACCGTGTCTTGCCCGGCCACGCAACCAGGATAAGCAATTCGTGTAATCGAGTAGGTCATGCTATCCCCGCCACACTGCAGTCCACTGCCTCCTGGGAGCAAATAATATATCAGACCTCAGGTGAGAAAGCAGACAGCCATGTAGACTAATGAGGTCCTTGTGGTAGTACTGTTGGAGCAGGTGACACGTTCGTTGCCGGGATCTCATTCGGATTTCTATGCCACGGCCAGGACTGGGACAATCAGGCGAAACTCAGGTTTGCCGTGCAGTTGGCTTCCTGCAAGGTCCAGCGGGAGGGGTTTAACGGTCTTGGTTTCGAAGCGCTCAGGCGTCTCGAAGTGGCGTCTGACACAGGATCAAGACTTGAGGTCAAGGAAGGATGATGACTGGGGGACACAAATGGGGCTTGCCGTATAGTGATTGGGAGAGGCCAACATTGAGATAAAGTGCCCATGATTGGGGAACATTGGACTTCCTGGGGTGTTCTCCGCTGATCCAACAACTTCGTAGCAAGTAGCACGGACGACCAATGACTGATGAAACGCTCAAAGATCCACGGGCAAGGCAATGGGCAGAAGAACGGCTGTGGCCAACTATGATCTGCTAGGGATGCACATGCATGAATGACTCGCAACTAGCGCATCCGGTACACTAAGTGGGAAGAACATAGTAAAAAAAAAAATAAAAAAGCGAAACTAAGAAAGACTCCAATGCCATCGTGATCGCCTGGTGTGAAGGATGTGGGAAAAGACTAGCCGAGACTGAAGATCGTCTTTGCTACATATGCTCAGAAAGGGAAGGGTGCATTCGCGTTGTGCCTCTGACAAAAGGGCCTGAAACTATGTGGATGGGTCCAGCGAATCGCATGGATAAACGAAGAGAGAAAAGTGTTAGTTAAGGTGGGAATAATAAGCGGTGAGACTCTACTAGTTTGGGATCAAATAGCTATAGTGCCTACATATAGGTAGTCAATGTTGTGGTGAGAATCCACGCGAGACACGGGGCTCCATCAGGTAGGTGGCTATTAGTGGTGATGTGGGCTAACGGAACTGTAGTAAGACGACTGGGGACGGAGGGCATGGATGCGAGGGGACAGATAGGCGGCTAGCCCAGCAGCTGGCCTAGGCCGGAGATGCTTGTAACTGAACAAGGCAAATACGATAATGTAATAAGCCTGCGCATCTCATCAAAAGCGACTGAGGCGCACGTATTTACCAATTTCTTGTGACTTTTATTCGTGCGCCAGAGGAGTCCCCCACCGATCCCCCCTTAAAGGGACAAGGGTTACGAATCAAGCACCGTCGCTGGGAGCGCCGGAGCCGCCTATTCAGTGGCGTAGCCCGAAATACTGGGGTATTTCTGCCGTCAGCCGTATTGTCGAGACTCGGATTGATCGGTGATGAGGCCAGTGCTCGTATTTTGACCGACCATAGCAGATGAGCCGAATTAAATACCCTTGCGTATTGTGTGTGATGCCTCAAAACGGTGCTGACTTTGCTGAACCTGCTTTATCCATCCTAATCATTACTAACGTTACCGGCAAGCGTTTCGAAAAGCAATAACCTGCGTGTATCAAGTAAAGGTGTAAAAAGTGGTGATATAGGTAGCTCGTCGTTGCATACAGCGACTAGACCGTGATGATCATGCTTGTCCTAGTTAAAGCAAGTGACTCACTTACGGTGATTTGCAACTATAAAACGCTAGCCCTAGCAAGGTTGCCGGGGTTTTCGTGGCATTATGCTTGTACCACACACTGCACGGCTCGCCAATGAGAACCGGCATCATAGCTAGATGGAGAGCTGGATAAGCAGAATCGAACATCTGATAACCCTCCTATCTGGGCAAGCCGCCCGGAAGATAAACGGCCGCTCGGTACGCTGGTTTACACACGACGGCGCTAATTGTGACGCAATGTCCGGTGTTTTCGAGATCTTATGGGCATGCCGACGGCGATGGTTCACTTCCAGGATTACCTTCGTAAGTGGTATTAACCTGTCAGGGTTAGGAGAACTGATAGATCAATCATACCAGGTTCTTGGTGTTATAAACAGAACCCGCTTTCAATAGACCCTGCCCACTCCTACATGTAGACAAAACACTTTACAGGCGGTTAGAGATGGTGCTATCAGATGAGCTGGAGGAACGTCTCCGTTGGCTCATTTCATGGGTCATCCCGATGTGGAGGAGCTTTGCGATTCCTGGGTAGCAGATATTGGTATTGAATGTGACTGATGAACATACACATGGGCCTGCAGAGTCGTACGCCGAGCGAAGCCCCGAGAAGAGAAAGGAGTGACATATTCATAAATACATTAGCGAGGATCCTGTTTAGGCTTATGAGATGTGCTACTAAGTAAGAATCTGTTGCGGCGTGGTGAAAGTTGCTGATGAATTGGAGACGAGTGGTGAAACGACGAGAGTGCACACAGACTAGAAACGAGTGAGCCGATCCCTCCTATGGCTAGTATTGGCTTCCTCGATATCCAGCTCGGCCTGGTTTACGAGGAGCATACTATTTTAGACTGTAGGCGCGTCCATGGTAGACGCAGTCCGCATGTGTAACAATACATCTGTAAGGTACATCTCTGTTTGGGGCCCGCCATAATACGCAGGACATGCCTCCCTTCAACCGAGCAGCGCTAATAATAATAGTGTGAAGGGCAGTGTGAAGGGTATGCTTTAAAGTTGGTACAGGCACGAAGAGGTGGAAAACCTGTAATATCGCCAGCTTTATCCGCAGGTTAATCAGGCCGTTTACTACTATACAGTAGTATTAGCTGGAGAACGGACTTTTCTCGAAAATAAAAATCACACGCTATTGGCTCAAATGACATGGTTCAGGCCGTGGCTTAGAGAGTGACGGAACACTACAGATGTACACCGGTACTGGATACCTTGTATGCGGTGAAAGGAACGCATAACTAAATCCAGTCAGGCATCCGAATTTGCGTTTGACAGTCCTAGTGGTCAGGTCTCAAGAATGTTCAGCCTCCTGAAAGTGGCCCACACTCTAATATATAGCCGCTTACTCTCCTGAAAGATAGATGATCGATACTAACTTATAGGACTTGGATGATGTCAATACCCTCAACTGGCGTATCATCTCTGTGGCGGATCGACCAGCCATCTGCTGTACGTACAGTTATATGGACATACTAACGTCCACTGGTGCGCAAATTAGACTAGAGGCAACAAGTATCATTATTCTACATAGTAATATTCCATAGAAGTTTAGCCATCAGCTTCAGAAATTCAACGCTATGACGCTCTGAGGCTAAAGGGAAAGTAAAAATGGAAGATGGATATATTCTAGAGCAATTATGCATTCAATATCAAGGGGCAAGGATTTTATGACTCTCTGTTTGGAATATAACCAATTATATGTTGTGGATGGAAGTTCACCGACACAAACTTGCAGGCTGGATAAAAGCCAATGACAAAGCGCATTGCTGCGGCAGGTTATTTTATTCCTATTCTGCTTGGTATGGTTGGAAGTAATAACGGAGATGATGGACACAAGTAATGCACACCTGGGTCTTGCACATGTTGGTATGAGAACCTCCGCCAAGAGTGTAAGAATGAGATGTCTGACTTGAAGTAAGTAGCTGTAAGGGTCCACAGAAGTACCGCTTACCAGACGCATGCATAAATTGTAGCGCAGACGCAGCTTTGCTAATGCCGAAAACTGCTGTAGAAAGCTGAAGAGCTTGGCCATGTCAAACCATCTGCAGACTGCAGCCAGGTAGCAACACAGCGAGTACGGTAGTACTGACCGACAAGTACCACGTCACCCCTACCCGAATAGCATGGCTAGTCATCTGTGTGTGCTCAGGGCTATCAATGATGAGTGGCATCCAGGAGGCACACCGACTGATGCTCATGGCGTTCTTACTTTGTGTTCATGACGAGAGACACGTCAACAACCTGTCACCCTGTCAGCGCAACTATCGTGAAATCCCTTAGCGCAACCTGCGCCGCAAGCAGCCCTGATTTGAATGCACAATGTGGACAATGTGGATAAGACAAGTTGCACCTTGTACGCTGGCTTGTGAAAGTAAACAGCAAGCTGTCATATGCTCGAGAGAGATGCGCATACCGTGAGGCTGTGGTATCAAGATTCTGGCACCAATTTCACCGAGTTGATTGGAGTGCCAGAACCAAGCCCCGAAGCCTGGATAGTTCGCCATAGAGAGGTCAGCCTTCTACCACTTCGGTAACTTGCCCATGCTGAATGTGGGCCAATGCAAAGTACGCATTAGTCTTCAGTAGTGGCGAGGTGCCGTCTGACTCGCAGCATTTGCATGTGGGCTACCCATAACGAACAAGAATTGAAATTTAGTGTAATGTTTAATAAGTTCCCTCACAAGTCTTATGCCCTTGCGGCGCGAATCAACATGGGAAGAACTTAACCGAGTATGGATACTGCTACCGCCAAACCTTGCGACATGGCTCATTACACACAAAAGAGATGGGAAGTGAGATCGGGATCATCCTATAGAATCCTGCGAGTGATATCAGTATTTCTGTTGCATGATGCTCACGTTAGGCTATACGTGTATTGGGAAGTGTAACGCTTTCACACGGAACCAAGCAGCAAATCGTTGTCGGATGCCTCCCTGGCTACAGATTACTATTTGTAGCGATCAGTTCAAGCGGGACTTTTCTTCGTATACTGGTGAACTTCGGTCAAATATCAGGGCTTAAGGCGTGGAGGGTTTCATTTGTCGCTAACACTCACACGCGCCATCCTCATGGGAGGGAACTGCGTAGTGCATAAATGGCGGCTTGTTGGGGTCATGCAGCGTGCTGCGCAGATCAACGACCTTCTGATAGACTATGTATGAAGGTCGAGGCAAGTCGCCAACCGATTGGATAAATTATCGCTCTTCTCGTTTGCTTGGCTGGCTGGCTGGCATCTCTTTAGTCTAGCAGAGCGCGGGCGAGCAGGTATGTATGGCTGTTTTAAGTGTGGGAGTCCGTCCACTCAGGTGCTAGCACACTCCAGGTTATACTACCTACTGTAAATGCACTGGGGGGGCTACTGGTAGGTACTTGATTCAATTTGGGAACTCTGAATTTATGGCGTCTAAGAAGTCAAGGTACTGCGCACTGCCAGCAGCAGACGAGCCAAATGATACCCACTAGCTACAGCAAATGCAGTAAGCCACCTGAAGTCTCTGGTACCATGTCGGAATCCAATGAGTCCCAGTGGCACGCCACCGAAGAGCTCAAGAACGAATGGTGATAGTGCTCCTAACATCATTCCATAATGCCTGAAGCTTCAAGGGCCCCCTGTGCAGGGGCCCGTGGATCAGCTAGTGTACTACTGTATAGCACGGATGCACTTTCGCCTCTGTGGCTAATAAAACAACGAGGGAGAAAACTTGTCTTAACCTTGGATAGAGCCCTGAGGGTCTGCCTAGCCGTTGCTGGCGGCTTATTATTGGAGATTCATAATCCTAGACTTTGCCAAAAGATACCTCCCAACGTGGCCGACACACGCGGGATTGATCAAGCATCTTGTCGTATTTTACAATGATAGGTCGCAACGGCTAGATGCTTCCTCGTCAGACGCGCATGATCATGAAGTACGAGGGCGTCTTGGAAGTCGAGCCGCCGAAACGCAATGTATTCGCTAGTCCTGCCACCCAACCTTGGTTACCAATCTAGGTTGCTAGGTCCGTTGACAGTCCTCTTATGGCTGAGCGGGCTTCGTCACTCTCTTAACTCTCACAAGACCCTTTTGCAGATTAGGCGGGCGTTGAGACGGTCTAGACATGTAAATGCGTGCGTGCACTGTACTACATCACGTCACGATGTAAGTCCGAGGCCCTTTTATTAATGGAACACAACCCTGAGATAGATCCCTGCCAATGCTCAGCTTCTGCAGTGCCGCGAGGTAAAGTTCATCAGCGCCGCGTACATGGCTGGCTTGGTAGCACGCAGTAGAGCGCCGGCTGCAGGAGACCTCCGCTATAAGGGCTTATTCACGGAGTAATTAGGCTCTCTGACTGCAAATCCTACCCTCCTACGCTTTCTGGTCTATTGCTAGGTACTAGGTAAGTAGGTGGTAACTTTTATTACCTACCTTGTTGACTCTAGCCGCCACCAACCACGGCACAGGTTTCATGGACGACGCAAGCCTAGATATTTGGAAACCCTATCTTGCTGCTACCATATCGCAGAGAACCAATCGTAGCCCACTAAATTGCCGGCTTATTCGATCCTGGGACTGTTTCATAAACACAGATCGTGTAAGCCCAGACCTAACAGCTCCTCTTGCTAGCACACTACTATACTACATAGGTACTCGAGGTGGTCGATCTCATACTTCTTCGTATTACATAGGACTCATATCTGATTTGGTCTTGCGTTGGAACGGAGTCGGCGAAGCAGCCGTGCTCCGTCCCGGTCCGTTCGCCACTTGCGTTCTACTAGTAGTATTTATGATCCCACGTACTAGTGTTCAGATGGTGGTGGTATTAGTGGCGGTTACTTATTACAATATGCAAGTTCATCTGAGCATCGTCTGTAGATGAACCCCTGGAGGTAGATCTCATTAGATTGCTATTGGCGGGGATTTTGCAACTCCAGTACGTTGCCAAGCACACAAGCACACAAGCAAAATATCCCTCTGTGTCTTTGGTGGCATCCGGTCGAAACAAACAAAAAGCCAGGTCTCGCAAGCGGACATGTATCACAGTTGGGTGGATTTTTGCCTTGCGGGGATGAAGGAGCAATTTGACATGACCCGAAAGCCAACTGCAGACGGAATATATCCTAGTACAAGCACTGAATCACGGCGCGTGCCTCGCGAGGATGGGCCTAAGATCCAAGCCAAACGTCTTGGGGTGGATTTGCGGGCAGGGAAGCCAGATTGATGGCACAGCGACCTGATGAACATAAACACGGATTTCGTCTCCGCACACTCCCTGCCCCGGTGAATCTCACCCCTTTTTAATGTTCCATTCCGCCCCAAACAAAGTCATTTGCTGGCCCTTGCAAGCGTCGCCGGCGTCGTTACTGGTACTGCTTAGGCCCTGGAATCCATCGTCTCGACTTGTCTGGCTCAACCTGCCCGGGCGACTGGGCGTTAGAGACACCCCTTTCGGTCCAACCAGAAAACCCCGAGCCATTCTACTAGGTACTAGTATACTCTACTGCGTACAGTCCACGTACGCAAGCCCACAAGCCCTTCTTATTGCGAAGGGCGAAGCAACTGCGTCCCTATGAGGCCTACTACAGTACGTATTCACTAGTCAGTCCTCTTCGTCTGTACTTCAAGGTATCTCTTGAGTAGTATTTCACGGCCAGGGGCGATACCTTGTTGGCGAGCCGCTTCCCGTCGCAGGACTGTACCGCTGAGTATTGCCGGTCAGCATGAAAAGCTCAGTGCCTTTTAAGACCTGAGGTTGACCTGCTAGTACAAACCTCCTCACAGGCCATGACAGGGCCTTGACGCGCTCTCAAGCCTAGTCAGATGGACATCATCTAGGGTTACCTTATTAATGGAACCGCCCTCGGGTTGGAGGGCGTCCTTAGCGTTACCGAAATAGCGTGACGGGCTCCCTTGTATTTTTGGCAAAGAAACGGCAAGTGATGGCCGCTTGAGTCGCGACCTATACACCCCATCCATATTGTGACACACCACCCTTCATGGCTACAGTGGTAGACCCACAAGACACAAAGCAAGGTTTCTTTCAAGGCTTTGATATGTACACCCCAACGTTTTCTTATCATCGACCCGTTTCCCAGCTGCTGCATCAAATGTGCCCGCTAACCCCTACCCTCTTTCGTCCCCACGCCTCTTAATGAATATGGATGGAAAAGGCAAGAAGGCGAGGGGGCCCCCAAGGATTGCTGCTTCAGCGCCTACTGGGCGTGGCTTTGTCCGATCGACTGGTTCGAAAGCCGTTCCTTTGACCGGGGACTAGTGCTGCATAGTCTGTACGGAGTATACCTTGAATGCGAGCCATCAAAGTTGAAAGACTTTTGCAACCTCCCTAGTCTAGTCCGCTACACCAACGCTACCATCACCAATCCGCCCGTCCCCGGCCATAGACTGTACTGCGTAGGCACAATGAAAGGAGGATCCTTTTCTGACTTAGCAATCTGGTCAGATCCCTGCCGGAACCATATGACGCAGAAAGAATGTCCCGACGAATCGTCATACAGGTGAAGTATACACACGAGCACACGCTCACTTGCATACACATGCCAAAGCGGCCAATGTCTCTAAAAAGGTATTACTTCTCGGCCCTACCACCCCAATATAGTCCACCCATATGCCGCTTGATAAAAACTACTTTGCTCACGACTCATCTGGTGTTTTCTTTATGACTGAACCCTTGATATCAAACATGCTACATTCTTGACTGAGTAGTCCGAGGCCTCTCCTTACCAGCTCTTACTACAAAACTACCTTCCACCCTCCCGGGAGCCTTTCGCTAGAATTCCCACCTCTTTATCAGCTGTATTCAAATCCATCTAAGAGCATACGCAACTTTCACTAGAGAGGCCAGCTACACCAAGCTGACCTACAAGATGATGCCCTCAGTCTTTGGGGCAAATATTCCGCAAATCACCCCGCCCACCTACATAAACGACCCGATATCAGACGAGTTCTCAAGAGAGCTGGCATTTCTAGACTCGAACCGTAGACTATCTCGTCCTCCCAATGGACAACGGACGTCCAGTGCCATGCGGGTAGTGAAGCCCAGCAGTGCCAACAACAGCCCACAGTCCATGATGGCTCGGCGGAGAACGTTGATGAACGACAGCAATTTGGCCCGGCGACGCCAGCAAGCTCTAGATCAAGCTGTACTACAGCAGATGCAGGATACAACACTCTGCTATACGAATCATCCAGACCCGGTAAAGAGGAGTAATCGTCCTGTCAGTTGGCATCCCAGCTCGCATCTCTCAGAAGCGCAGCAAATGTCCATGCAGATGCCTCAGGTTGACTTCACGCAATACGCAATGCACATGCCAACATCATGCTACACGAAAGATGGACTCTCCGGGTACCAAGCTTTACCGCCAACGCCAGCGGCATACTCTGGACATACTTCGCCAGTATCCAGTTACTCGCCATTGCTACTACCCTATTCCACAGCAGCGCAATCAACTGCTATGCCAGCATATGTGTCCACAGATCCATGGATTCCTACACCGCAGGTACCATCAAACTACTTCAACACAAATGGGAGCCTCGACGCAATTGATCCCTTTTCAACTTACACAACCCAGACGTCATTCAATTGGAACACACACGCACCACAGCGACTGGATTCTTGCACAGCACCACCGACTCCAGAAGAGTTTCAGGCCGTGCAACAATCAGAGTCTATGCCTCCCGAGGAATCAATACCATATCAACCCCTTGCGGATCCCGATGAAGAGGAGGAAGAAGGAGAAATTCTGATCGGGATGGGCCTTTATGATCCCCCTAGCAAAACGGAATCAGACCCAGAACTAGATAATTACCGCAAGACGACATCGCAGTTTCTCGGCATAACGTATCGGAGTGGCAAAGGGTGGAAGTTGGAGGAGGCTTGGGAACCACCTACTACGGATGATGAAGACGGCGATGAAGACGCCGAGAGTGATGAACAAGAAGAGAGGGACACAACTACAGAGTCACCGCCGGCGCAGCAGCCTTGGATATGAATGTAAGGTTTGCTGTCCTCAATGACCTTAACAAAAGGTCACGACATGCATTCCCCTGCTTTGCCCATGAGGACTCTTGTAGCTGAAGGAAAGGGCAATAATGTATGCAAATCACGAAAATAGTTTGAAAGAACCTACCGGTTAGGAAATGGTGTCCATCTCATGGAAGCCTTAGTCCTACATCCGGATACGGATCAAAAAAATTAAGAAATCAAGTTTCATCCAAGACACGCATCAGTTCAAAACCCCTATATTCCCGGCTTGTTGCGGGAGTGTTGTTTTATGTGAAAGCGCTGGCAAGCGGCTTACCAGAACCTGCTCCTAAAAATGTGATAGATCGTCCAGCAGTTATACAGACATAGGCCTGTCTGCTTCCGCATCCTGCAATAAGCCGCCGTTGGTGATGTTGATCAGGCTGATGATACAAGTTACATGAAATGATGGAGAACGAAAAAGATGGACAGGGATCCTAGTCATCATGAGGCAGGTACGTACCGACGAGCCCCGGTTTGTGGTCATCGAAGTGCTAAATACCCACATGCATGTAGGGGTCCTGCGAGCTGCTGGGCCCTCTAAGGTGGATACTGGTAGGCACTGGTGTGCACTGGTGGGGGGGGGAAAGAGGTACGTATATACTTCCTGCATCCATCGACATAGGCTGCATGGATCTTCCCTTCAAGAGCTCGCGTCGTCCTGTTGGAAAAATAGCTGCAGCTTCTGCAGCTTCTGAATAAGGTGTGGGCCCCACCCCAGCTTTTCTCTCTTTCTTATTGCCCGCCCTCTCTTGTTCTCTGCCCCCACCCTTGGCCCTTCGAGAATACTCACAGACATGTGGGAGACCCACCGTCTTATTCTTTCTTTCTAGCAGTCTGTCTTCCTTCTCCCCTACAGGCCTTCAGGGGAGAAGGCCAAGGTATGGGCGGTCGGACACTTCCGGGCGCCCTGTGCCTTCGGAATGCCCTGTTCGTAGATGTGCATGCTTGTGATGACTGAAGGGAGCTCTCTTGACAAAGTAACTTAGCTTACAAGCCCAAGTTGATTCGCTGACCGTCCACCAGGGCATTTTGAAGACTTTTCCCTGCCAGCATGTACTGCAGTAGTACCTGGCTTGCTTGGATACGTACTGCGACCCTCCGTTTCACCTGGATGCGAACACGGAACAAATCCTAATCTCCACGCTCTCAGGTAATTACTGGTCGCTTGCGTCACATGTTTGTTTCGTTTGGGATATGTCCAGGTAATTTGCCGTCTGATCCTCATTAATTGCTGGCTGGCTGGCCGGCTGGCCGTCCGCCCTATAGTGTACGTGTACTTTTCGAGGAGAAGCGTGTGATGACGGCAGATACGAACATGGACCGAGATTAGGGGCGTTACTTAACTTAACCATCTCTACCCAACCTTACCTGACCTCATGAGATTCCGGCTATCATTGGACTCATAAACCCCATGCAAAAATTAGGCAGCTTAATATATCGCCGTAATGTCACTCAGCCCATTTCAAGGCAATAAGAGGATTTATAGACGTATTGAAGTATGTATAAGAGGTTAAACCGTAATGACGCTTTGTGTATCGGTTGGAGGTGAGATTGTCGAAAGCTTAGAACAAAAGCCTTTAAGCAACAATTAATACTAGACTTGACTGTAGATGGCTACTGCTCCTTGCCTCTAGTCGGGGATCGTTCCGAGTAGAGAAAGAGAGCTTTTTGATCAGCCTCAATCATAAGGAGCGAATAAGATTATACAGGCCAATTCCTATTGTCTCTGCTTCTCGATACACTTGGTATCTCGGTAACATAACTCTCCAATGTTCGGCGTTGTGATTCCGATAATTCCGTCATCAGAACCCCACGTGCCCCTCCATTAACCTCTTCCGACTATCGCGCCATCATCGAAGGAGCTGTTTTCCTATTTGCTCTTGTACAGTATAACTCTAATCCCCAAATTAAAGAACAAGCAGCAATGGCGTTGCGTCCAGTTACATTTGATATGAAGACTTCTGACCACCCACTTGCAACTTCTATGCGACTGGGAAATCTGTTATGTGGGTGCCCGGTTCGGCACATTGCCAATACTACAAAATATACTGGGCAAGACGGGCAGCCCTACGATCGTCCGTATCCCATCATACAATCAGAGCCATTACTGCACAATATCAAACGACTCAGTACGCCACCAAAGCTATAAGAAACCCTCACGCTGGAGACAGGATCTCGAGCTTCCTGATGGTCAGCCGGCCTTAGGGGATTCGAATAGCCAATCAGGTAATCAATTTTCGTCCTCTTCCCGAGACTTATTGTAAAGCCTACCAAATCCCGCCAAGTGTGATCAAGGTTGTTGTGGTGCGAGAAAGAAAACTAGAGGTGTTGCGACGCTTTACTTTGTCTAACCCGAATTTGCCCTAGTCTTCTTACTGGAAGGCAGACTTATACACCATTAGGAGAGGTACAGGAATCTAGAAGTCTAGGTGTTGGTGGGAACACAACAAGATACGGGACAAGTGAGTTCCTAAAAAATTTATCACATCCTACAGCCAAAGTATGTGCAAGACGTGCCTGATTTTTACTCATTTGCCAGGTCCTCCTGTGGTAAACCTGTGTACTCGCGGACGTTTTCTCCAGGAATAAAACGTAGTAGAAGGCCTGCAATGCAATCTACCATGTGTGTACGAGCAGGATTATACTACGCAGCTCACGAGCTGCCTGAGATTGTCACCCAGCCACAATATTGTGACTCGGAGAAGACTTGGCATAGAAACGGTAGCCCATGTCTGTGCGTAACCAACAGTCCAATAGGCGTTATTCAACCATTCAGGAACTAGTGGGTGAGCTGTGCAATGACGGTTATGAAAGGCTTAAGGGGCGCAACCTCGGAAAAGTATCGTTGCGCCTATAGTTTACAAATCCGAGTCCTGTCCGAGGATCATAACTCCGTAGTGAAGGCGTTGAAGGAAAAACAGAATTTTCCGAGCTAAGATGCAAGTTCTAGTGATCTAGCAATCAGATGGCTTCACTCCGGTAAGCAGCAGATTCTGCTTTCGTTACTAAACAAATCTGGCTGGGCAATTAAAGTGAGCATCTAGTCTCGAGCTGAACAAATAATAATGCCAATCAAAATCAGCTAGGAAGAATCTAGAACACAGAATACCATTTGCAAATACCAAGGGAAAGGGGTCAAAACGTTTCTTTCTTCAATAGGCGGCCACTAAGGTCAAATACTATTTGTTAATTAAAGTGATTAGTTTAGCATAAGCGGCCCACGGGCTGATACCACGGGTCACTAGTCAACACCGCGCTATTTGTAAGTATCCCGCCTAGCAAATTTAAATTCCTTCTCACATGGTGGGGCACCGCCAACGGCATTTCGACATATCTCTCTTAACCCAGCAACTCCTATGCGAAGCAGGAATTTCAAGCTAAATTCAGCAGAGCAGGTGCTTGACCAGAACGGGAGGAGAAACCAAGATTTCACAGCTGCCCCTCCGTTCTCGACAGGCCTCTCTCCAATTCCATTCCCATCACACGCGGGAAAATGGTTCAGTATATCCACACGCCCTGGCGGAACCAGGAAGAGCTATTACGAGTCCGTCAGCAATTTTACCCTTCCTCGATGCCATGGTCGACCAAGGCCAAGCCCAACGCCACGACAAGCACTACGAGTCCTCATCACAGCACTGCCCTATCAGCTGGTACCCCGGCTGACGGCTCCCGAGCAGAAGGAGATGAGGACGCCGCGGAAGACTCGAGTACTGTCGACGCCGAGAGGCGGCAGCAGCAGGCCGTCTCGCGCGTCTCTATGTGGATGCAACGCGGCGGATGCCCCCACTTAGTCGAATCGACGGCCCTCCTGACGGCTGCCATCCTCAGTGATCTTCAGGAGACCAGGACTAGGGCCAACTCGTCCTCCTACGCTACCAGAGCCGCCTACTCGGCTGCGTTTAGTCGGTGCGTTATGCTCATCAGTTACTTATTCACCGGTTTTTTCTTCTTCCGCTATTCTTTTCATCCCTAGGCATCCCCTATTTCTCTCCTCCCTCCGGAGGACACTACCCCTTCCTAGTTTGTGGCATTTGCGTCGTTTTTTAAACAGAAAGTATCGGGCACTCCTTAAGCACGGTGCAAATTGCGAGACATGGCTGCTCGGTATTTGAACTTTGCAGACCCGCTTTCGGTCAAGGCACCACACACGTATTAAGGAGATTGTCAGTTATGATGTTGCATTCCGTCTTTTAGACTGCGGCAGTATTCTCAATCTGAGTTTTACTCTGCTAGCTTAGCCCTTGGTTGAAGAAAGAATTCTACGGACCCGCTAATGTATCCGCCGTAGTTTTGTCACTGGCTTGCTAGATGGTCAGCAGGATAAGCTCCGCAAGTTGAGCATGTATTCCATAGCAAAGACCATCGGTCTGCCGGCAACCTTTGTCGAGCTTAGACATCAGGCTACGCACGAGCAGCTGCCCTCGCTGCTGAAGCTCAGGTCCGCTGCCAAAAACGCCCTCGCGTGGATTTGGGACTTCTACTGGAAGGATCTAGCTCCGGTGCACAAGGGAATTCGTGAAGGCGTACTATCAGACCCGCAGAGAGATTTGCTTCAAAGATACTTATGTGAGCACAATGAGACCTTAAAAATGGGGCTCCAAAAGCAGTTGCAATCATGGGATAAAAACACTTTACTACAGACGCTTGCAAGCATCGCTGCGTCCTCGGAGGAACCGCCCATAATATTAGAAGCTCTTCAGCTTTCTCACACAATATTAGATGGGGGTTTCGAGGCATCTTCAACGATAAAATCAGAGATTAGGCAAGTTCCCAGAACGAAGAACCTAGAGGCTATTCGTGTTGAGCTACAGGCGTTGAATGAGGAGCTTAAGCCTACACCGATGGACCGTATAGATCAAACGATGCTATCTGATGAGGCACCGAGTCAGTCAGTAGGCTGGACTCGGTATGAAGGGACGTGGACGCCAAAGCCTATAGGGGTAGTGTAGAGGCCACAGGAATCTAATACTAAATACGACTACCAGGACGACAGCAGAAAAAGCCTACCTATTGTTTTCTTTTGACATGATTATGCCTTTATAGACGTCAGGTTGGGCGCCAAAGGACAACTCTGATACCAATCCTGCCTGATCATAGCCGAAGAATCCGGGCTTATGAAACCTCATGGAGACGAGGAAGGAACTCCAAAGGCTCGCTCTGGTGAATCACCTTCGTAGTGGTCCATCGGTTATCAATCATTTGACGAATTTGTGGGTGTAGCCTGCTCTATATATATAATTATTCTTGAGCCATTTTCTGTACTGCACTGTATCACCAAATGCCCATGGTCGTGACGTTTGCTCCACCTAGAATAAGATGTGCTACTTCACCACGTATTCAGTGGTCTTCTTATTACAGAGGTTCGGGTGTAATTCACTACCAATCGATAACCAGACGACCCTTGCCAGCTAGCCTGTCCGATAAGCAGTCGTTTCACAGCCCGTACCAACAAAGTCGACGTCATTGTGAGGCGCATTGTGACTGCAGCCCCAAAGCTCCGAGCTTCTCCACCTTAGCTTGAAGAGGGTCAGCAGAAGCTCGGCATTGCATTACATGTATCGTTCGTGCGTGTGAGAAGCCCCCCATTTGTCAGCCAGCCGGAGAAAGAGCAAAGAAGCACGCAATCTGAAAGTTGGGCCAAAAAAGACGGGCCATATCATTAATACAGCTCTTCTGCCCTCATGAATTTATTTGCGAGAGCTGTAAGGCCTTCAGCTTTCAAACCGACAAAACTTGCATCCTTGACTACCACTGTGAGTTATCGCCCTCTGCCCCAGATCGGTTGGAAGGAGATGATTGGACGGGAGCTTTGAGGGGAAGAAGATTGGGGGTTTGGGGAGGTGCTGAGAAGGAGAGGAAGAGATGCTGTTGTCCCTCCAGGTACTCAGATCGTCCAGAAACTAACAAGATATTCTCGCTTATCTAGCTCGCATCATCACGCGCCATGCATATCCAGTCAATTCCTATGTGTAAGTGCCTCTTTTACTCAAGTTGTGCAATGGGGGCCTATCTTTCCCCTTGATCCCATGTTACACGTTAGGTGGGGGGATGTGATGGCAACGGGGACTGTGTGACATGTGCTCAGTCTTTACTGCGAGCTAACAACAAGGCACGCAGGGACGGGGAAGAGTGATAACTATGCGTACCTCGTTGTCGACGATAAGTCTAAGGATGCTGTGATCGTCGATCCTGCAAATCCTGAGGAGTAAGTCACCATGTGCCAAGAATTTCTTATGGCCATCGCTGCGAGCACTATCTTCCTGTGTGCCTATGGGTTGATTAAGGAATAGTCAGATACCTGACGGAAGTGACTGACATACCTTCATAGGGTTGCTCCCGTCTTGAAAGAAGCTATCCAGGCTGGCAAGATCAATCTCACAGCTATCGTCAACACACATCAGTAAGTTAGCTTGGTTGTAGCTGTTTTTTCATTTCTTTGCTCATGACCACCAACTCACGTTCGCCATAGTCACTGGGATCACTCCGGTGGGAACAAGAAACTGGTCAGTAAGCCCACCAATTTGGCTTATTCAAACATCTAACGCAAATGGAGGTGAATAGTTGGGCGAGCTTGGCACACCTAACCTCCCCATAATCGGTGGCAAGAACTGCGAAGCCGTCACTAAGACGCCGGCTAACGGCGAGCCCTGGAGCATCGGAAGTATCGCAGTGAAAGGGCTCTATACGCCTTGCCACACTCAGGACAGCATCTGCTGGTTCATGCAGGATGGTGATGACAAGGTCGTCTTTACTGGAGACACACTGTTCCACGGTGGTAAGTTGGTGCTCTCTCACCGCCGCTGAACAGTCAAGGCAAAGCAATAGGGACATGGGAAGAGCATGTGGCTAAAGCGCAGTACGATAGGTTGCGGAAGGTTCTTTGAGGGCAGTGCAGAAGAGATGCACACAGCCCTGAACAAGACTCTCAGCTCGCTGCCGGACGATACCAAGGTCTATGTGAGTATTTGTCTACTTTACATATCCGACCTCGATCAGAGAGCCAGCTCGGGCTGACGAGGCAAGCAATGCAGCCTGGCCACGAGTACACCAAAGCCAATGTGAAGTTCGGCATCTCTGTGCTGCAGAACGAGGCGATTCAAAAGCTGCAGTCATTCGCCGAGAACAACAAGGAGACACAGGGGAAGTTCACAATTGGTGATGAGAAGGTACGTATTCAGCTCTTCGCTAATGAAATACAACGAGGGCTGGAGTGTATGGAGACTAAACGGTTTTATAGCAACATAATGTGTTCATGAGGGTAGAGGTAAGTTTTCAACAAATCATTACAATCCAGCCGTGAGCGACCATGTAGCTGATGATCGCTCTCTGAAAGGACCCCGATATCCAAAAAGCTACTGGCAAGACAGACCCCGTGGAGGTGATGGCTACACTACGGGAGATGAAGAACAATTTCAAGTGAGTAAGTAGTATGAAAAAGGTCTTGCATTCTACCGCGACACGTATTGATAATATGATTAGACCACCAAGCGAGAGCAAATTATAAGGCCCATAACGGAACACGACATATGAAGGGCAACATAGGAAGGAAGCCATTCTATGTACCAGGCAGTACAGCGGGAACTTATGTCCATCCTCTAGGGACTATCACCGGATACCAATGGGCCGTACCAAACACGGATCTCTGTGCTCTGAGAACGATAACTAGTTTTTTCTATCTCGCATGTGATTGAATCTATCCTAAAAAACTAGCATTGAAATAAAATACATGTTGCTGCAAGAAATGTTTCCAACAATCACCAAGCCTCCCGCTCATAGAATAATAGAGCAAGACGCCACCAATGGCAAAAGATAATCATCGGACCGCCAATTGAATGTTTCAATGACGGGGGTTTTCCATCTCGCTTCATTGTCCACACTTGCGCGCTGTTTGAATTTCGAGACGACAAGCTCTAGCATATGTTGAAGCTATACTTTCATGTGTAGGTAATGACGGGTTGAAGGGAATTGGTAGGTAGGTAGATATGCAGTGTCCTGAAGAGGTAGAAGCAAGCGCAAAAGGAAGACCCACGGACGTGTGGGTGGGAGTAGATATTACCATAATCACGGAGTTGATTTGATATGTCAAATTCCCTTCTTCGGGGTGAAAGGATACAAACACCATTACGCCGATATGACCACAGCACGCCTGCGAAAAGCAGACAAAGTCCCCATCTGAAATGTGCAGATCAATAACTTCATTGCCAAACAGCCCGGTACAAGGCGTTCGGGGCCTGCGCAAGCGCGGCCTTCTCTCATCAGACTGAGGGAAACTTCTTGGTGCTTATCGTGAATAGGTGTTGAAGTTCAAAGGAAAAATTGGTCGTGGAGCGAAATTTTCTTGACAAAAGTCAGTGGCTGGCCAGTGACTGAGTGGATACTCACTGCTCGGCCAGCTGTGCGCAGCTGGCTCCCAATACACATCTTTGTAAGCACTAACTGTGCGTCCATATGGTCTATGCTCGCATGCTGAGGATAATTACAGCAAGATAAAGGCTGGTTCAACGAAGGAAAGTCGAACACTTGCCGAAAATTTCAAGGTGACACCGAGTGGACAACTCAATAATTTACATGCTCTGTCCTCATTTATGCAAAAGAGTCTACAGATCCCCTTTCTCAATAATCTCTACGGAGTATAAGTCATATACAGAAGCAGCCGCTATGAGACTGTAGTTAGATCTAATTTATCATCCCTCCAAAGTTATACAGAACGATAGGTATATATCCTCCGCTTACTTGTTTCAGCCTTGCTGTGACTCAGTCCAACAAACCCTACATTGCTACCTAGAGGTTCATCAACTCCGCCGTTCAGCTTACCGCTACCATCGCGAGGATTCATGTCGCCAACCATACCAGGGACCTTCTTCAAAGCTGCAGCTCTGCTGCCCCAGAACTCATCGCTCTCAAGCTCACTCACTGCACCTTTCCACTCCGCGCCAAACCGAAACATCGCGAAGCCGTCGAGGACCTCCCCCCAACGCCGGCCGTAAAAGAAAGTAGGCCATAGCTGCGGGAGAATTGTCACGAACGCCCACAGTGATAGTAGGATCAGGACCAGTTGGTATGGGACGCGCCCAGGTACGATGTTGTTCACTGGTTCTAATCCGAAGATTCCTACATCGGATGTAGCATTAGGGGAAGACGTCCAGTTTCCCGGTCCCCGCCCCATTACCGCCACTGCCGCCTCTCCAAAAAGTTTAGACAAAGCGAGGGCCATTCGCGCCGGGGACAGCGTGGGGTACTGGTAAGATCTGCTCTCGAACTTGAAGAGTGGTACACCCTTGGTAGCTAGATTCGCTCCGACCCAGCCGCTACAAGTTACCGAGATGGCCCGATCGCACTTTGGAGGGCCCATGTAAGCCAAAGGCATGCTAGTAAAGGCCGTATACACAAGTGTATGAAGGCCTACGACACCGGTTGCTTCCGCTATGATACTGGTAAAGTGGCTGTCCATAAGTGGTGCCTCTTGCTGGAAAGTTGAGAAGGTATTGGTCGTGGCTGAGAGAAAAGCACGCCCAGTATTCGTCACTGCCTTGCAGCGGATGCCATAACCGAGGTAGGTTTGGTTGTCGAAGGCCGAGACAGACGAGACGACGAACGGAATGCTGGACATATTTAAAAATGTTTCGTCCGGCTCGAAGCCTGTCGAGGGCGCATAACTTTGCCACATAACTAACTCGAGAGTGCCATTGACGGGGAGATTCGTCGCACCGCCGTATGCAGTACCGCCCATTGGATCGGCATTCGCCGCCATAACGTATTGATAAGTCGTAGCATATACGTCGAAGTGGTCGAAGAACACGGCTTCAGTACCTCCAGTTAACTGTGCAGTTTGCATTGTCGAAATATTTGTGCCGTAGGTTCGAGAGTTGGTAAAGGCAGGTTTCGCCGTCCAGTTGTTTATTGCCTTCACTTGGAGAAGCTCCAAGCCTGTATACGGATGGACGGGGGTACAAGAGAGGTCAGTTAAGAAGCCCCAGGCAGTGCCATAAGCGCGTTCCGTCACTTCAGGCCCGGCGAAAAACGTAATGGTCTGGTCAGCAGCAGATATCGAATCATTTGTGAGCTGGTCGTGGTAGATGCCTTGGATGGTGTCCTCAAAGTAAGTATCGCTGGCGTGAGATGTGCCTTCAGGAGCATAGAAAACTGTGGCTCCGTAGGGGGACGTTGGATTTCCTTGACGCCAACGACCATCCATCTGCTCGGCCAGATCATTAGATGCTCGTGCATCAAATGTTGACTGGTTTGTGCCAGTGATGGTGACAGGGCGCTTGCTAAGCTGAAATGCATTGTCTGGGTCCATTGAGAGGCCAGACAGCGGTACAGTGATGTAAAAAAGAAGGCTAGAAATAGCGAGATAAAACCACAAGAGCGAAGGACCCTGCCACTCAACGGTACCACGCTTCCTAGTCAGCTTCTTGCCCACGTACTCAATACTGACGACCAGGACTTTGCACCAGCCGCTTACAGAGCCCCAGGCTCTGTCAGCGTGCCACATTAGCTGACGGGCGTCCGATGGCGCCAAGCAAGGCGTCATGAGCGCCGCTGCTTCGAAGCCCGCGATGCCAGACTTGGCCCAGTCCAGCACAAAGATGCTCAGAATGAGCCATGCGAAGAAGACGGTATTAGCGTCTAGCGGCCGAGCTGGGGCAATGCCATTGACGGCAGGGCGCTCGAAGTACTGGACCACGATAAAGATGTAGAAGCTCAAGATAAAGAGCGGGCCTAAGACATTGAGGACAGCTCGTGGTATATATCGTTGAAAGTGATATTGCGCTGCTGCTCCCCTGTGGGAGACAACAGCCGGGACTTCGGCCTCTTCCGGGTCCAAGTGAGGGACCTCGCTATAGTTAGCCTGCGTCCCCTGAGTTGGGGAGTTTTCTAGGAAAGAAAGGGTCGTTAGTTTCCAGTCATCCAACAGCACACGAAAGATAGGCACGGTCTCACGATGGGTTTGAGGATCATCGTCTATGTCTACTTCTGCGTCCACAGGTTCGCGTAGTGAACCTCTCAACGAAGAAAATGGTGTTGGCGACGATCTTCCATTGAGTGGAGAGGCTCCATTATGACTTGCTAATATGTTAAGCTCCGTGTCTTGGTCGACATTGGCGCCGTCGCCCCCGCGGGTGATAGATCCGGGAGGAAGCATCGACGTGACTGAGATAGCTTTTCAATATTTGTAGAGCGTTTTGTATTTCGGCATCACTAAGGTTGAGTGATGAAAGAGATAGAAGTAACGAAAAGAAAAATACTTCTGTCATCTTATAAAACACTCTCTTTTCCCGAATCTCAGGAGCTAGCCGCGCTACCGCGCTGAGAACTCGATATTTAGCCCCCAAACCCCTTTGTTCTTGTGTAATCCTAGATATGGTCTGTGGTTAGGTTCAGCTCGGTACGCCTATCCTTATTTAGTCATTAGAGCCGAAAGAGTCATGAATTAAGCAGGGGAGACACGAAGCTAAGATGCAAAATTATAGGGCTGCAAGGGTTTAGATGTTAACGACTAAGTAGCATTTGGAAAGGTCCAAAACAGACGCAGTAATTATAGCCCTGGTCAACTTCACTCTACAGGTTAGTAAATATGTATATAAATGTGAAGCTTCAGCGCGATATGCACACACGTAGAAGTTTTCAGAAAATACTTCACATGTAACATGATACGGTTTCTGATTACAATTTGCCTCTGTCCTATGATAGATGGCGTCGTCGCCATCTTGGACTGGCCTTTTCTCGCGATCCGCACTAGGGAAACCCAAGTTCTTCACACGGGTGAACACAACAAGCCAATCATTTTCGAGCAGGAGACTATTGGGCATAAACGCATTCACTATATTGCCTCAAGAAACGTATGTTCTATTTAGAAGCCTTTTGACTGCATCGCGCTGTACCGCAGTGCATAGTTGAAAAACTGTTACCCCGTCGCAGCCACTCAAAGGACGGAAACTCTTAATACCACTATTCTCGCTCATCGAACACTATGACTGCAATTTGACGAAATGACGAGAATATGAGTGAATCAGTGAGAGGACTTTGATTACTAGCGGCATTAGCCTTTTTATTAATATCTTCTCCTTATCAAAGGGCAAGAGGTATATTATGTGTCTACATATACTAAGTAGTCAACTGTGGTTTCGCATTGCTTTGTCAGCGTATATGTCTTCACGGCCCCCAACAACATGTAGTGGCATAAGTAAGGATCAGATCCCTGTAATTCTCGAGCTCGGAATTCGATGATCCGCCCTTGGTCCTGTATATTCCATAGGTAGCAAATTGTCCATCCAGGAGATGCTACTACTGGCTTACTGAATAATTAGCAAAGAGCCATCTTTAATCATCCCGTGCTGGAATTCTGGGCACCAGCCACCAACTGATCCCCCCCGCTACAAACAGCGCAAGCACAATAGGTTGCAGTACCGCTACACCAGCGCTTGTAGCGATGAGACCGGTAATTGATGGGAAAATTGCACCACCAGCTTGGGCAAGCACAAAGATGAAACCTATCGCGACTTAATATAACGGTAAAGGGTGCACCTTTAGTAAATACTCACCTAGAGCCGCAGGCTGCGATTCGCGAGGGAAGAGTTTCGAGGCGACAGACATTCCCTTACCATGGCGTCAAAACAATATTCGCAAGATGACTTGTTAGACCACAGAAACTTACAGTGGCGAAAAACGGCCCAGAAAAGAAGCCAATAAAACTCAATGCGATAGCACTTCCGATGATGTCAGGCTGTAACCAGAAGACAAGCTGAAGCGCCACGCATAGGGCGCTATACACTAATACCATCTTCTGCTCGCCGAAACGGAACGTTGGCTCTGGAAGCAGCAAGCGTCCTGCCAGTAAGCCACCGTAGAACCCAGTGGGAACGTAACCTATACTAGCTAGTTTACCACCACGGACGGTCGTCAAGAACTCGACAACCCAGCCACCAGCCGTGAACGAAGCTCCTAGCTGGAAGAAGTAGAACATGCTGAGGAGCCACAGTGTTTTCGATTTTAGGAGTTTTGCCATGCCGATCATTGCGCCCCTGTTTCTCTTGTGACCGCGAGCCTCGTTCTTATTGTGTAGTCTCTTATAGAGCGTATCTCGAAACGCAATCATCACGCCGGCAACATTGAGGACACTAATTCCAATCAAGACCAGGTACACCCGCTTCCACCCATCGATGGCCCACGAATTGGGGCTATTCGCAATAGCGGTTGCGATCAAGGGGCCGATGAAAGTGCCAAGCGCATAGCAAGCATGAATAAAGCTTAGCCAGCGATGCGGCACATTATTCAGGCTGCTAACAAAAGTGTTCGAATGCGAGTCTTGATAAGCCATCCCAAGAGACTGGAAGAGGAACGAAACACAGAAGACTGATAGGGGGCTCCAAGGGCGTAAGGCATGAGCGAAAAGCTGAAGAACCGCACCGATATACAAAAGCTGGCCGAGAGTTAGTTGTGCTGTCAAGATGGGGTTCGTGACAGCGGCTAGGAGCCACCCTGCGAATGTCGTGGCATAACTGCATAAAATCAGCGGGGAGGTTTGCTTGCTGAAGGCGGGTTTCTGAAGCATACATGATGGCAATCTCTCCCGTCCCTATCTGGAAACTTGATAGGATGTAAGGGATCAAAGGGCCCAGAGTACCGTCGTTGACTCCGGCACAGAAGAATGAGTATCCAGCAACGATCAGCTTGAGTAATGGGGTCGCAGGTTCGCGTTCAATAACTTCGCCTTCAGGTGGTTCCTGGACGGACGGCGCTTCAGGGTCATTAGTTGCTTGTTCGTGAGGGAGCTCAGTCATTGGGTATGACTGAGCCGCCTCCGTAAGAACAGTGTGCGTAATTGTCATGGTAAATTTACATTACACTCTAAGAGCATCTCAAACCCACACAATTATAAGTCTCTTCATTATTGAAAGAGGAAGTTCTTCGACTTATATAATTGCTACCATCGAAGATCTCATCGGCAAAAGCTCGGTAGAAGCCAAGACAATAGAGGCCGACTATCGTCGTTTCAGCCCGTCTTCCCCAGCAAGTCTAGATTGCGGAGACCCCGTTTGTGGAGCTGGCGCCGGGGTTCGCTTGAGAATCTGTCTGCCGGTTTGCAGGTACAAAGTCCCGAGGAGCGGAGTTTCCACAAGAGAATTAAGAGGCGGATACTTACGTTCTTGGCTATGATGATTCTATGCGAGAAAGCTAAAACATTGTGATCGACTATTATATAGTTAAATCGGAGGCTGCCATAAATCATGCCCGATATGCGAAATTAACCAAATGCAAGGCTCCGGGCCTCAGAGTAATAGCTGAAGAATTAGTCGCATTGTTTTACGGCAGTAGTATCTTAGCTAAGCCTATACATATAGGCACGGAAGAAATGTAATGTACATATATGAAGCGAGCGAAGATGTTCGTGTGATTGCATATAATGAAGGAGAGAGATCATATAGTTTTAGCAGCAATATTCAACAAAAGAGGCGAGCAACTGCTTGCATGTGTGCCAGGCGTGCGCGAGTTCAGCTAGCGGCCATATATCGATAAGGCCAGCGATTGACAATGCGGCTACCTCACCTTCCAACAATCCAGAAAGCAACTCCGACGGCCTATCTTGCCTGTCTTTCGCCTAACATCCCCCATACCTAGCTACCTATCGAGGAGCCTAATAAAGCATAAATTGTTTCTCTCGGATAGTCGAATGCGTTATTAGCCTTGCCGTGTTTCGGGACGACTACACACAGCAAAGGTCACTTTGAATCTGCCCCGTCCTCCCTCGCTTGTAGACATGGTGTGGCCTTGTCGCGATGGGTGCCAGCGACTCCAAGCTCGTCTTCAAGAAGGGAATCTTCAGGCTATCTGAAGAGCGGCACATACCTGCTGATGACCCCTATTGGACGTCTGTCAGTTCTCAAGCTGCCTCCACCCGAGCTGGAAGGCTCTGTGCGCCTCGTTGCTGATGTTGTATAGTTTTGGGAGCTCCCAGAGTCCTCAGAAGACGTTTTCAGCCTCTTTTCGTCTGCCGATATCCGACGAACACGCGATAGGGCTATAGAGAATCTAGAGACACTTATCCTAGCCGTCACATCACGTTTGTTCATACTACGACATCATCCGTCTTTCCCTGACTCCGAGTTTGCACCCGAACGAGACGCCCTGAACTGCATTCGTGTCTTAACCCGCATCTTACCATACTTGTACGAGGTCGATAGTTTACAAAGCTGGGAAGATAGGTTCTTCTGGGGTACGAGGAGAAAACGCACAAGGCGAGCGGCTATTGCAAGTGAAGTACTGTTCGACGAAGCTCAAGAAGTCCAGCAAGAAGCGAAAGTCCCCGTAGACGAATTTGAAGATGCAAAGCCCTTGGCGGAGGAACTCATAGATACTCTGGTCGACCTGCTCTTCTTTTCGGACTTGACAGTCCCAAGACAACCCCATGGCAAACCAAAGGTCACTTATGCCATCTGGCAGAGCGGTGTAGGTTGCAATACCGCCGTGCCGACAACAAAGGAGCATGAGAGTAACCGTTGTGAGATACTGCGGTTGCTTTTGACCCTGGCAAGCCAGAGCATGTACATGTCACCTAACCTTCTCCCTACCAAAGGAACGAAGGCTTTGACTTACATCTGCACATGCCCCGATAAGCAAGTCGTGCTCTCAGTGTTGTGCTCATTGCTAAACACGGTGAGTTGAAGTCGTGGAGGATAAAGTACGTTTCTCTGACTATTATAGGCTCTCAAGTACAACCCAGCGAGTTGGCGTGTTCCCATCAATACTCTGGTTTTTAAGGATCCCAAGGAGATTCTTGTCACATACACTCTGCAGTTTCTTCTGGTTATTCTGCTATACCCCATACCCGAAACTGTCTCCGGTTCTACCCCGAAGAACTACTATCGCCACTTTCTAGGACGGCTACATCGGGCCCAGGATTTCCAGTTCATTGTGGATGGCATGACACGAATACTCAACCAACCCATACAAGCCAATGCCTCATATATACCTGGTACCCAAGCCACCGCAAGGTTCTCTCCTGAGACCATCATGCTGTTCTGGGAGGTTACTCAGTGCAACAAGCGCTTTAGATCATACATAATCGACACGCAACGCGCACATGATTTTGTCATTCTAATTATCTTCTATGCCACTGAGCATAAACTGGATGCCTCAAAACAAGGCTTAGTGAGGATGTGTGCTTTCCTGTTGCAAACGCTAAGTGTTGAGAAGAACTTCGGCGTGAATCTCAACAAGCATTTCGGCGGCCAGGACACTTTACCGATGGTTATCAGAATTCCTAATTTTAAGGGAACTTATGCCGACTTCCTTATACAGGTGAGTGTGTTAACTGTTTTTACATAGCGCTTGCTAATCAGTTCTTTCAGTCTATTTATAATCTCATCACAAGAAGTCAGGGCAAGCTCTCTGCTATTTATCCAGCGCTGTTGGCCGTAGTCAACAATGTTTCTGCATATCTAGAGGATATTAGTAGTGTAACATGCTCAAAACTCATGCAGCTGTTCAATTCGATGTCCTCTCCATCGTTTCTGCTGGCTAATGACAGCAATCATGTTCTACTAAGTTCCTTATTAGAATCCTTGAACGCTATTATTGAACACCAATACGAGAGTAAGTATCAAAAGGTGATCTGTACGCTTTTTACTAATCCTGATGCAGAAAATCCAACCCTCATATACCTTATACTAAAGAACAGAAAACGCTTTGAGGCTTTGCGAAGCTTTACCCTCGAGAGTGGGCAAGAAGAGCTTGAGCGACGAAATCGCCTAAGAAAGGAAAGTGGACAACCTTCCGATCCATTTGAAACAATTTCGAGACGGAGCTCCATGGAGAGCTTGCGTAGCCCTACCACAACGGCATCTAAAACCCCAACATTAAGTAATGTACCAGAAGAGGATGCTACTTTCGCAATTGGTGACGATGAAGACGAGAGCGATGAGGATGAACAACCAACGCCAGCTCAGTCAAGCCCTAGCGATAATCCCTCCCGTGCTTCCTCTGTTGCTGATGCCGGAGACGCTGTTCCAACTCAGTTAAAGGGAATGTCCGAAAAGGCCCGGGGAAAGATGCCCGCCGGGGTTCCAGCGTTTTCTAGGCAGAATAGTACCACCAGCTTAGCAAGCTATTCTGCTGCTGGTCAATCTACCTCGGGAGCATTCGAGCCGTCTGCAAACTGGATTGAGAGTTGGCTTCCGGAGCTTCCACTGCACACAATTTTGACGACCATACAACAGTTGACCGTTCTCATTGACCGACAAGGACTTAGCACTGACCTGCCATCGCCTGCCACTCTTAAGACAATTAGAGAGGCTGACCTGGTCGCTATTGAGCCATCACCGGTCCGCGTTCAGTCATTCGAATGGTCGCCTCTCGCTCTTGGCTGGTATGAGTCCTTGATCTGGAGTTTTATCTTCGCTAGTGAGATGCAGGTTGCGAAGGGCACGGTGGGCATCTGGAACGCAACGGCCATCAAGTTGTTCCGAGTCCAAGAGACAGCTCCAGAAGGCCCAACCCTGACATCGCCTCGCGGGGCCGTTGATGCCGTTGGTAGTAACATTGTGTCGAGAATTGGGTCGATTAACCTTCGGGGCGGGGCTCCCAACGGTCCCGCCTCACCGGGTCTGCCACCGCAGCGCAACCCATTGGCTTAGAGGTTTCTTGGTTAGAAGTGCTGAATACCGCTGCGAGTCATGGTTTTGTCATAATGAGGAGAAGGGAATAGGGCGTCGGCATGGTTAGGCGAGGATGAAGTTTATTACCTGGGAGTTGTGAGTTTTTATACCATGCATCAGTGTAGCTGGAGTACGTCGAATTTGATTAAAGTAATATTTGGTTGAGAAGACTACCTATTCACTGTAATGACCATTACTGTCCCGACTACTGTGAGTCGTAACGTCTTGAAGTGTACTGTGATAAAAGTATAGGATATTAATAACCATCATTTTTGTTGAAGCGAACCAGCTGTAAGTTGCTTCGCTAAATGTAACTACTTCACGTATTCACAGGCTGAATGCAACATGAAAAGGCCATTACGAAGTCATGAACACCCAACCATATTCTTCGCTCTTTACATAAGCCAGCAACGTAGGGAATCAACATGTCGATTCGACCACTCCCCAGATCGACTCGGCGTAGTGAAGTCATTAAAAGTATATTTACACCAATCCTAATTTGTTTCTTATAATATATCCACAACAGAAAACACAGAATGTGTAAGACCAATCGTCGTTCCAGAATCGCAATTGATCTACCCCAACTTTCATGTCCATGCTGCACATCTAGGTATTGTGCTCCGCAAAAAGGGGATATCTCATATCGTATATACCAACGCCCGGAAATGCCTCTTCGAAAACTAAACCGTCATGAATTAACCACCATTAGACTGGGGTAATGAACTTGTGCGGGTCCCATACTCCCATATGTACTATAATTGCACAGTAGAGGTGCCCATCTGTAAGCTGACTTCCCACTTCAGACTCCCGCCTCTGCCGTATCCCTCTCCCAGCCGGTTCTGGATGAGATTCGAGATGCGCAATCGTAAGCGGCTGAGAGTTGCGTCGTCGCATCCCCTTGCTACGCTTAGCTTGAGATTAGCCATGCACAACCCATAGTGCACCTGCCAAAACTGCGCCTCTTCTACTCTTTCTACGCTGGGCTCCGTCTCGATCTCTCGCAGGACGTCTGAAACTCCGAATTCCTTGTGCTTCCCGGAAGCCGACCCTGAACGTCCTCCGTAACTCATGAGCAGCATAAGTCCCTGGGCGATGGCCAGCCGAGTTCCCAACCCAAACATTGCTATGGCAATCAGGGCGCATATAACGCTGTCGAGTAGTATGTGCAAGTGGATGGAGAAGAGCGGGAGCATTACTAAGAGGGCGGATATGGAGAGCGTGAGGAAGTGGAAAGGGTTGGATAAAATGCTTGGTAAACTAGCTAGGTAGTTCACGCGCATAACCCGGCTGATTCTGGCATGGTTTCGGAGGCCGTATGCACTGATCAAAGTTGCTACGATAGCAGCCAGACTGACGATGTCCAGGCTCCCCATGGCGACTCTCGGCTCGTCGTGCTCGTGGGCATGACCTTCGTGCGAGACATCGCCGCCGTGGCCCTCAAGTACATGCTTCACGTTGTGGCTAACAAGGTCGAACCCGCCGAAGATCAAGAAGATGCTCATGGCAAAACCGGCTAGAACCTCAGCGCGTTCCAACCCAAACGGGTAGCGAATGCTGCTCCGCTTCCAGACCTCAAAATTACCAAGAACCTCAACAGCCACGCATATCAGCGCCGATCCCACGTCGAAGAAAACTAGATGGGAGAGCGCGGTCATGGTGAGGGAGCCATGAGCCGACAGGAACAGCCAAACAGCGACAAGAATATGGCATATACACCAGTACAGGCGATGACGCTGGTCTCTAGACATAGACTTCCAGGTCTCCTTGAGGGTGGGCACCGGAAGGTCGCGCGGTAGGGCGAGAGGCGGTCGTGGCGGCGGTTCTTGAAAGATCTGATGCTGCGCGCTGACGCTCGAGTGTTTGTACTTGTGACCGCGCCGCTGACCGACATTGGGCTTGACGGGGGATGTGGATATGACCTGAGTCTGGAAATTGAAGGGATTCGGCGCGTTCGAGTTGGGGATATCAATTGGCGCGGAATTCTCGTGGGAGAACTCGTCGTCGGTGCTAGGCGCCATGCTGGGACTCAGGAGGTTGTTGCGATTTTGAAAAGTTGCAGCGACTGGTGAGAGACGGTTCGGATCGTAGAATGGGTAATGAGCGTGATGCCGGCTGCCCTCAGGGGCGAACAGAGCCGATTGGTGGTTGTCTTGTCGGGAGGCAAAACGAGTGGAACTGTCGTGGTGGTGGTGGTAGTGATCGTCGGGTTCGTCTGGAGTCTCGATGGTAGGAATGATGGAGATGGGAGGCGGGATTGTGCTGGCGCCGTGGACAGGAGCCATTGACCACTAAGCAAGTCTTGGCGCTTACCCCAATCTAGAGGGATACAATACTAGAAAGCGAACGAAAGGTCCTCCAAGAAACTGCCAGCAGCCAGGATTCCTCAGATACGCACAAAAAAACAATTATGGCCGGCGTCATGACGTTTTCATGAGCGGGAGCAGAGGTTATGTGAGACGAAGTGTCTCGGCTCAGTCAGGCACAGAAACGTACTATGTAGGTTGGTGTGGCCTTAACGGTGCCTGGATGCGGAGGGTATGCGGAGGGAATGCGGCGTGACAAAAGAGTTTGGGTGAATTGACTTTTGGCTCCATTAGGTTGCAACGTTCCTGTACCTGGCCAGTTAAGGTGGTTTTCCTGGCGGTACGTACTTAATTGTGGACATGGGCAGTTTGCACAGGACGGCGGGCAGCGGCTGCAGGGAAGCCCCTCCACTGGAAAGAAGCAGGGGGGTTAGCACGTCAAAAAGTGGCTACGGCTATTCTGATCGCCAAGCGTTTCTGCTACTAAGCGTCAGTTGGCAGCCTCTCCTGTGTTCTGCCAATCACAAAACTCTCGCTCGGTGCAGAAGGGCAGGCCCAATTTTTCGCCGCGACAACAACTCAAACTGACCGAACCTCTCCCCCATGTGCTTCCCTTTGGAATAGGGTGTAAAGCTGTGCCAATGCGAATAGAATCAAGTTCGTGGTCTCGACAATCTGAGTTGACATGATGGGAATCATCGCAGCTCGTTCTGATCCTAATGCAGATCTGCGAAATACAACCGTCGTATGACAATGGAGAACACCCCTCCAGCTCAACACACCAGCTCGCATCATTCATCAGATGCAAACACGAGCGGTCGCAAAAGAAGTGGCTCAGGCGGGAGCATACTATCTAAATTTCCCTTCTTGCGAGCCTCCGACAGCAAATCAAGCCTCAATGATTCGCGGTCCCAGCAATCCTCGACCACTACCGCCCCAGCTACATCTGAGAGCACCTCTGCCAGGCCACCACGTGCCCTTGCAGCCGCCATATCCCAACAACAGAAGACTCGCAAGCGTAAAGGCTCTCTGCGGAAAGTTGCCCTCCTCGGCCGCGGCGCCGCGCGTGAGAAGCGCGAGCTGAAATTGCAGCCGCAATCCCCCCCCCTGGCCATAGATACATCCCAGATTATCCTTCAGCAGACAGCCGTACCACCGCCCATACACCAACCATATGCAGACTCCAACGCCGCCACCAACGGACCGGGAATTGGTCTGGGTCTGTCGGATGACACACCACGCCCGTCCATGGAGGGCTTCGCCCGGAGGGGTGTAGCTGTGATTCCTGCGAACTCACCCCTACCCGCCCCTGAACTGGACTCACAGATGACGAGCCCCACCATCTCGTATACCTCTACCACCGATGAGGAAGAAGGACTCACAATGTCGCTACACGTGCCTTCGCCATTACGACCTAATTTGGTGTCTCTATCGTCAGGCTCCGAGTCATACTTCCATGGCTCCTCACATCGCGCACCGTCACCAGCGCACTCGATACAACGACGACGGTCAACGAGTAAGCAGCAGCGTGCCAAATCACCTCTATCGTTGCAAGGACTTGCGACTGGCAGCCCAGCGCTCGCCACCATGGATGGCGGTGACCATGATTATAGCGAGACGGAGTGGTGGGGCTGGGTCGTGCTCATCGTGACATGGTTTGTGTTCATCTTAGGTATGGGCTCATGTCTGAATATCTGGAGCTGGGCCTGGGACGTTGGGTCGACGCCGTACGCACCACCCGAGCTCGAGGACGATCCTACACTACCAATCGTGGGATACTACCCTGCTTTGTTGATACTTACATCTATCATGGCCTGGGTTTGGGTCATCGTTGCATGGGTAGGCATGAAATATTTTAGACACGCGAAGATCAGTGGTGATTGAGGACCTTATATGTATAACAAATTACTAGTAAATAACAAATACAGGGCAGCTATCTTACAGCTTGTAGAACTCACTTTGGGTCAACTTGTTGCTCTTGATATTGTCACCTCCGTCAGGTCATTACTTGGTTATGATAATAATATACTTTAAGAAACACACTGACTTATGACAGCCTGACCCCGGAATACTTATGTATATGCCTCTATGTTATTCTAGTATCCTAATATCTTCTGTCTTGAGTTCAGTCAACCACACTAGTAAATAGAGTGGGCATCTCATTCGTTAAGGCGTACAGCATCTTAGAGCCTCTTCGGCGCAACAGCTGAACAGGTTTAGGCTGCTATCAGAACGTAAGGGCTCCTCCACCATCTAGGCAAGACAGTCTGTCCGAACAACTCAGATGAGGATTTCATCCTGGAGGTAGTAAGACTTTGGGTTACCACATTCATTAATGAAAGTGCGGGTCAAGCTAATGGTGCATTTATCCAATATAAAAAATTATAAAATGAAATAAAAACTTAGTGTGCAAACCTCTCTATGAGGAGGATGCATCCCCCAGTAACTCTAACCGGAGGTAAATAATAAAAATAAAAAACGGAGAGAGCGAAGTGCAACATACAAGGCTAGGCAGTGTTAATGACCGAACGAAGCAGAGCATGTGACGCCAAGTTGCTCAACCATGATAAAGGTACACACACTTAAATGATCCGTTGGCCACACGCATAATAAAATAGCACCTGCATTGAAAGTCGGACTTTAGGAATTTTAAGCTCAATGGCAAGCTTTAGGGGAGTAGGCGCTGTCCCCATGGAGTCAATGGGATACTTAGTCGAACAAAGGAGGATGCCATTAATAAGGGTCAGAAACCCCGAGAGCCAGAAGTAGCCAAGTCAGTTTTCAAAGAAAGCAAATCGAAGACTCAAGGTTGTAGTGACTTTAGACGAAGTTCGACGCAATTGAGAAGAACCGGATTCAAGCCTCGGTACCTTGGTTCCAGCTACCAACTCTCACAATTGAGCCATGGGCCCTCCGGCTGAGGACCTTTTGTTCCAAAATTTCCGAAGGTTGTCCAGCCACCTAAGCAAAGACTCTGAAGCAACGCTCGGCATTATCTGTAAAAGACGACTTGACACGCGCAGGGCAATACTTGACGAGCTAGACGCCATCGAAGATAGAGCCCGGAGACTGAATTCAGACCTCCGCCGGCTATCTCCTCTGAGGTTTCTCCTCCCGTACGGTATTCTAGCCGCGATGGACGAGCAGCGCAAACTCTTATACTTGGAGGGAGTGGACAAGATCAGTCTGCGGGGAATAGCACGCCTGTTCCTCGATGCATCTCACTTCAATGAAGACGCCCGGGCTGTCATCGCATTTTGCGAAAGGAGTGCACAAAAATGGAGTTGGAATCCGCGTAGGGGTAGGGACTGCAGCGAGGAAATTTGGAATGCTTTATTAGGTTTCCCAAAGGTTCGGAGACGCAGATCTTATTACGTGAAGGAGGAGATGGCGGGAGATGAGAAGGGTAAAGAGACAATGAAGGAAACACTGCAGAAGCCGGTTGAGAGAATAGAAAAGGTGCCGTATCGCATCGAAGAGCCGTGGAGATGGAGAAATTATTCTACGTACTACTAGTAATGACTATAGTTATAGTACGTAATATGTTGTTTGTTTTTCCGTCTATGCGTCTAAGGACTCAATACAGAGAGAACTAGGTATTCAATGCGAGACTTATAAGAAACAAGCTCCCATGCTAGTTAGATATCGAATCTCTACGAGGTCTAACAAGTACCAGCAACTTAGGTTGGTATCTCACGTTCAAATATCTGATGATTTGCAATCCCGTATGGCCCAATGCCCACCATCATTCAGTAGACCCTGCTCGGAATTGCAATATAGAGAGAGAGAGAGACTGAGACTTGAACGTTCAATTGAGGCACGTAAATGTATACGCTAGCCGTCCACATCCTGAAATAAATGTTGACACAGTATCGCACGCGTTTTATCTGCTGTCTGCCGATCATACAATGGGTGTCCAACGGAGATCGCGAATCCGCCCTTCTGGAATATTTAGTTTACTGCTAAGTGTTTGCTTGGCTTTCGTCAACCAGCTGACTATGAAATCGTATCCGGGCCTTCTCGTTCATAGCGTGCATAGTCTCAGACGCGTGCAACTATAGACGAAAGGTGCTGCTAATAGGAATAACATGCGCATTCGCAGAAGTTTCATGCTTACCGGCTGTCCGACAGTTGTTGAGCTTTCATGTTACACTATACGTGGTTTGGTATGGTTGGTGTCGTATAGCCGTGACGCTTGGGGGTCAACCTTGGAATGTTCCGAGACAAGCAACGTTTCAGCCCATCCCATCTCTCAACTGGCAAGGATTATTGCGCAAGAGAAAACCTGGCCGTAGACCGTGCGACGCAAGATTATCTGACTTGGGAATCCGGCGGCCTGGGTGCTGTCAACTTTATCTGTCCCGTTAGCTGATGGTGATAAGGAGCCTAGTGTGTGGCCGCCCTGGATCTATGCTGTGCAACTTGGCCCTGCAAAAGGCGTTCGGTTCCCGGTTATTCAGCACGCGTGCTCGGCGACGTGTGGAGCAGGTGTATCTCATTCCCGTCTCCCTAGCTTCATCGTTCCTCTGAAGATGCGGCTTGATTCGCCTTGGAGGTAGGTGGTGAAGTTTGATCCTTTTAATTTGGAGTCCAACAACGAAAATGACTCTATGACTAACACGCGCGCTCAGAGCTTAGCAGTAATCCACTGCCACGAGTTTATCTCTCCCACATCCGTGGTGCGTCAGAAAAGCCACCGTGCGGCGCCTCTCCCGCCAGCTTGGGATGCCCCAAGCATGTCTGCAGGAAATGAGGCCCACGATTCAGCCATTGGTGGGTTAGATCAGACACTCTTCAACCCATGCGAATAAGATGAACCCCCCCCCCTTCGACGTCAGGATCGTAATAAACGCGTCTTGCCACAGACTAGAACTCCTGTGGCGGAAGTTTACCTGTTGGCAAGCATACACATACGCGCTACGGCGGCAGCGTCCTGCGCGTAAGCGCTCGCACATGGCCAGGGGCGGCAACGCCACCAATCACCTCTCGTTTAACGGCCAACACTCCAAAGCTACCGTCGAAATATTTTCTCTCCGGCTTTCAAGCTTTGAATTCGGCGTCAAATAGGCCATTAGTTGCGCAGAGAAGCAAGATATAGCTAGAAAAGGCGCGCTTACCGAATTCATAAAGTTGTTTCGATGCTCAATGAAGAGTAGAATAGTGATCGTTCGACTTGGTTTAGAGGCTCAGCTGCGGAAGTCGTTTTGCCTGCCTTTAAGATATATTACAACTCATGCGCACCTTTTGTTGTTGGTAGGAAATAGAGCTACTGGGTCATTCTGCCCGTGCCAAACTTATCCGCAACAAACCTTAGACCTCGAGGCATGTTAAAGGACCTAAGTGTTTATAGAAGGAGTTTCTGATTTGTTTCACACCCCTCCCAAAGCATGTTTCCAAGTAGCTAGAATAATATTTAGAAGAAGCGATAAGTCCTACAGAAAACCGAGACAAACAAAAGTCCAACAAGCGTCTGTTCGACTCCGTCGCAGTTCGAGGAAGCTCGTGGGTATTGGGTGTCCTGCAGAACAAGTGCCGCAAAGGTGTCTGCCCTGCACGGATGTTCCGTACGTGACAGTCCGCGTGGCCTAGGAATGGGACGGTGGACAGCAACGGATGCATCTCATCATTCTATAAAAGGTAAGATCTTCCGGCCTGTGAAAGTTTATTTAAACCCCGGAATATTGATAAAGTCTCCGCTGCCTTAAGTTAATCCCCGGCCGGGCCACTGTGCCTCCAATCTAGATAGTACCTTATCCACTAAGAACACGACCTAGTCGAGCAGCAATAACTTATCTTTATGGCTAGAATATTGTATCAAGAAAATCGCCGTCTTCCAATTCATCCATAAGTGAGCTGTCTAAGTCTTGCAACCTATAGGGGCAGCCAACCAAAGGCGGAGGTGTAAAGCTTTAGTGAAGAAGAACAGTGTTGTGGCCTGTGTGTGGTATTCATTTGAGCTCGCTACTGCTCAAGTGAAGATGGGAGTCTTTGAGGATCAAAAGTTTTCTTGGGTTGCATGAGTAGCAGTGACAGCTGTAAGGTGAGGCACGAGGTCTTGGGAGAGATGAGGGGAACTTGACAAGGGTTTTCAATAGACGTTGCAACCGTATGGTTGATGCATACAGCAATATCAGTCTAGAAGGCGAAGGAGAGCTGATCTTGACGAAAAATGACAAACCTTGTCATATTTGTTACCAGTAAAGAAACCGAGCCCAACCGATCAACCCGATCTGGTATTGGCTAGAGCGGAGTCAAAGCTCTCGCTTCAATCTGCTTGCACATCGCTCACTTGACATTTCACCTGCGATTATTGTGGGTTATCCATTAATCATGTAGGTAATTACGGTGTCAGACAAGTGGGCTCTCGTGAGTGTGATGCGGTACTGGGAGCAAAGCAAGGTTGATTATGTTATCCTTAATTCTTATCCAGGTTCCACTAGTGGTGCCAGTAGGACGGAACCGTCAGCTTGAAAGACAACAACGGCTGTTTTCTACCTGCATTAGGCAATGCAGCCAGAGAGGATCCAGAGTCTTGACCAGAACAATCCGTTGACTCGCGAGAGAAATTGAATAGAAAAACCCCGCCGTTAGACGGGTCAGTCCAAAAATATGGCGGTTTGTGTCTCCTGGCTTGGTACTGACACATTCGAGACAAATCCTCTCAGAGTGGAGAGAATGGTCGACTCAACGGTAGGATGTAACCCTAGATTGGTTGTTGCTAGCAGGGTATTTTGGAAACAAACCGCTGTCAACGCGGTATGTAAACCCACCAGGTCAAGAGCACTGCAATCCCGGCTGGGAACATGCCCACGAAGCCATCAATGTCCCACGGCGCAAAGGAGGATTCCTTGTCTGATATGTTTAATAAGCTTCTCCAGTTAGTGTGGAGGTTGATGACTGTGAACAGAAACAAAAGGTAGAGTACTGTAGCTACAAGATACATAGCATCGACCTATTATTGCATATAAGCGGGCCCACTCTCACAGCTGTTGGTCTATCGCCACATCATCATTCGCCTCTCGTTCAGTGTAAGCTAGAAGAAGATTATAATCAGATCATGCTAGAACTTGCCTCGAAGGTGGAATAAAACACCATATTGGCAACAAGGAGTGCCCTCTAGGCTAATCAACTCTGTCCTACAATCCCTAGTCAGGTGGTCGGAGGCTGGTAAACTGGAAATATATGACTGGGTGCAGGTGGTTGGACTCTCAAGGCGATTTGATTTGTAAGGAAAACACGCGATGATGCAGTAGGCTTGCTTAGGAGACTATCAACTGCATTAGAAGAACTTCTAGCATGAACGCAACTTATATTTTATAGATAGCTAGAGAGATAGACTAGCCTGATCTGATTCACTACCTAGGAGAACATGGAATATCTACAGAGTCGTGTCATTCACTGCTAACCGACATTTTAACAAATGATCTCTGACTGCGAAACTTACATCGTCTATTTCTCGGGGTTGCCGCTCTGTCGGTGCCGTACGTTAACAGACCATGAGACACAATCTCATCTACTAGAAAACACCGTACTGGTTGCTACGAGAGGCAATGCCTAGCGCTGCTTTAGGTAACCCCCATACTATCAGTGGCTACCTACTGTACCTACCTTACCTACCTTTTACCTTAGGTGGGGGGCATGCTGTGTCTTTTGGGCCGCTAGGGGACAAGGCTACTGTACTACAGGGGATGACAGTGGACTTACTCCAGTGGGCTGGTACCTAGACTATCTAGAGGTAGTTGAAGACCCTTATTAGGTGATTACCTGCTTGCACTGAAAGGGTTGCCCCCTGGTCCCATCGCCTCTTCTTTTTTTTTTTCCCTCGTACCCCAAGGCCACAGCCAAGCCCGGGCCTAGCTTAAGCCCTTTTCTCTCTTTACACCCCCCGACTCGCTTGCCAACCAATTCCATCCCAACCATCCATTCTTTCATCGTCTCGACCCGAACCATCCTCCCCTATCCTACCATCACAATCTGATCCCCCATCTCTTCCTATTGACTCTTGATGGGGCTTTTTGTCTTCACATAGTGTCCGTCGCGCTGGAGATCCGGGCCTCCATCTTCTTGTTCTCTTGAGTTCAGTTTCAAAGACACGAACGGACGAGCGGTCTGCGGCATTTGGGCATCGTCGCCATTCGAGTCACGATTCAGTTTCATGTTCATATCCGCTTTCAGATTTCTCGTCCAAGCCAACCTCTGCCCTTCCCTCATTAACATCACTGAAAAAAAAAAAACCCCAGCCATCCAACCATTCAATTTTATTTTGAGCTACGAGCTTCTCGGGTTGTCGCATCATCCACGTTCTGCCTTCGACTATCGAGGCAAGATTCACGCCGCGGCCCGGTAGAGCTACAATTTTATTACGCATTGTTGGAGGAGAATAGCTTCCGCGCACTCTTCCCTCTTAACCCCCCCTGTGCATTAAGTCTCCGCATTGATCCTCAAACGCGTCCATCAAGCAATCAATACATCAAAGGAGTTCCGTGCCTGGTGTTAACATAATTATATACTATAATCCGCCTTTCCCTGTCGTCGCCTCTGTGCCACGCTACGTTTAGCTAGGCCTCCGTCCTTCCTCGATACCGCCTTGCGCCGACTCTCTCTACTTTAATTTAGAGCCCTCTTGATCCCGACCAGCCATCATGCGGGAAGTCAACTTCAGTATTCCCAATGTCAATAAGGCATCGGTGGGCATCACTACCGCCTTGTATGACCGCCGTGCTTTGGATTGCACATCGACACTTCCCCTCATTAACTCACTCAACCATCTTGCCTATCTGACCACTTCATCGGCCCGCATCCGAGACATTTTAACCGTCGATGGAGGAATCGAGAGGTTAGTGTGCATTCTCAAGCAAGGGCGTAGCAAGGATATGATGGATATGTGGAAATGGAACCTGGCTTTCCAGTGTGTGGTCAATATTGGGGTTCGCGGCACGGAGAACGTGAGAACTCGAGTCGTCGAGGCCGACATGGTACCCGTCATCGCCACCATTTTGGACAACTACATCAAGGTCATTGAGAAGTGTCGTGAAAAGGCCGAGGAGGCCAAACAAAAACAGATAGCGGATCATCAACACCGCCATCGAAGTCACAGTCACCGGGACTCGTCCAAAACCACCTCCTTCACCACCTTCACAAACCGAACCGGACGCCTAGAACTCGAACAGCGGCCTTTCCGCAGGCAAGCTCCCCCACCGTCCATTGATGTATCCGCTGCTGCTTTTGCGAGCACCTCGGCCGCTGTTGAGCAGAGTCACGCCGAAGCTGGTCCCTCTGCTTCGTCGTTTCCAACCACTTCACCTCCTGAACGATCGACTTTCTCTAGCCATCGTCAGCACAGCCACCATCACCATCACCACCACCACCATCATCATAGACACGAAAACCGCCAATCAATTGTTCCTACTTCTCGACAATCCATTCTTCCAGCAACCGCTGTCCCAACAATGGAGGCAATCGATGGGTTCATCAGACCTGTTCGAGATATCGATCGGCTGCCTTCTATGATTCCGGTATTCAACCCCAGCGTGACGTCCCAACCTGCTTCCCCAACGACACCACTACCTCCTCCACAGATCCGGTCGCCTACGGTTCGGGCTACGTCGGTGTTGGGTCCGAACGGGCGATCCCGGCGACGTCCTTCGATCCGTCATCAGAACTCGACTACCGACACGGATGACTTGAACACAGATAGTGTGCAATCTGACGAGTCCCAAGATGCTGACATGTCTGGCACCGCTGATGTTACACCGACTGTTGGTTTTGACGATGTGGCGATGGAGGAGGGAGATAGCACCTTGGCTGGAACCACTCTTGACCTCACTACGCCTACGGTATCCGAGATACCTGACGCCGGCACCTTTAATATAACACATCGAACCCCCATGGATGGAAGCATCCCTAATAACACGCCAGCGCCGGTTCCTGTGGGAATACTCTCTCCTAATCGCCCTATTGTCGCGACTCCTCAACCTTCTCTACCGAACCACACGAGCCTTCCTCGCTATCTGTTGGATCGCCCACTCCCCCCCAATCCACAGATGCTAGCAGCAATGCCGAGGGAAGAAGACGTGCTCATGTCGCTTCAGCTACTTGCATACGTTTCGAAATATTGCAATCTTCGATCTTATTTCCAACAAAGTCACCTGGTGCCGCGACTGAAAATCGGAAAGGAGCTACAATTACTCGATGGCGATAATATTACGATGGAGTCACTGAGCCAACAGGAATATGAAGAAGAGTATCTCTTGCCGAACGATTTTAATATCTTCCCTCTCGTGGAGAAATTTACGGTGCGATACCACAGCACTGATATGCAATACTGGGCTGGGGTAGTTATGCGGAATCTATGTCGCAAAGACGACACACGAGGCGGTATCCGACAATGTGCATACTACAAATGTGGCAAATGGGAAGAGTTCACGCGGCAGTTTGCTAAGTGCCGCCGTTGCCGCCGAACCAAGTACTGCAGCAAAGAATGCCAGAAGAATGCTTGGGCCTTTCATCGTCATTGGTGTGTCGCCGCTTCACAGTAGATGGCATTGTCTGCTGCCTACTCCGTTCTTTTACCGCATTTCATTTTACTTGGCGTTTCCTGCATAATGTCTACTTGATTCATCGAGTTCGTTTATGACTTGAACTGCATGGCGAAGCAAGCATATCACGAACTGGCGTCTGCGCTCTGATACCACTGTTTTCTCAGCATCATGGGTTTCCTTTGTCAAATCGTTGCTTTTCGGAGGATACGTCGTAAAAGGCATTTCGAAAACATTCAAAATATTCGTCACATCTTCAGCAACACCGGGTCGACGGCACTCTCTACCATAGGAGATACTATGTAGTCAGGATTAGGACTCTCTAGGTCTGCCCTTGACAGGAAATGGCATTCTTTCAGGCAGCCATTCACTTACTTTTCTTGTAACGCACCCCTCTTCGACATATTTTGGGTTGCTTGTGGGCACTCCGCTGCTTTATCATTGGGGAATTGCATCTACCAGGCGGCATCCATTCGGGTTGCCTAATAGTCGCTCTGCTCATTCGAGCCGAAACACTGACTGGTTAGAAATCCCATCGTGGGTCATGGGAAGAAGTCAAATTTGGAATGGGACGAGGAGGCTCAGATGTCCCACTCTTTTCATTGTTGATATGGGAATGTGATAATAAATGATGATACTCTGACTAGGCTGTTGGATTCGCTGGTTAGGCGAACTTGAGAAGCCGGCTCATTTCAGGGCAGCACATACAACGGAGCTGGGTTGAGGCAAAGTAGATGACGCTTGAGATAGCTTCGCACTACTATACAGTCCCAAGACTCAACCATTTGTATCTTTAACAAAATTAAAAGAAGATCACTAAAAAAGCCAATGCGATTCCGGACGATACGTCTTGTGAAATAAGTAAACACCTACAATTATGATAGCTGTTTGTGACTACAAGAGGCTCTAATGCCAATATTGAGATTAAAAGGTTCTCTGCAGTTCCTTCTAGCTTGGCCGTTATAAACTTTGTCATTAGCATCGCCGTTTATTTAAGCGTGGATGGTCACGTTTTCCTATCACTGGTAAACTTACGGACACTCCGGTGGTGTTCTCGTTCGTTTTGAGCCTAAAACAGATCGGCGAACCTTATCCTGGTTCCTGGAAATATGTATATACCTACTTACACTAAGGTAGGTTGGCAGGTGTTGGAGGAGATACACGGACGTGCATACGTAATTCGGGACCCCCGGGAGTGGTGTCCGTTACTGGGGCTGATATTGCCATATGTACTGGTTGTGCTCGGACTCTGAGATTGTACTCTTAAGCAAATATGGATCATATACTGTTGAATAGCGACATGCAAAGCCAAATAACGAATCTGAAATGGCAATTTCATAGTCCTCGAGCAACAGGGCAGGTAAATAGCGAGGTGAGGGGTGGAAATGCCGTTGACTAATGGAATTGTGAATTTTTGTATTTTATTTGGGTTTGTTTTCAATATAGGAGAATGATGGGCCGTAAGGCTGGGAGGTATGTAACTGATCTCTTCCAATCAGTAACTTCTGCCACTGGCACCCTCTATGTTATTAATTCGACAATATGTGGATGTGCACGGTGCGTTCGCTCAGGGTTATTTTGAGAATTTACTCGCATAATCTACTTATTGTCATACTTACCCCAGATAGAATGTTTCGTATTGTTAAATAATAATCCAAGCTAGTAAGTAACTCGTCCTGTACATTGTTGATCTCATAGTGTCAAATTCACCTCCAGGGGCACATAGATGGCTGAGAGGGCGATAGCCACACTCAGGATTTGAACTCAGCTGACCGCAAGACCTAATACCAAGGATACCTCATCTCACTCTAATCTACCAAATCTCTGGATTCTCTAGCCAGGACAACTCAGCCGCGAAATCCAACGGATCAGAATTGTGAGTCCGTTCGGCGGCGGCGGCCTTTATAATGCGGATAAAATGTTTATGCGGTGACTGAGACCAGGGAAAAGTGACTGAGCCATGCTTATGCGCGCTCCGCGGAGTGAAGGCTAGGATATACGTTGGGGTTGCTTGAGGGCGGAATCTTGTTAGTCCAAAGATGACCAGGAAAGAGCAAAGAGGGACAGTAATTAGGCACCGGTCATCGCTCACCTTTTGTAGGCAACTGTGAAGGGGACAAGGCAACACGCTTGACGAAGCGGTTGATCTTCCTGAGGTCCACTGGCTGGCCATGCAGAGTAAAATTGGTCTCTTTATCCTCTACAGCTTTCCGCTGGACCATCTTACGGTACATAACGCACGTTTCATCACTTCGGATGTTCTTCGTAAGCCCCCAATCCTTGATACGCGGATAATACTCCCTTTCTCTGCCGGCGCTACCTTAGTATTAGCCTTCCGATTTTAGCAGGGAAAACTTACGTAGCTTCGAATCCTCGCTTATCCATCGCCTCCTTGACTTGTTTTAAATTGAGCCCATCTCCTCGATAGAGTCTTTCTATCTCTGCTCGCTTGTCCTCCCAGCTCTGCTTCGAGTGGTGCGCGCGGCCCGTGGGCATGGCTAGCGAGCTTTTCTCAACCAAAGACCCGACTATAGTATCTAGAGGATATGGTATACTGCGCCGAACGGAACCACAGACTTGTCGAGACCTGTCCCTCGCTGCACTACTGGGCATAGAGCAAAGTTCACCTTTCGAGGAGCTTGGCTTGGGGGTATACCTGGATCTGGCACGTTTGTCATTATAATTGGACGAAGCGCGATGCCATGATAGGAAGTCATCGGTAAGATATGGCGAAGGTTCACCCAGATAAGAACTAGAAAGCAGGTCAAGTCTAGCTTGCGCCTGATCTTCAATGTCCGTGAACACCCGCGCGGATTGCGGTTTCGCTACCTGCCAGGCCCCAAAAACTAGGTTCGTGCCGGCCAAGACCGCAGGGGGAGACCAAGTGTCGATGGTGAAAACATCGAATTCGTGTTGTGCTTCGGAGAGTACCGGGCTGACCCGTCTCTCATGATCGTGACTCGTGGTGCTTTGCTGAGTTTCGGAAAGCGGATTTGGAGAAGCTGTTGAAGGACAATCAGAAATTCGAAGGGGCGAGATAGGATATTGCACACTGTTCTGTCGTGCAAGGTCGCCTGTAATAGCTGAACTCCAGGAGTAACTGCTCTGATTATTAGGATTGGGAATAACTCGAAAGTCACAGCTAGCTAGGCGATGAAGGGTGGATTGAAACTGCACAATAGCAAGACCTGTGACTGACGAGCTCCACGACGTCGTAAAACCAACCGGTGGAGAATGAGCCTCTCTGATTCTATTGCTGGGTCCAAAGTACTCCGAGTGAATCTGGGGCGACTTGTTGCTTTCCGGGTAGAAGCGTTCCAGAGTTGAATCTCCACTACAACAACTGAAGTTAGTGGGGTTTGAGCAAAAGTGGAAGAGTATTCGAAGCTCGCAAGACAAGAGATTGACCTGAATAGAACATTCTTGCTCTAAACGAGTGAGAGATGTGAAGACGACCCCAGGATTTACGTACTCTACCCAACGAGGTACCTCTTCCAGCTTCAAGGACAATGATTCAATGAAGTCACTAAAATCAACTGCCAAAGGGGGATTAACTGCTGGATTTTTGCAAACACAGGGTGACCCTTGAACTTGGATATTCCATTCTTCTAAAAGGATATAGCGAGACAAGGCCGTGTGTCCAGACTCTGTATTAGGCCTAGCCACAGTTGTCCATTGTTGGTCCGCGTGGTCAAGTCTAACAAGCTGCTGATCTACAGATATGTCGTTGAGATCTATATATCGAATAACTCGACAGAAAGGCCTCACGAGGCTTCGTACTGGTGGATTGGAGGGTGTGGTCCAACACAACAAATCGTTGAGAGGCGACGAATGCTGTTTACGGAATTAGCACGGCACTAGTATTTCAGTATGAGTAACATATGATCAAATAGAGGGACCTAGGACTGGTCGACATACTAGAGAGCCTAGGTCTTGTATGGAAAGAGGAAAAACCCAGTCACTTTTCAGCTGAAAGGGGTGGCTCCGTCTTCTGGAGATGAGTTGATCTGCCTGATCGAAACATACCTGAATACTGATTAGCAGCGAAACACTTAGTGGAAAGCTAATTGGTGAATGCGATACATCAATAATTTCATTTATAAAGTCATCCGCATAAAAGCCGGCCATGACCGGACATATGTCATTAACTACCCCGTCGATAGTCTTTGCGATAATGCTGGCTAGAGGGTGAAATTGACCAAAGTAGGTACATTACACGTCAACTATACTTGGAGGTCGAGATTTATGCTAGGAGGAGGGATATCTTATATATACAACATAGTGATAGAAAGGAGGCTTAAAACCCTACCTTTCCGCTTGCTGAGCAATGGTAGCCTTGTTAAAGCAAATGCCATGGAGTTTGTCCCATGCATCGGTTGCATACCAGTGAGGCGGCCAACGGTAGTTTTGCTGTGAGAATGGAGCCTTGGCACGAGCTGAACTTGAGTAGGCCCGGAGTATGATTGGGTGACTATGCATCATCTTGCAGATCTACTGCAGCCATAGCAAGGGTCTTCAGCATCAATACAGCACTCCTAATGGTCTAGATTGTAGCTGCTGAGGTAATATCATCTCCTCATTCCGTTGACGTAAAGCGGTAGGACTGAGAGCATTACTCCCGGCGAACATTGAAGATTGAGAAGGCAGGACATGGATGTGTACTACTACTAGGGACCATCGTATATAAGTCGTGAAATACATGTATGAAATCATGTCCTCGAGATAACTTGAATTATATTACTGTTTCAAAGTCACCAAATTTGAGCTATACAACTGTATCGGATTAAATACGGACGGCGAAATGCTCTCTTCGGAAGCAATAATCGGCATTATATTTGGTTGCCTTAACCTGGTGACTACGTTAATGATGCTGTGGCAGACTGAGAGGAAGCGGTACAGTTAGTTAAGGGACGTCGGCAGAATAAGCGTGGGCTAACAATGACAGCAAGACGCAGCAGCCGCAATCGCAGTGTAAACGTATGGCTACTATCAGTATAATCACACGAACCGAAAAGCATAGCTCGGAGCTCAACGCCCGTTAATGCTAACAATACCTGACTTTGAAGCAGCCACGAAACTACCATAGCATGTCAATAAGAATTTCCGAGGCAGGCAGCGTATGGGAAAAAGAGACATGGTGCGCTCAGCGTTGCGGTGTAACAATCAAGGACAATGAAATATACCTAATACACACAGTGCTACGGAGTACATAACCTCGAGTTAGGTGGATGAGGTTGAAAGAAACGAGACTTTTGTTTCAATCCGAAGACCCCTGACCGCTTCAACTCGTGACAAGGACCCCACTGACAAGCCTGACCGTTAGTGATGTACAGAGTATCCACTACATCATTGTTGGGGGGGAGGGGAGGCCAGCAGGGGAGATCAGATACGCTAGGCACGCTTCTGCCTGCCCAAAACTGAGAGCTCACTCGCAGCTTCATTCTTGACTCCAAATCTAGAATAAGGCTTGGTTGGACAGGAGAGCAAGAGCGTCCTCTGCAGTTGAGAAGCATTGCCCACTCTTTCTCACGTGGTACAACTGTTCTGCCTTACCTACCTATACATGTTGGTACCTATCTTTGTCCTTCTTATTAACTACTGACCACCAAAGGTTAGCTATGTAAGATACTATATGTATCTACTGTAGGTACAAGTGGTACTATGTAGGTATGTTACCATACATGTTAGGTTGCACATGCCTGCAGCATCTTAAGATGACATGGCTCCTACTGGTTCCCTCCAAATGCCTGGAGGAAAGGGGGAAACCAGACGAACCTGGTTGAATGCCATTCCTCGTTTCAGAGTTCATCGTGCTGCTTCTTCTCCCCTGATTCACATCCTGCAGACACAGTGATCCTCGCCCACTGTCGAGGACATACCTAGTTCTTTGCTTTATCTGCTTTTCTTTCTTCTGCTCCTCTGCTTCTCCCATTACAGGCTGCTTCTGCCAACCCACAAACCGCATTGTTCTAGCTGCATTGCTTCCGTCCCCTTAGAGGCTTGGCAACGTTGAAACGCTCCAGACAACCCCGCCATCATCAACCGTCAACCGTCAATCTCCCCCTCCGTCAGCTCGCTGCTCGCTGTACGCTGCTAGGCAAAAGTCAATTCAGCAACCGCTTCATAACATGGCTGCACGACCGAGCTTGTTCACCAAGGGGCTCTCGTCCCTCTCCCAAACCTCGGATGTCAACTCGCCCAACGTCAGCTCGCCCGCCGAGCAACGGGACGATGCGAAGCGGAACTTCCTTAAGACCATGCGGCCGCTGCCCACCCAGCATTACTGGAACGTTTGGTTTGACAGGTAAGCTGCCTTCTCCCTTTAGTACCGCCAACGATTTTGCTTTTCTCCGTTATTACGTGCGCCTGTTCATAGTACAAAGAGAGCAGTCTTCTAACTCGTGCATATTCACAGGCCCTCCAAGGACCAGAAGCCCGATGACGGTAGTTACCAGGCCTCCCTAGAGCAGCTTGGCACCCAGATCGAGTCTGTCCAGGACTTCTGGCGGTACAACAACAATACCCCCGTCGACCAGATCAAGATGCGCGAATCCCTGTACTTATTTAAGAGCGGCTTCAAGCCTATCTGGGAGGATCGCCGCAACATCCAGGGCGGTAGCTGGACTTTTCGGGTACCCAAGAGCGCTGGCCCGGATTTATGGACGCGCATTCAGCTGATGGCTATCGGCGAAACGTTGCAGGAAGCCTTGGCAGAAGGTAGATACCATGTGGCCCTTCACCCCTTCGCGGACATGCTTCTCAGGTATCAGACCTAACACGGAGAACAGGAGATCAGATCTGTGGCGTAGGCCTTTCGGTGCGGTTTAATTCGCACCTGATTTCAATCTGGCACCGCGATGCCTCAAAGCAGGCATCGATCGACGGAATGCTGGAGGCTGTGCTCAAGGAGTTGCCCGCCGAGATGCGGCCAAAGCCTGACAACTATTTTTATAAGAAGCATTCTGACCATGCGGGTTTCAAAGCACCGCCGGAGCTGCAGGCTGTCTTAGATTCGCAGAAGCGAGCACAAGAAGCGGCTGACGCTAAGAATGCGAACGTAACGATTACTTCGGCCGAATAATCCTTTTTAAAATGGCGAGATGGCTTTATGGGAGACATAGTTTTGACAATCTGGCGGATTTGGAAGCATATTTGCCACCTAACATCTCAATATTCACATAGGAAGTGTTATGGAAACGGTGGGGACTCTTAACGTATTTTCGATATTCGCATGATCATAGAGAGGTAAACATGCATTATTCAGGCGTTAGCGATGGTTAGGTTGCCATGCAATTTAGGAAACATTTAGCCTTCATTACTATGAGCAAATCAGGATATACACATCAGAATAACGGGTACGTTTGTAGTAGGTCCAATGAGTCGATACCACGTTTAACATTTCGTTTATGCTCCAAAATTCCACGACTGGCACGTAGTTCTGGGACAGCTATATGATAGGATGACATACAATGCGTTATAGAAACGCCAGTAAATTTATGTCGGAATTCGATAGCCAGGAAATAGCTGCTCTAGAGTATTTGCCAACTACAGCAGTGGTCGATGGGTAGTTTCGACAGATCTGAAAGATCCTATTTATATAACTTTTTTTCGTAGGTCAAGGTAAGCATCTTTATTTTACTGCGCCGTCGGTTACCTATGGTATTTATCGTAGAAAGCATGGTAGTGAATGACATCGTTCCGCAGCGAGCATCACTTAGCTGCGGTCCTCTCTTGCGTAGTGGTCTTAAGTTCCGGATGTGCTAAACAACATTCGCTGGAGACTGTTATGCTAGTGGTAATTACAGATATGCAAGCTATGTTAAAAAAACACGGATGAGGGATAAGAATGCTAACATATATTCTATAGAAAACAAAGAGTTACAAAAGAAGAGAAGAAGAAAATAAAATACAAGTACGAAGACCTGAGAAGTACGAAAGAAGATGAGGTGTCCAGTGGTAACAAGCATACTTAGACTGTCCATTTCGTGATGTAATCGCTTTCCGGCCTTAGGACAATATAAGACTGAAGGGATGGCCTCGAGGAGATAGCCTTTTATTCGTATGCTCACAGGCCTGACACTTAAGGGAGCCACATTGCCCTGCGTGAGTTGAGATGGCTAGGTACTTCATCTAGAGTAAGAACCTGTTGTACGTCGTCCCAAACAACAACCCGGCCCCCAAACAGCCTTAATCGTAAGCTTGTTATCGGCTGCCCTGCCCTGTACCCCCGCCTCTCTTAAGTGATATACTTGTTTCAAGTATCTGCCTAGAACACTGACTATCGTCTTACTTGACCCTAAGCTTCCAATCAGGCAAACTTTGTAACTCGATCTCGCCATCTTGCCACCCATGCCTCAGGGCTTCCACACCTAGCGCTTATGTACCCACCATCCTCGACACGGCAGGTCCTGGATAAGTAAGCCCCAAGCTAGCGAGACAGATGAGCTACAGGTTGGAGCTCATCATGTCTCGCTGATTACCACACGTTCCTCATCATGCCTAATACCCTGAGACCCTAAGCAAAAGCCAGCTCCAAAAGATGTTTTTTTTTTTTTTTCTTTGGCGGGGCTGATCAAATCACTTCCAAGCGCCGGCCCTCCGCATGACCTCCTCGAACTCCGACCTCGAGACGCCCCGGCCAACGCCCGCGCCCCCGTTCGCCTCGAGGATCATGTCGCGGAGCAGGGCCTCATCGACGTCCTGCTTGAGCGTCATGGCGATGCGCTTCAGGTGGGCGAGCGTAAGCATGTCTGCGTCCCCTCCGACGAACCCTCCCCCCCCTCCTCCACTGCCGCCAGCGCCGCCGGCACCCGTGAACAACCGGAACGCCTCGTCCACCTCGGCCGAGTTGGGCCCGTCCCCTTCATCGCGCGCGTGCAGCTTCAGCGCGCAGATCGCGAGGAACGGCTCGTAGGTAGCGTGGCCGTCATCGTCCGGGTCCAAGATGGAGAGGAACTCCTTGAGCTCTGGCTTCGAGGGCGGGAGGCCGAGCGCCCTGTGGGGGATTTTTGTGTGTTAGTTAAACTATATCATCCAAATGGCAAAACAACGAGGCATATGTATTCAGTCCAGAGAGCGAAGAGCGATATATATATTCCCCAAGGTTTTTTTTATTTTTTATTTTTTTAAATAGCCTAGCAAACGCAAGGGAGGGGGAAAGCGTAGACATACACCATAGCTCGCCGCACGTCCTTGGTCGGTATGACGCCCTCCTTCTCGCCGTCCATCGGCTCGGCGAACAGGGCGAACGCCTCCTTGATCTCTTGCTCCTCACGCGCCGTGATGTTGTGCTCCTTTGCGAGCTTAGACTGCCGCTCCTTGGGCGCATCCTTGGCTGCGCCTGCTGCTTTGCGCCTCGGTGGCTACGTGCTCAGGGTCATTTTGTTGTAAACTGTAATAGTTGGGTTTTTTCTTTACTAACCATAGTTGTCAAGTTGATATGAGTTACTGGGTGTTCATCGCCACCAAGGGGTAAAATTGTGTAACAAACAATGAGCGTGACTATGACCGTCAGTGAGTGGTAGTGATGGGAATGTGGAATGGCCATAAGGGAGCTGATGGAAATGCTTGTAAGATACGTCACATGCAACTAAAGTAGTTGTATCATATGCAATTACGCGGATATATCGACTTTTTTACTTGCATGTCTTTGTTTGCAAGGAATACTTTTCCTAATATTTCGGATGTCTTTTGATCCGCTGTCTCTTAAGAATCGCCTACATGTGTCCTCATCTCTTCATCAATTATGTGATTCTTACATTGAAGGCCGTGTTAAGTCGATATCGTTATGCTGTAATACCAGTGACTAGGTACTGACCACGGCTCCTGCTTCCTCACAAATACTTTCCGTGTTGTATATGTCCAAGAACTGCTAGTTCGAACCATGTAACCCCGTCCGCTTCCTAGCTAAAAACACCCCATTCCTATGACCACCATTTCGAGATAGCTTGAACTTGGAGGTGAAAGAGTTGTCAAAGGTGGCCAGTGTAGCTTGTTGCGACAGCTATCAATGCGGTCACCGACCACATTTGAACTTGAGTTTCAACGCCATCAACTATATACACCTTAAATATCATGCAGCCCCCAGCTTCCCAAATTCTGCGCTATTGTATTTCCCAAGCAACAAGATAGACGCGATAAATAGCTAATAATTCGTTGAGCAGTTGCTCGGGACAACTTGCTGCTTCTAGCATATTATGTAAGAGCTTGCGTACCGCTAGGCAGGTAAGTTTAATGCTGTACGTCGAGTGGTATGGTGACATGAGTGAACTCACAGTCCATTATCCCAGTTTACTAGTCTCTAGAGCCGAGAGTCTTTCTGCTCAAGGATGAAGCGGCTCGAATCTGTTGAGTCGTGGTCGTGAAGCTAGGTGACAGACAGCTAAAACTGCGGCTGTATACGAAACTGAGGTGTCCCAGTACCGAGCCAACGCTCGAAATTGACGTTCAACTAGCTTTCATTCTATTAAGCTCTGTTCAACCATTACCGCTTTTCCTGACGCTTGAACTTCGCAAACAGCCCGTCGAGTTTGCAGGTCCACTCAACTGGTAGGTTCTTATAAATGCATCGAATCTGCCACTCTCCCGCTTTCCCTATGAGCCAGACGTTCTCCTGATCGAGCCACAAGGACATAAAGTGAGCTAGGATCACCAAGGCGCGTGGACGCCTTTCCTCAATGAACTTGCTGAATTCGATTGGCACCCACACTGCAAAACCACCTAGTCTCCTGGCTATGGCGAATTGTGGTTCCCCTCGATCGATCGCCCTGATCACACTACACGTGTATCCCAACGCCTTTTCATACACGGTCCGCACATTTTCGTCGCTTAGTTCCTGATCTGTTTGTGCCTCGATTGAGCTGGGATGAGAGGGATGGTCAAGAAGCCATGCCAGTGGAGAATGGTCGCTTAATATTGTATCCTCGGCCTTGCGCATCGCAGGCGTGCTATTCACGAACTTGCCAATTATGCTGTTATTCTCAGAATTGAGTAGCGCGCTTGCCCTTTGGAAGACCATTCCGGCGCCGCGGCCCATGTGAAGCCACTGTAAGGGCGGCTCCCATGGATCTAAGGATAAGGTCTGAACTAGGGCTAAGGAGTGTGCTAGGATCCTGAGAGAGGTAAAACAGATGTAGTCGATAAGCTTAGAGCTCGCATGTGGAATCTCGTCGATGTCACGCCTCTGCTCCTTAGCGCACATGATCTGATAAGTTTGCTGCAGCTTAATGAGCTCGTCACGCTCCTGTTTGTTGGTACTTGTGGTCCACATGTGCAGCGCAGAATGGGCAAGCTCAATATACAAAAGACTACACCGCCCCTGATTCTGCGCCATAGATATGGCCATGTCGGGCACCTCTACAGACCACATTTGTGTAATCTCGGGCTGCTGAGGTGTGGAAAACGGCTGGGTCATTCGAGTCTGACTGTTGTGCAACAGTCGCAGTTCCCACAATCTCCGCCACGGTCCTTCAGGCAGGTCTATATCGGATTCACCATCATCAATGTGGGGAGTTGGGTGAGATGAGCTTGGAGAAGGGTAAACCCCAGAGCTATGCGGCGAGTGAACCAGAGTCGGTTCGCTCGAATGAGCGCTCAGAGGTGTGCGCACACTCACGTGAGGGGTCCCCTCTGGTATCGTCGTGGGGCTGAGACCACTGGCAGAGCCAGTATCGATGGCAGGATGAGCTACCAGCTTACTGTCCGCCTGGTTAAGTGCAGCAGTCTTCGCAGTCGCAAATGCAGCCGTTTGGGCAGGATATACACATTCAACCAGGTGCCTCGAACAACTCCCGCAACTTGGACGGACTTCATCACACTGTCATAAACTGAGGTCAGCAACATACATCCTTTTCCAATACTGGCGTGCCATGGCATGTGTGTTAATCAGAGTCACCCATCGCCGCAGGTGCAAAGATGCAATGCTGTCTCACCTTAACCCTGCGCTGCTTGCATCGTAGACATCCGGTTCGTGATTTCTTGTGATACAGCCGAGGACCACGCGGCCGGGGTTCTTGATTCTTTGAGTCTTCCATATCAGCTCCCAGTCGTACGAAGACCGTAAGATCCGGCGTGGTGCTCGTCTCACAGCAACTGTCACTCCTTCGGGTCTGAATCTCGTAGTAATTCCACGGTGGCTAGCGAGCAAGCAAGCGATCGATGAGACAACGTTGCAATAACACAATAACACGAGTCAATTGCGAAAAGAGAAGAATAGACGATGCGCCAAGTTATGATGACTAAATCCACGATGTTTTCTCTTTTGGGAGAGGAACCAGCGTGGTAAAAGTCGTGCTGATTGAACACAGCCACGCCATCCCCGAGATGTTCTGACAGCGCCCGCTCGCTGGCCTGCCTAAAACCTCCCAATGTTTTCAGTTGAGTCGTGGACAGTACGCGGCAGCAGGCTTAGCCACACTTTTTCGGTGCTGCCGGCCAACCCCCCGTTCGCCCCACGGCCGTGGCTAGTGACTTTTTCCATCGTTCCTGAATTGCGACGCCACGAAGGATTAAACCTCTGTTCCGTCCTTAGTAGTAATCGCGTTTGGATTGAGAGGAGACCATAGTGAACTCGGTTGATGAACCGATAGCAAGAAATGTGAGGTTTTTTATATGTAAAAGGAGAAAGAGAAGGGGGGCTATTCAATCGAGATATTAAGAGTCGATTGTCAGGAAAGACGGATCATTTTACTTTTATACGACTAAGATTGGAGTGATCACACCGAAAACGAAACCGACGCCGCTTGGCTGTTTGGGAGGCTTGCTTTATTCAGTAGTATTTGTATGCAATGTGCATCAAGCCATTTGCCTACGCAAGACTATAATAATAGAAAAGCCTGCATACCTGTCTTAACAGCAAGATATTAATGCAACGGCAATGATTAGAACCGCGGAATTAGAAAGACCAAATATCAAAATATATTGTATTATGAACGATGAAGCACATGTACATCTCACATCTGGTCGCATAAGATTGTTTGTACAATATTGTGCACACAGCAACACGCCTATTAAGTTGAAGTTACGCAGCCTTTTCTAATAATGACCCTTGGGCTACCAAAAACTGTGTAGTAATCTACTACTACTGGGTAGGGGCCAAATGAACAAACCCGAGAAACGATTCCGAAAGCGACTACATGCCTACCCCTACCCCTGTGCTACTAAAATGCCCTAACGAGGTCAGTACCAACGGACCAACGATATCAACAATTCTTTAATTCCTTTCCTCTTCTTAATGCATGGCTTTCTTAGTCCAACTTTGCCATCACTGATTCGGCAAATCTGACTACCTTATGGTACATGCTCTAGCCACTCAGCGTCACTTTCGCTATCTAAGGCTAGGAGCAGAACCGTTTGTATATGCCCGTCGAGTCTAGTGTTGCTAACCCTATCGGAGAAGGGAGCTTTTACGAAGTACAGCCAGTAACTTTTCCAAGCACCAATGTTTGCTATCAGCATACGATAACATTCCTCTCCCACTCGTCATGGTCGGACCTATCAATCAGAGCAAGCATGTTGTTTTCTTCGAATGCTAAATATAACTCATAAAAAACGATTCCTATTAGTGTAGATCACGCATACAAAACCATCAAGCCATAAAAAGCATCGTTTCGAATATTAGTAAATATCCAGACTCTACAACGTACTTCCCTGTCCGTCTCCAACGTGAGTTCATCATGGCCGGTTATTTTATCGTGCAGAGTTCGGATTACCCATGGGCTGGAGAAATAGCTACTATTCATGTTGTCGATAGCATGATGGCCGAGGAAGGCATTGGGATATGTACTTGTGGCCACTAGCACAGCTTGTATGACGACTAGGTTTTCATCCGACAATGCCGCGCTGCTCTAACGTATCCTGGACATAATTAGGCGACCAGGGACTGTTATTGATACCCGTTTAATGATGCTGTGCGGTCTTGAAATTACGTTGTATTCCCGAGGTTTAATATTCCGCACACATCATTTAGCATCAGGGTCCTACTGCTAGACCTTTACGACAATGCCACCGCTATCCTCGTCTTAGTCATGCTAAACAGAATGCGCTTGTAGATCGGGCACGGCATTAAATATCATAGCGCTCGGTTCATGCCGACGGGCAACTTCTCGTTACGCGACTGCTCAACTGTGTCTAACTAGTTTTCGTTTCAACTAGATTTAATATCTCGGTCGTAGTATAATCAATATATAAAGTAAGTATTCTCTGCTGCTAAGGCCCTCTAATACCACTCATAACTATGAATATTGGTCTAACATGTTTACCGTTATATCTCGATCTTAATAACTCTAAAGTTTCTCTTTCGGTGGCGCTAGCTCTTCGACTTTAGCGAATTGATAGTAATAATCCAGACTCTTGGGGTTCAGCAGAGTGCCACTCGGCTTGATAATCTGGCCGGAAACAATTTGTTTAACAGGAAGCTCAACTTTCTTGAGGTTAACCGTGGTCTGCACGTAGCAATATTAGCAATCTTCCAAACTTCCGTAAAGTCAATTATTCGCTAAACTACTTACGGGGATCTCTGGGGTCTCGAAGACATATTTTGGCACGTGCCGTTTTGTCAGCTCCTTCTTGATCGCTTCTTTGACAGCTCTGACGAGTCTCTGGTCGAACTTGTGGCCTGGCCGCATAAGCAGAAATAGCATCACGCTCTCATCACTGTCTTGTGGTCGCCGCTGGCCCACACAGATTGAATCGGCGATTTGATCTGCAAAATTGCGCTCGAGAACTGAGTAGATCTCCGCCGACCCAAAACGCACACCGCTGGGGTTGAGGACACCGTCGGCGCGCCCAAGGAAGGTCACATTCTTGGTTACTGGGTGGAATACGCAGAAATCACCATGAGCCCAGACATGTTCATATCGGGCGAAGCTACTCTCTTAGTTAATAATGCGGAAAGTAGACTTTAATTTTCCGCAATTCTAGTAAATCAGGAACTTACTACGCTGAGTGATACTTGGTCCCTGGGGCACCAGCGGGTGTCTTGTCGCCCCAGAGGTACACGGGAACATTTGGGAAAGAAGCTGTGGCTACGAGCTCGCCTGGCGTGCCATCTGGAACTGCCTTGCCGCGACCAGGTGGCAATAGCGAGTCGTACAGCTCCACGGGGATGCCTAAAGATGGGCCCTGCGTACCACCAACGTAGACCGGTGTAAGTGGATTTCCTTGGGCGAAGCAGCCGGCCTAGGGAAACACGTCAGCAGATCAATATGTTCGCAAGGAAACCCGCCACTTACGATATCTGTTCCTCCGGATATATTTGCGAGATGGACATGAGAAGGAAACCCTTTATCGTAAAACCATTCAAACAGCTGATCCGAGAGCACCATGCCGGTAGAAGTGACCATGCGCAAACTCGATAGATCTGTAATCTCCCTAGGAGACAGACCGGCCTTCGCGACCTCGTACATCCAGCGTGGGCTCGTGCCTAGTCGTGTTACCTTCTGATCGCCAATAAGTTTGATGAAAGTCTGCACGTCCGGCTGGAAAGGCGATCCGTCGTATAGCACGGCTCTTGCGCCCAGCAGTAATTGACCAACATTAGCCAAGTACATGATCCAACCGGTCGTCGTATATTGTAACGAAACAGCGTCCGGCTTAGCATCTTCATGGAGACGAGCCTCTTTCGTAGAATTGAGGAGCACGCCGCCGACAGAATGGACTATCGCCTTCGGAATGCCAGTGGTACCCGAGGAGTAACAAATAAGAAACGGCTCATGGAAAGCTAGCCTTTCAATTGGGGGCGTGATCTGATCGCGCTTTTCGAGGAAGGCATCCAGAGTTTGTGTCTTGGGAATATTGCTAACATCTAGAGCCTCTCGAAATCGACGAATCGAAACCATGCCACTAAAATTATCGCAACCCTCCATTCCAGCCACAACCTCGGCCATCTTCTGACGCAAGTCTAATCGTTTGCCATTGTATAGCGTTGCATCGTCCATAAATATGTACTGTTGTAGTCAGAATGGGAAAGTATTCTGTCGAGATCAGCAGCACTTACCTTGGGATTGATCTGGACTGTCCGTTGTAAGATTCCCTGGACACCCATGTCTGTAGAGCTGCTGCTAAACATGGCACCGAGCCAACTCGTAGCATTCCATATGACGAGCGTCTCAACACTATTCGCGCCAACTACAACTATACGGTCGCCACGTCTGACTCCAGCCGTATGCAGCGCGGCAGCATAAGCCGCAGAGAGTTTTCTGAGCATCAACCATGTCACATTCCTCTTCTCGGTCACGCCTTCTCTGACCTCGGTCAAAGCAATTTTGTCGTCTTCTTTTCCTTCCTTACCCCTGTGGTCGGGTGCATCGGTCGAGCTCCGAGTCCAGAGCAGGTTTTCAACCCAGCTCAAGTGTATACCCTCAAACCACCGTGGGATACTATCAACAGGCTTGCTCTCATCTACCACACTATTGTAGGAGCCCGTGTGGATGAGATTGACAAATTCGAAGACCTCGGCATAGAACTCTGAGCGTCTGGTAATGGAGAATTGGTATAGATCTTGAAAAGTCTAAGTTCCGTTAGCCTAAATCGGCATTTCCAACCCTATTCATGATTGGGTTTTACCTTCAAATTCAAGTGATACTTCTTGTTCATGAGCTGCATAAACTTCCATACTTGCGTGCTCTTGGGATCCGGGTGTTCCCAAAGTTTTCGAGGGTTAGCAGTAGCCATTACTTCTGTCTTGGCGCTTTAATTCCTACGGCCAAGCGAGACTTGCGAACTAAGAAAAAAAGGCTCCTTATAGTCAACAGGTTTGAAATAATGTTTACAAGATACCAGCTAAGAAGCTGTCAGCTCACGTAGAGAGTACAGTGGATGAGCTCGGGCCGAGCTGAATTGCCAATGTACGCCGCTCGGAGTTCCAGGAAGAGCGCTTATTTGCCAGTACAAGCCTTCGAGCATCAACCGAAGATTTTGATTGTCGTTGATAAGGGAACTGGTTTGGAATTGGGAACTCTAAAACATTCAAAATCTCAGATGAGCTCGCACTTGCATTCTGAGAGTTCGATGGCTCCTTTCTATGATTAAGAGGACCCGAGCTCCTGGGAAATTAGCTCGATTGGAAATGCAGATGAGGCTCGGAGGAACTCAAGATCCCCGCATTTCCCCAATCACTCCGCATTTTTGCTCAATGCAATCTATTAATATGAAGAGTTCGATGATATGGGTTATTTGAATATCGATATCGGAAATCTCCAGGGTTTTTTAGACTATTTCAATGATGCTGCTCGTCGCTCCTGGTAAAAAAAAAAAACCCACGGATGAGACAAACATCACTGAAATAACGGTCTGAAATGTCTGTTAGTAGATGCTATCTCTACTCAGATCTTGTTTCAGGCTTTACATAACCTTGAAATTGAGACAGTAGGCTTCAATCTCTGAAGCACTTACTTAGGGTAACTCACTCCTGTCGGAGAATACTGTCTTACGCACGTATATGTGCTTTACTTCTCGTAAGACTTGAGAAGATGCGTCAATTACCGTCATACCTAGTGAGGCAGAGAAGTATCACAGGATGACAGAGAACTTATTCGCGCAAGGCACGTTGTCTTAGACAGAGGTCACTCGAGTATGTTTATGAATGCTGCGGAGGCGGGTTACTTCCAGACGCCAAGGATTAGCCAAACTTCAATCCACTCCATCTCTCCATATGGCCCGCCCAACCGGCTCGCTACAAAGCAAGCCGAATCAATATGACCAACGTCAATTGGCGGGTTTGACTTCATCATATTAGCCGCCAAATCACTACCGTTCACCCCACCAGCGTACTACATTTCGAACACCCCTCACTACTAGACAGAGTGGTTCGATGAATGAAGCACTAGAATGACCCCCCACTGACGCTGCCCATATGAGATGTACAATTCTTGGGATACGAATTACAGGATGATAACCTGTCTCTTACTGTATTTATTCCTGTTTACTTAGTCCCTATCCTCTGTATTTGGTGTCTTGTCAGCTGTTTGTGACATACCAAGCGCACATTGGTCGTAGTAAACAATCATGGGATCCCAGACCGGCCTCGTCCTTGGATATAATGGAGTTCATCCGTTCTCGAAAGTGAAGATAACTGATCGCGCATCCGTACAGGAGCTGCTGCGGACGTTGCTCGATCCCTTGGAGCCTTTCTTCTCGCCATTAAAGGCCAGAGTCAAATGCCCTGGCGCCACGGCCGTTAGGTTCGACCAGACGGCGTCTGAGATTGAGGGCATATGTCGCCCGCTCTGGGGTCTAGCCTGCCTTCTCGAAGGAGGGGGGGAGTATCATGGCACAGAGTGGTGGATACAGGGTATCAGGTCAGGGACGGACCCTGAAAGCCCCGAATACTGGGGATACCCACGTGATAATGACCAGCGGATGGTCGAGATGTGTCCCCTAGGTGAGACTATCCCATTATAAATAGCTATGATATAATTAATAAAACGATAGGCTACGCACTGGCTGTTGCCCCTGTCATATGGCAGTCATTGAACGAAAAGGAGAGAACGAATGTCGAAAATTGGTTGGGCAACTCGATCAATGAGAAGAAGTAGGCAATTCATACCGTGACTCAACCCAGGCTGCTCTCTGATGGAATATAGTATGCCCAATACAAATTGGCTATGGTTCCGAGTTTTCGCCAACCTCGGTCTAAAGAAGAATGGCGGGAAGTTCTCACAAGAGAGGCTTGACAGCGATATCGAGCATCTTAACACCTTCTATCGTGGGGACGGTTGGTCTAATGATGGACCAGAGGGCATTCATCGTGCGTGTCCCGAGTACGGGCATCTCTCGGAAAGATACTAATAAGCCACTCGCAGAAATGGATTATTATTCTTCGAGCTTTGCTATCCATCTTTTACAGCTTCTATATGCGAAACTGTGTGGCGAAGACGAGCCTGCGCGGGCTGAGGAATTTAAGAAGCGTGCACAGATCGCAGCCCTGGACTTAGTTCACTACTATGATAAAGAAGGCATGTGCTTATACTCGATTACTCAATTTAGGAGCTGTTTTTAACATTTTGCGCAGGACGTGCTCTTCCGTTCGGTCGAAGCGTAGGCTATCGGTTTGCCATGGTCTCTTTTTGGGGAGCTATGGCATATGCAGGAGTCGAGCTTCCAAAGCCACTCACTTGGGGAATGGTGAAGGGTATTGTACTACGGAACCTGCGATGGTGGCAGACGCAGCCAGATATCTGGAGTCCAAGTGGCACACTGACTATTGGATACTCGTACCCAAACATGTATGTAAGTAATAATATTGCTTCCATTACGGTGAAATTGATATACTAACGAAGTGTAGATGGCAGAGAACTATAACAGTCCCGGGAGTCCAGTGAGTTTGTCTTAATGATGTTCATAGGGGTTGGGAGCTCATATCACGGCAGTATTGGGCCTGTCTTGCTTTCGTGTGCCTTGCAGTGCCAGCCGACCACCCCTTTTGGTCCTCTGAAGAGGAATACCATGGGGAAGTGATCCCTAAGATCAAGGAACTCCGGCATCCAGGCCACATCATGAGGTAAACAACCCACTCCCTTACTCTTCCCTAACCGTGACAGTGTTATTAACATCACATTCTTAGTTACCTTGGTGGACACTGCATGCTCCTATCCTCGGGCCAGGCTTGCAGCTACCCAATGAAGGGGACGCACGCCAAGTATGGCGCCTTCGCATACAGCAGCGCATACGCGTACTCGGTGCCACCAGGTCTCTTCACGCTCGAGCAGTACGCACTAGCTTCGCAGCTCGGGCTATCCGACGACGGCGGGGAGTATTGGAAGACGCGGCGGCTGTCCGAGTATGCAGGTCTAGAGCACCGACCCGCCAACAACAACAACAACGACTCCTCCGGCAAGGCCACCACCACCACCACACCGGTGCTCGTGTCGATCTGGAAGCCCTTCCCCGACGTCACGATTAGAACGACGCTGGTCCCGCCGTCCGAAGCGGCGCCGAACTGGCACCTCCGCGCGCACCGCATCGCGAACGCCGGCGCCCGCACGCTGAAGACGGCCGACGGCGCGTTCGCCATCTGCAACGCCCGCGCCCTGGACGGGCGGTACCTGGACCCGTACGACGCCGCCAGGTGCGAGGGCACGCGGCCGCGGATCATCGGGAACTACGACCTCGCGACGCCAGAGGGGTGGGCTAGCGGGGCCGCGGGCGCGTTCGCCGTCTCGAAGGGGGCCGTGGGCATTCGCGCCCTCGAAGTCTCCTCGCCCACAGACGGAGGAGAGGAAGAGAAGGGAAAAGCGCACGGGGAGGGGAAAGAGCGCGCAGCCATGCTCGTCAACGCCGACCCGAACTCAAACCTCGTCGAGAGCCGCACCGTGATCCCCACATTGCAGGGTACGATACGCGAGGGCGAGACGGTTTGGTATGTTTCGGCAATCTATGCGAAGCCGTCTGGCGAAGGCGTCGCCAAAGAATCTTACCTCGATGGCTGGGAGAAAGTCCCTCAAATACCGATGTGGTTGAAGGAGGAGATGGAAGCATAAAGGAAGAAGGGTTGTTAGTGTATGCCAGACAAGCGAATAAAATAGGGAGGTATGAAAGAAAAGACGTGAAAGCTAATCATTAAGTGGAAAATCTACTCCTTTCTATTTGAACCTAGCTTGATTAATCCTTTTTTATTTTATTTATTTATTTATTTATTTAATATCTAATAAGTATGCTAGCGCCTTCTGGTACTAAATGTGACCTTAAGGTTGAGTTGATGTTCTCCTTTGATAATGCCTAATTCCTCTTTTTTTTTTTCTTTCTTTTTTTTTTGGCTTTTGCTATTCCAGGTGTTGAATGTATTTTTGCTACCTCTTATGAGTGCCTAGCTGGATTCCCCTAACGCCGTTGAGCTGCTATGCACCTGCCTACACTTTTATTTATTCTCTACATTACGCTGCCATCTGGACATCATTGTCCTGCCAATAAAACATGCTTCGACGCACACAATCTTCTACGCCTTAGCAAAGTCATGAAGAAACTGTGCAAGCTTCTATGCACTAACAAACGATATCGAGTTATAGTTGCTGGCGAGGATACTGCCGACGCTCCGATGGCCTTTGAGACCAGTAAGACCACTCGCTGTGCCCTGTTTCAGGAAATCCGCTTCACTCCTCTCCGTTTCGCCATTCTGTAGTCAGAATTAATATCTAGTAACACTACAGTTGTGAAAACAACTTAAACTGGAACATCACACCTTCGTTACGCGGAAACATATGTTCATCCTTGAGCGCACTGATTTGTCTGGCACAATTCTGTAAACATCAGGGTAGGCTTCGAGTGCCTCGTTGATGAGGGCCGCTTTCTTGTTATCGACGGCCTCTTGGCCATCTACCTTATCTGGGAAGGTCTTGACCAGCTTCTTCAGCACCTGGCCAGCGACATAGACACTGATGTGGGTTAGCAGTTCGTATCAATGCATGATTTGTGACACATACTCAAAGATGCTCAAAGATGCTCAAAGTTTTGTACAAGCTGTTGTTCTTCGCTATAGTTTCATAGGAGAATACAACCGGCGGAATGGGGAGACCGAGCTTCCTCATCAGAAAAGGAGAGTGTTGCAGACAGCTCGGTGGCAACAGGCTCTTCTTGATGACGACCACCATGACACCCGCCTAGCCTAGGTTCTTCTGTGCTCCGAAGAACATGATTGAGAAATTCTTGACGGGAATTCTCCTTAGGAAGATATTTGAAGACGTATCAGCGACCACGATGGGACCGGTCCCGTCGGCTTTGGGCGCCAATATCTCAGGGAATCTAGGGAATTCGACGCCGTCGACGGTTTCGTCGTTGCAGTAGTATACAAAGGCCGGTTTTTTCGACAGCTTCCAGGTGCTTTCTTCGGGAATCTTGCCAAATTTACCGTCGTTAATCGTTCGGGAGTCCGCTGGTAGGTTGGTATATTCGGTTCCTAGCAAATGACCGGCCTCCTGGAACGTCTTTAGGGACCAGCCGCCGGTCACTAGATAGTCGAGCTTTAATTGGCCCTCAACGGCCTTCTTGAGCGCTGCCGCGAGGTCATCCTGGTGGGCATCTTCTTCTTTCGCTATGTCTAGTTCTTTCAGTATCTCTGCCTTCTTCTTCGTTACTCATGCTCTAACTCGAACTAGCTGCTGCTGCTACCCTGCATAAAGAGCACCTCGTAGTCGTCAGGGATGTCGAGGTAGGTTGCCAGGTCAGCCTTGGCCATATTGATGATGTCGGTGGCATACTGGGAGCTGTGCGAGTGCTCGGCAATGCCCAATTCAGTATTGTTATAATTCAGAAGAGCCTGCGTGGCGCTCTCCAGCACGTCCGTGGGCAGCAAGGCTGGGCCGGCGCCCAAATACGTGATGTCGGCTTTATCAGGCATTTTTTCTTCTCCTTTTACTGGATGAAAAGACAAATGAAAAGCAACAATATGTAATTGCTAGCCAGTCTCTAAACGACTAGAAACTTGAATGGGGACAGACTCATTCGCTTGAACTGGTTGCTTGCTGGCTTGGTGCTTTGCGCAAAATGACTGAACAGGAAATTGAATATGATGCAACTTGTACTATACGGTCCCTCCTACCCCGAAGTCGGATCCAGCTAAAAAAAAACAAGGGTTCATTGTAGTTCCCAACACCCTTCTGTCATTGGGTGAAGGAACAACCCTAAAACCATTCTAGCCCTGAGGCCAGGTTGCATGTAGTATTACCCCAATGTTGAGGGTAGGTACCTACCTGAGGGGGGGCTTGACACCGCAACTCAATGGGATGTGGACATCAAACCGGACGCTTATACCTCAAGAGGTTTTCGGTGCAGAAGAGCTAACCTTCTAACACCCGCTCGGGCGTTACTGTCTTTTCCTATTCGGTCTGATCTCCCAATGCATCATCACATGGCATTGTCGTACCCGAAATGGTGGGCCGGAGCATTTCAGGCGTGTCATGCGTCTTGAGCATCTTATACATGGGATTTCTCTGGGTCCAACTATGCTCACTTATTACTCAGAAATTAGCGAGCAGCCGGCTCTATCTTTCATTTCACCGAGACCAGTCACCACCAGTCACCAACGCTCTCAAGGTCTGGTTCTGTACCGGCTTCCCTGCGCGGTATCATACCAACGGCTATAACTGGAAATGGAGCAACTATGTCCCCCGTTCAGTACGGCTTTACTTTAATTGCCGGCTACTGACCTCGGTGAAGTACAATAGCTCAGGGAGACCCCATCCTGTACACGGCCCTTCATGCCATTATGATGATGTCCATAGTTCGCGAGACAGGGCATTCTCCATTGTCTGTGTCCATGTGGTGCTTACCTTACCTGCCTATAGCATCATCTTACATCTTGTGTACGTAGGTATATGTGCAAAGTAATACCACAAGATGCTATGAGCTCCTCTTGCAGGGTAAGGTAATAATTGCGTTACTTAAAAGCTTCGGTGACAGCAGTCATAATTATCCACGGCGCCATCCTGTCCTCCTTCTCGATGACCCTCTCCATAGCTTCTTATGTCTGCAGTTTTGCGATGCACGGATCCATATCTCGACGAGCGCACTCATTTTGCTGAATATCGGAGTCAAGCCGGACCCCCGAGGTGCACGGCAGAGATTGGCGATCCCCGTACCTTGTCATTACTGGCGTCGATTCTGGAATACTGTTCCAAGAATAGAAATGTCCGAGAAGAAACACGCCGAGTCGTCTTCTTCGGCCGGGCCAGCGCGGCATTCGCATGCGGTTCCTGCAGCATCCTTCCGTGCGTCTACTACCTTTCTTAGAGCCGAGCTACATGGCCCGCCGTTCTTATTTATTGACCACCCCCGGTCTTTTTCTCCCCAATTCTCCCTTCCCTGTTCTGACACCACAACTGGAAGCACGGGTATATTTGCCAACTGCCATGAGCTTGTGTTGAGAGGCTTGTTGCTGCCACTTCCACTTAATCCGATGCCGTTCCGTCGCGGATAGCGAGTTTGACTAATGAATAGTGTAGCGACACACAACTCTCCGCGAACATGGTTCCTGACATCCTCTCTATCACCGCTGGCGGTGCGTCTGATTAGGCAATTGCTCAGTCATGGCGATTATGTTGTCGCCTGCCTGCCGCCGCACGAGGTAGAGCATGACGATCGTAGCACTGAGTTTCGCGAGCTCGTGAACGAGTGTAAGAGCAACCGAAAGGATAGAGAGGGCTGGAAGGATCGTTTGAGGAGCATACGCTGCGATGGGCGCATAATGAGCCAATGCGGTGCCGCCGTGGCCGAAGCGAAACATATTTTCGGCCGCATCGACATATTGCTGTGTTGCACTTCCGAAGGTATGTTTCCTCATGGCTCAAGCGACTCCATTCCATTAGTAGCAACGAGTCTTACGGGCGCGCGCAATATAGTTGTCGTCGGAACGGTCGAAGAGCTCTCCACGACGCCTGCGACGCAGAACTTAATACACGACCAGTTCGAGACCATCTTCTTTTCCCAAGTGAACTTCATCAAGGCAGCTCTTCCGATGCTGCGGGCCGAGCACACCGGCCACATCATGATTCTCACCAGCATCGGCGGGCATATAGGTACGCCCGGCACGCCTATCCATACGGCGGCAACGTGGGCGCTCGAAGGGTTTTGCGATTCGCTAGCGTACGAAGTAGCGCCTTTCAACATTAAAGTCACGATTGTGCAGCCTCATAAGGAGATTCAAACCTTGAACAACAAGATTATCTTCTCACCCTCGTTACCATTTTACGACAGCGAGAACAATCCGGCGCCAAGCGTGCGGGACATGCTGACAAACATGCTGAACCTGAACCCGGAGACAGCCATCGAGCAGTCAGACACGGAAATTGTGCATAGGTATCCGAAGCTGCCGAGTACATCTATGGACCGCCTGGTTGCAGAGACTGTACATGCGTTGACGGCAATCGGCGGCCATGAAAATCCGCCGGCCCGACATATCGTTGGATTTGAGGGCGCTGAAGCGGTGAAGGAGAAGCTAAAGACGGTTACAGAAGAGCTGGAAGATTTCGTCGAGGCCAGCGTTGCTGTCGACATATTTGAGAGCGAGCTGAAAAATGAGGCGAGGCAAGGCAAAGCCGGAGAAGAGGACATGGAGGCGCCGCCGAACTTGATAGTACCTTGAAGTCTCTAGTATTAGTAGATAAGCAAAGATCAACTACGGGCACAATTGAGCCTGATGGCTTTGCTTCCAAATGCTGCGTGGTTGACGAGACATTAATGGGTAATTTATTATGAACTAATGCACGCCCTCTTGTTCTCTACGATACTCATTGGTTCTTTTTCTGGTTGGGAAAATTTACTTGTTTGAGCATGAGCACTTATGGGCAGCCCACCTGGGATGCCTTTGTTAGATAGTCTCGTCATTTATTTCACACCATACCGTCAGCTAACTTCCGAGAAATGTAACAACGAAAACAAATTTACGAGTATGAAGGATGGCTAATCATCCTAGAGTTACGCTAAACATCTAACATAAGTGCATTCTCCCTTCACGCATCGAACTTAGTCCGGAAAGCCAAAGCATTGAATAGTCACAGCATCAGCGGGAAGATGCGTATCAAATAAATGCAATGTTCTGTTCAGATAACTAACTTAAATACAAGTACGGTCTGCTGGTCGTCAGAGAACCCGGGTTGGCGGTGTTGAAGTCAACCAAGCCATCACCTCTGTTTCCATACACGATCACACCAACTTTGGTGGTATTATACTCTCATTAAATCTGTTCTACAGAGAAGTTCTAGTAGATCATTCAGTAACAAATTTTTTGAGTTATGTTTATGGTGGCTATTTTATTCAGCTTAAAGCCGAAATAGTTGTCTATATACATGGCACCTATAGGAGGAGTACCAAATGTGGCTTATCTAACTATTTCAGCACTGCCAAGCCTAGCATTTAAGGCTCTACCACTTATGTATATTGCTATTCTAAGCTTTCGATTGGCCAGTCTTTTCCAGGAGGCTTCCGCACCCGAGGCTTAGGGGAGCTTATTTGGGAAGTGAAGCACGCTGAACGAGCTGCGAGGAAACATAGCGCCGTCCTGCTGGTAGCATACAACATTCCACATTTGCCCACGTCAACACCTGATCCAAGCGGACGGTATACACGGCAGCCAACGAGATCACTACGAACCATTTTCGAATAGCACCGGAACCGGGCCCCTTCATACAGGCTTTGCGACTACATGCGACGCCTACGCACACCACCATTGCAATAACAAACACACCGTCACGAACACTCCCTCCTCGACAACCCTAGTTAGGCATGCCGAGCGTACTGCCATGTAGTCCAATGTTAGGACCGATGTTAGAATGAGTCTAGATACTTTGTTACCCGTCGCTCCAGCGAGGGTACGAGCTTTGGTGTTGCCCGTCGGCCAAATCAAACGGGAGCGCTTCCAGTCCTTCGTCCAGAGGCTGAACCAAGAACATGTTGTTCAACTCCGTGACATCAGTGCCGATGGGCGCCCAAATCGGAGTGAGCACTCGCCGCCACATAGCTCTACCAGCTGATCTAGTCAATGCTAACTAATCTTTTGGTGGATAGACATGTTTTCTCCGCTTGCCTTTCCTGACGGCGCCATGTTCTACGATTTAGTTACCTACGTACCGCCGCCCTCGCACCTTGCCCTATCGCCCTTCGAACTATTTCGAGAGCCCCTTGCCGTCATCGCTATTGCTGATGGCCAAGAGCTCGAAAATGTGGCATTTAACAAGAGACAGTCAGCCAATGGCTATGCACCCACCATGACCGAGAGAAATATCCGTACGCTGTATCAGGAGTTGGAGGAGCTGAGGGACTCATATCCCAAGATGCTTGCACACCAAGTGCTGATATTTGACCACAAGCCGTCGAGCGAGAACCCGGTCCCACTGCCAGAAGGCATCAAAGCCATTCCGCCTCTTGAACACTCTAAGAGGACAACGATGAAGACAGTGATGTGTGATATATCTTCCCTCTTGTTGGCCGAAATGACGACCCTTGCAAAATCTTTCGAGGCCATGACAGCTATCAATTCTCCTGGCCAGGCCCCAAGTCGACCGACGCTCCAAGGCGCAGGCCCCTGGACCTCAGACGACGCCAACCCAGCAGCAAGGAGAAACTCTCAGTTTGCAGTATCGACGGTAACAAGGTCGGCATCTTCAAGTGGGACTTCAGATAGGGGTCAGGTTCGCATGTCGATGCCTGTACCTTTCAAATCACACCCCTTTGGTTCTGGCGGTTCAACCCCCTCTGGGCGGCCAACAACGCCTGTCCGAAGCGGGCTGTCCCATCCACCAACTACCTTCGATGACATTCCCTCAGCGAACGGGACTAATTTAGAAATCTCAAGTCCAGAGCCAAAGAATAATTCGCGTCCCAATACTGCCGAAGAGAACAACAAGTCGGCAAGCCAGGATAAGGTTTCTGTCCAAGGCTTTGGGCCCGGGGGTTTGAATGAGAAGTGGAGGAATAAGGGTAAAGGGCGAGTTACCATTTTAGTAGGGTCTCTCTATCTCCAAGCAGGTCGCTGGACCGATGCACTGAAGGAGCTCATTGAAGGTGCGACTGTTGCGAAGTCAATCAATGATCATCTTTGGCATGGCAAAGCATTAGAACTCATTATTATTTGTCTTTTCTTTCTCGGTTGGACGGGACATGAGTTTCAAGTGCCAACGATATGCCTTTCGCCCAACGACAAAACCTCTAGCATCTTGTCTAAAGCGCAAGATGCTGAAGAGGCAGAACCCAATCAGCCAAAGTATCTCCGGAATTTACAAGTCATACTTCCCGACCTACTAGAGAGAATCATTGGGCTGTATTCAAGGATATCTGGGGAACAGCTCCCCCCTCTGGCCTTATCAGAAACGATTATTAGATTCTGCAACATTCTCACCGCACTCCATCTATGTGGAGGCCAGCTCGGCAAGCAATCGCTTGATATCATAATCCTTGGCAAATCCCCGTCGAAAGCTCTCGATACATCACCTCGTCTTACCATCATTCCATCGCGAGGACATATTGCTAATATGTTATTTGGAGCGTTTCCCTCGTCAGCACCTGAATTGCTCACGACCGCAGATCGCTCAATTATCCTAAGTGGCATTGCTGCCGTCTTAGGAACTCTCGGGTACCACAGGAAGAAAGCGCTGGTCATGCGTGAATTAGTTTCAGTATTGATCGGAGGCCTAATTGAAGCAAGAACCAGAGGGGCTGCTGAAGTAGGTATTCACCCTGCCGCTGGATTAGTCACCCTAAATGCTATGAATGGGCATGGTAAAGGCGCTGGCGCGCTTGAGCTTGGCGAAGGCGATATCGAGCATGGCATCGATGCGTTTCTTGGGCTGCTGTGCAAGACATATGGCGTTGTCGGTTTCGAAGACTCCAGGAACGAGTCTCAAGCCAAATCATCCTCAGATAGTGATAGTGATGCAAGCGTCATTTCGAGGATCTACAGTCAATCGTCAACAAGACATTTTGGATTTCCAAACGTCAAACTCAATATCTTACGCGCCTGCATTAATTTCTCCGAAGCTCTCCCTGACTTCCATGGCGTATTGAAGTTCTCAAGCGACTTGCTGCGTACGGCTGGCAGCGGTGTTGCACCAGGCCCTCGTCGGGAAGATGCAGCTCCAATGATTTCGCGAGACGAGCAAATTCGGCTAGTTACAAATATAGTGAAGACTTCCAGTTTGTCGCAGAGGATGGGACTGGAACACCTATCTGCTGAATATTGGGACGAGTTCTTGATACGTGGCATTACTCTTGACCCCTTACCAATTACGAGGTCACCAACAGCTCACTCCAAGAATGTTCTACCAGGTGTAACGACTGCACGCACTTCGCAAGATGTTAATCCTTTCATATATAATCCATTCCTCAGAACGGCGGATAAAACAGCGGTCGAGCAGACCCTTGTCGCGGACGAGGCTGCCACTTTTAGAGTCGTTATTCAGAACCCATTTGAGATTGATCTCGAGATTGATAGTATAAAGTTACACACTGAAGGTGCCGATTTCGACTCTTCGGTTATATCGACAGTAATAGGGCCATATCGAACGCAGATACTGAAGATACAAGGGACGCCGCGAGGCGCAGGGTCATTAAAAATCACTGGAGCGATTATACAAGTGCGTGGGTGCCGCGAGAGGAGATTTCCTATATTTTCGCAGCCTTGGACTCCCGACCTAGAGTTGAAGGTGAAAGGAATTGGCTTGGGTGCCCTCAAGCAAAATCGGACTTTGCCTGCTCCTGGACCTACTCTCACACCGGAAAGCATTGGTTTAAGTGTAATAGGAGCCCAGCCTGTTGTTATCATAAAGTCCACTACTCTTCCACAATCATCCATAATGATCCTAGAAGGAGAACGACGGATGTTCTCAGTCACGTTACATAACATTTCACCCACGACACCAGCAGACCTTTTACTTTTCTCATTCCAGGATTCCACGCAAGGCCCTTTGCAGGCTGCATTAGCCAACCGAGATGCGACTCCAGCTGAGCTTCATGAATATGAGTGGGTTCTCGCGAAGAAGCAGGCACTACGGCTTCGGAAAATCGACGACTCTAAGCGATATATTGCTCCGAGATCGACAGCTACATTCGAATTTGAGATTCTAGGAAAGCCTGGACTTACTCACGGAATAATCCAAGTCGACTATGCGCATCTTGGAATTCCCCAGTCTGAGATACAGAGCCAGTTCTTTACTCGCCAGATCTGTCTAGACCTTACCGTTACTGTAAACGCTAGTATCGAGCTTGCAAGGGTAGACGTCCTCCCCGTTCAAGCGAATGTTCCGACGCCGATTTGCAATCGCCTAGGATCAAGCGAGACGAAGAAAGAGTTTACAGTATCTGATGATCACTGCCTATTGCTCATGGATCTCCGAAATGCCTGGCCCAATGATATGCAGTTATTATTAAAGGCTGGTAAAGATATCACTATTGAGGAGCATATTCTACCTGGCAACACAAGGCGCGTTGTTGTGCCGGTCCAAAAATTATACCTCGAAGACCCACACATCTCAATACCCGCACTTAATCCCTCTCGTCAGCGGCAATTCGTTGTTAGTAGCAGTAAGATCACCCCGGAGATCGAGCGCGGAAACCGGGAGGCCTTTTGGTACCGGGAAAAGATGCTCGAGAATCTTTCAGGCACTTGGAAGACACTGTCTGGGCCCCCTAGGCAAGGCACAATTGAACTACGTGGCATACGTCTCACACCGCGCATGGTTGAAGCTATTAAGATCGACGAGGTTGGAATTGATATCTCGGTCGAACACTTGCAACAAGAAGTGCCCCAAGGCTTAAAGAACAATATCTTTGTTGACGAATTCGTACAGATGAAAGTGCAGATCACGAATCGCATGAGCGAACCGTTTTATCCTACTGTCCGTATAATGCCCGCACTCTGTAACAGGCCTGTAAATGTGGCGCTTGATTTCACGCGCAAGTTCGCGTGGAACGGCACACTACAGCAGACTCTGCCCCTCTTGGACGCAAAGGCAAGTACGGAGGTGCGAATCGGCGTTACTGCGCTCTGTCGTGGGGAATTCGAAATTTTGGCCTCGGTGGAGGAGACGCGGCTTTGGAAGGCGCCTGTGAAGAAGTCCGAATTACCCCAGAGCCAAAATCAAGAAGAAGAAGAAGACGAGGCAGTGAGACAGAGAGAAAGAGCCGATACCCAGGCCATGCTGGATGCCGTGCTTGGCGCGAAAGAGAGGCGCATCTGGCATTCCAGATACCCTTGTGTAGTGACTGTACGAGATAGGCCCGAGTCACAAGATTAAGGGAAGTAAAATGGGCAAGGAGAGAAGCGGGAGTAAAGCAGGAGAGTAGAGATCTGAGAGAGAGGGGAATGTAAATGGATAGAGATAAATAACACGAGTAATGAAAGATGTGTGAAGGCGTACGAGAAGCATGCAGCTAGGATTTCAGTTGTTTGTGTCTCCTGTGGTACTGTTCCTTCTACGTAAAGCCAGAGCAAGCGCAAATGACTATGACAACACTAGGCGTTAGGAGACATAGATGAATCCTACACAGGCTAAGCAAGATACAAACCAGTAACGTAAGATAAGGTCATACTGCCATAAGTAAAATATACTCAAGATTCCCAAAGCGCAGCGCGGCATCTGTCGAAAGGCGTCTTTGTTCTTAATTGATGGTGGGAAATCTAAGGGTATCTTGTTTTACATCTTGTCTCGTCTCAGTTCATATCGTATCGTCTTGCCCTGCGGGGTGCTGTCCTTCCTGTCCCATGAGAACTCCGTGATCATTTCCCTTAGCATGCGCGCCTACGCCTTGAAAAGCAACATAGTCCATCAGGTGTGTCGGTCAAGTGCAACGTACGCAGCTGTCGCCCACCTATCCATCCGATCATTCGTCCTTTCCAGCTAGTTGAGTTACCTGGTCTTAAGCCAACGCTGAACTTAATTTCTTGTAAAACCCCTGGTCGTTGCCCCCTGTGCTGCCTTCCGATTGGATTAATATTGTGTTTTCTCCTGATCTTGCTGCTAGTGAACTGCTTCCTTAACAATTGCCACGTCATGGTTTGACTTGACAGTAGCTTGAGCATGTGTAGTCTCTAGCTTTCCTAATTCCTCTATGGTGTGGCCTTGTTGGGTCTCGGCACTTTTGGGAGCATCCACTGCGCCTTGTCGTTCAATGCCTTCCATTATGTCGAGCGACGGCACATTCAAAGGCGCGACCTCGGTGTCCACGCCTTCGAGTTGATGGCCGCCGGGCTTTTCGGGAGGTTGGGTGGCTATAGTTTCTGACTGGCCTGCGTCATTTAGCGGTTTGACAGCCATGTCACGGTAGTCAACCTCTGCTTTGTTGCTGGTTTCTAATGGTTCTTTGGTAGGTTCAGCCTTGCTGCCCATTGTGTCTTTGGAATCAGTATTTCCATCTTGAACCTTGGCTGTGATAGAATCTGCATGTTGTAGACTAGATTCCATTTTTGCAGTCGGATTGCCCTCCACTGCTTGTTGTTGAGCCTTAGCGTCCGAGCACCGATGATCTATCCGGCTATCCGGCTGGTCTTGTGCTCCATTTGCCTGTTCCTCCGAAGCACTAATAGCATCGCCCTTGCCGCCAACGTTCGCCAGCTCCTCGTTCTGTGACTGGATAGGCATGGGGATATCCCATCTCTCTTCAAAGTCAGCCGCCATGAATTCATTATAGAAGCCTAGTTCGCGCTTTCTATGCGCAACTTGGGCCTGATGGATCCACTCTAGGTCATGATATCCCTTTCTCAGGCTTTCTTGGTAGCGCGCTACGTCATGTCGGAAGTTGTTATTGTTGCGTAGAGCGGTGACGTCGGGACGTGCTTTTGGCGTGCCGGGGTCCAAAATTTCTGCTTCATCTGGGAACTTGGCCAGGACTTGCTGCTTCTCTTCGCGTGTCAAGATGTCCCAAGCCTTAGCGTTACAAAGAAGATCCTGGATTAAGTCAGAACAGGTTGGCCTCTGTTATGTTACTGATACTTGTGAGAACAAAATATTTCGACTTACTCTGAGCCTTATGTTGGCCAGTGGAGCTTTCGGGTTCGTGAGCATCTCATCTGGGTTGTCCCATTTAGAGTGGCCCCTACGGAAAGCTGCAAGTTGCGTTGATTTCGCAATGACTCTCAGCTTCTTGGGTGTCGGTTCCTCTGCTGCTAATTCATCCTCTCCGTCGGCGGCGGCTGCAACCACGAACTCTTGCTTCTTGATTGGCGTAGCTCTGCGCGATGGTGTCGTTCTGGCAGCCTCATTCTTCGAGGTAGAAGAATCTCGACTACACCGTCTCATCTGTCCCGTAGTCGCTGCTGGGCTCACTACCTCTGTTGATGGGGTATTCAGGCTGTCGTCTGTAGTGGCTTTCGTTTGCTGGTTTAGTCCAGACACGACAATCTCGTCTCGCACTTCCTCGTCATTTTCCTCTGTAGCCTCAACTTGAGCGTTGAGCTCATCTCCAGATGAAGTGGTATTTCCAGGAGAGAGGTCCTTCATACGAGTACGATAGGACCGTGTCAGACGCTCCGATGCACCATGTGCCCATGAGCGAGTCCTAGCTCTGGCTCCATTCGCTGGGACAGTCTTAGTAGGCGTCTTACGGGGTGGCATCTTGAGGTAGGGCAGTGACTTTCAGTGTGTATGGGGGAAGAGGCTGGTTGCGGCGGAGTTGGTCTAATCAAGAGAAGATAGAGGGGCCATGTTCGAGAAATTGTGTGGGAGATGTAGAGTAATATGGATGACTTAGGGTCATAGGTGGATAACGCATTCATTTATTTCTAGAAAGCTGCGATAAGAGCTGGGTTTCTAATCGACATGGTAGCCTGAGGTGTATGTGGTGTAAGTTGGGTGCCTTCAATGCGCATATGCAGGAGGGCGGTGACGAAAATAAAACCTAGGGTTCTACACGTATACATGCAAGGTGTATGTAGTTTTTCAATTGACCTTGCAGCAGGTGGATGAGGTCTAGATGAAGGCACGAGAGCTGAGGCTGAAAGCGCTACCACGACGTCCTAAAAAGGCAATTGGAATGCGCTAAAGACAGTCAACCCACCACTAACCGATTTGAGGCTTGACCCACCAGCCCGCCCCGCCCCGCAATGATATGCAGTAATCCGTGCCCCTAGCGCCCCCCTAGCGTCCCCCTGTATGGCCTTGACGTGTACCAGTATTAACCCTACTGTAGTCCAGAGTTTTGGACAGCTCTACTAATCCGACACATCGACATTCATCCACTCCTGCATCACAACCAGCAACAAACCGCTTCTTTCAAGCCACGACTTGCCCAACATCACAATTACCCGATATCATATATCGAAGTTTTAATTAATTGAGCTGCTACGTGAGTCACGAGGCGACAAACAAGGGCCAACTCAAAGCAGCAAAACTACGTCACAAGCACAAACGGCAACATTGACCTATTAAGCTGGGGAGTCTGCAGTGGCCTTACGCAAAGAGACACGTACACCACTACTCTCTTTGTTCCTGGCTTAAGTACAGGCAACATCTGGGTTTGCAACAGGACTACGCAAGCAAAGGTTTCTGCCGCAAAAGTGTCTCAGGATACGTAGAGTCAAAACATGATCAGATCAACACAGATAGCCCGGGTGGGCGACGGTGCGTCCTCTGTCTCGTTTGCTTGTGACAAGTCAAGTGGTCGCCCCTAACGCAACCTGCCCCAGGGTTGATGCTTTGTGCATCTGTCGATGATGAGCAGAGCGAATCCTCTCTGGCCGAAGTCAAGTCCCAGATCAAGCTCATCCTGCGGAGGCTAAACCGCAATTCTGAGCAGCAAGCTAGCATTGAGAGCGGAAACTACACATTACAGTATGAAATTTTCTTCTGGGTTCCATCCTCTCTCAATGGCTTCTTCTTTTTGGGGGTAAGCTAACACGAGCGCTTTCTCCGACAGCTACCTAATCGCCAATGAAATTGTCTATATCTGCATCTGCGATCGCTCGTACCCCCGCAAGCTTGCCTTCACCTACCTTTCAGATCTTTCAGCCGAGTTCTCAAACTCATATTCGCAGAGTCAACTACACAGCCCCTCTTTGCGGCCGTACGCCTTTATGGAGTTCGACACTTTCATCAACCGCACGAAGGCAACATACGCAGATACACGCGCAACGCAAAACCTCGACAAGCTCAACGACGAGCTGCGTGACGTGACCAAAGTCATGACGAAGAATATCGAGGACCTGCTGTATCGGGGGGACAGCCTGGAGCGCATGGGCGAGTTGAGTTCGCGGTTGAGAGACGACAGTAAGAAATACCGCAAGGCGGCTGTCAAAATTAACTGGGATCTGCTTCTTAAACAGTATGCGCCAATAGGCGTGTTTGGGCTTATTGTGTTATTGTTTATTTGGTTCCGCTTCTTCTAATACAGTTTTGAGAGCAGGCTAGACAGGTTGTGAATAAAGCAGGGGTAGGACGGCTGTATTCGTCTACCGATGTTGACGTCAACGGTGTTGTCATTATATCAGATTACGGTGAGCTATGTTACATTATATCATTAGGTGTAAAGCGGATTGGTTAGTATATGAAGGTGAAGCAGCGCGTCGTTGTACTTCGACATGGGCTGTTAAACTTGAAACACCAAGCACAGGTTAGGAATTTGGGAATAGCAAGTTTGTACATTCTTGTTATACATGATAATGGCACGTAACTTATAAACAGACTCTGCATTTGCGGGTTATGATATTTAACCACCCAGAACGCCTTGCTCGCCCCCATTTGCTAGGCTCGAGTTCTAATATATACACCACCAAACCTAGAGGCCCGGAGACCCTCTCAATGCTGTTTATCGCAAGAGACCGCATCGTAACATCATTTCATATCGTATTATCACGGAGCCCGAGACTGAAAACTCCTCAAGCATTAACCACCCCTATCGCTCCGTTTCCTCTCGCAACATCTCGGTTGCCGATCAGATAGGCGTGCCCATGCCTCACATAACGCCACAACTCGAAGACTTGGGTGCAACATCTGCGATGCTGGGTATGAGACTCGTGTGGCTCCATTCGAGATGCTCCTGCAACTTGGCGACGCTCTCGAACCCATGATCGTCCTGCATATATCGCACACGGTCCATATCGCCGTCGCCCTGTTCTTCGTAGTAGTACTCGTCGCATAACGGACACAGCAGCGGCGCCTGCCACTCGCCCGGCTCGGGCGGGAGATGGTTCGCGATGGCGACAGCTGGGAAAAGTATTGTTTTCTCTTCGCCTTGCGCGCCTTCTAGATCTATCTGTTGTTCCAGTGCCTCCTCTGTTCCGCCGCTGTTGTTTTCTGATGCGCTTGTCCTCGTTGTGGCTCCTAATTCTAGATCCGAGTCTTGCGCTGAGGGTGGAAGGTGAGTTTGAGCGTGAAGGTGAAGATGAGAACGGGAGTGGGTAAACCCCGTCGCGGCCCAGTTCTCAACCATACTGGCCGCCGACGAAACGGCCCGTTGCCGCGTGCTCGGCATCGAGCGCAGGTCCTCCCACACGAGGAAGCCGTCGCAGAAATCGCAGACGAATGCGATGTCACGATTGCCCGGGCCGAGGCGCTGGAACACACCAGTCGAGTTACAGGCTAGGATTTCACCGTTAGGTATGCTCGGTTGTGTTGTTGTCGGGGCTCCTCCTTGTAGGTGGTGTTGAGACTGAAGCTGAGGTTGATGGGTTTGTTGCGCCTGCTGCTGCTGACTCCGCCATACGAGCAACGCGCCGAGACACCGAGGCCGCGTTGCAGTCGTCTCGAGGTCGTCGTGGATGCGTCGCACCGCCCGACATTGCGCGCGGTGCAACTCCCGCCGCAGCCACCTCGTTTCTCGCGCCCACTCCGGTTCTATGGGTCCGCCGGCCCGTACCCAGGCTTTGAGGTTCTGCGCAAGCGGCTCAAACCGGGCGCACAATTCGTGAAGCTCATCGAGACTGTCACCTGTGATAAGTATTAATCAGGTGAATGAATTTGTAAGTGACTTCATTGGTTTCTCATTTGAGGGCCAATAAGTGCAAAACACATATAGGTGTGAAATACGGATTAAACCGATACAGCGAGTCACTTGACTGGCCACGCTTCGTAGATATCAGTACGTGCTAGGATTTTCACCAAGTGAGATGTCGTGTTGCACAGGGCGGAATGACGGACACAAGACGCCCATCAACAGCCAAAGTAGTGGTGTAACACATACCATTGCGATCATTCTCATAATAGCCGCGCCTAGTAAGAAGCGCGGGTAGCTCCTGGAAGTCCTTCTTGGCTTCGTCGAGCGCATCCTCGAGCAAGCGCACCTGTTCGAACTCGAACGGCCCCCACGCCCGCTTATCGGCGAACATGAGGGTGCGCAGCGCGTCCTGAAGCAAGTTTGCGATGACGGCCAGCAGCGAGCCCACCGTCTCGACGGCGGCGCTGTTGCCGCTGCCGCTGCTCATGTCCTATGCATGCACCACACGATAGTGATTGGCGATGATGGCAAGCGAGATATTTTTCGATCCTATCTCCCTCCCTCTCTTTTCCTCTCACCTCCTCGTCCCCCTCTTGCTAAGACCTCGGATATCTTTTCTTCAATGTGGCCGGGATCTGTCTCTATTGAATCTTCTGGCGACCCGCACTGCTGTTGCTGCTGCGGTTGTAGTCCCTCCCGTTTCTGCCCTTTTGCGATTCTGCGCGCGCGCGAGCAACAGAGCACTTATATGATTTGGCACTTTCCGTACCTTGCGTTGAATGAGTGGGGACAAGATCCAGGTACACACGTAGGCTGAGTACGTAGGACCTCGCAGACTTGGCGTAGGCGGCCTCACTAAGCGGCAATTGGTGCGATGATAGCTCTTAGCTTATCTGTCTATCTGTCTACCTGCCTGCCTGCTCGCTTACTCTTCTGCGTGTGTGGTGTTGGCCGATAGAGAGATCTTTGCGCAAGAGGCAGAAGAAGGATGAGAAAGCGTTGGTTTTACGTGATAAGCGATTTGAGAGAGATGTTTGCGACGTAGGTGAAAAGCGGTGGTCTTGGTATTGGTGTTTCCAAATCAGTGATCTGCGGCCCTTGACGCTATCGACCACCAACAACCCCCGTCGTTCAGCTACCTTGGTTTGACAGCTGAGACCCCTGGCCGGTGTGACGATAGCGTATCTCGGAGACTTTGGCCGATGTTTTAGGGCTACCCAGGCTACCCCTGGCCGACATAGCGCCGTGCATTTGGCATGTTGCAGTGGGCTGACGCCAGGTATGTCTGCTATCGGTACATTGGTGCAGAGAGAAAGAGCATATCCTCCAGATACAAAGGGTTCGTATTCATCTCCATCAATGATGTACATATTTATAACCCGAGCTAAGCTATTAATGTTGCTGATGCAACTAAAAAGACCCCCACGTTACATCATGTGCATATCGGGGGGGGAAATAGCAGCACCTGCACCTCATTCTCAGTCAATGCCAATCATCGCTATGCCCTTAGTTCCTAGAGAGTTGTGTGTTACCACTATTCGCCTCGTGGCCTGGAAAATAAATTCAGGCACAAGAAGCAAGCAGAGCTGTTAGCCCAGGACGACCAGAGGCAGGCAAGATACAACGTCTGAATCTGTCGGGTAGCACTACATGGAATGATGTAATTTATAAAGTAATTAGCTGTACGACTGTTACTATAAGGACCGTGAGCGGCCTATAATGGTCCTAGACATATCTCAAAGTTGGTTTTGAAGTGATACAGTTTATGTAAAAATCATGTTGCTAATAATAGGCAAGGACTTCCAAGGTTGGTGATAACTAGTACTTACAGTGCACTAAGTAACCATATGGCATGAACATAGACATCCTAAATTTTAAATTTCACAAACGTTTTCCCACAATGTAGAAAATAGCTCGAATATTTGCGACAATCCCGGCCATGGTCCAATCTCAGCCAAAAGTCTAGATCAGGGTATGCTTCGCGAACTACTTTAGAATATTACTATTATCGCAGTTACTAAAATAAATAGCGTAGTAGCCGTAGGGCCACTACAGAATTCCTTTTTCCTAACAATCGTCTTGATGAGGCGTTAGACGGGAAGAAGCATATGATGTCCCATAGGGTGCTATGCAGAGTCCCGCCAATGTTCGATATCAGTGATCAGCACTCCATGTAGCTGCAATTTTGATTACGCATTGTGCTAGCTTACAGAAAAGGCGGAAGAATAGTAGCTTTCGGGGTCATAAAAAAAAACATCTCGTGTAATGTGCATGTTAAGAAGGGCGCGCACAATATAGAACTGGGAGAGGGCGGCAACTTATTAAAGCTCAGTGAGACAGCCACTTGACAAGACCTTGCTATTTGCAGGCCCAATTTCCATCATGCTACAATACTTATCGTTGCTTGCTATATATCACATGATATATATGAAGAGATTAGTTCTACCATGTTTTAAAGGCACCACCAAGTCTAAACCTCTTATGACTCTTGGATCGAGCTCCGATGGAAGCCCTCAGAATAGAACACTGACTGAGACTTCTGGCTCCAATCTCGGCTCTATGCATAGACCGCTGCCGCCCGTGCTATCTCGGAGCTCCCAACCGAGATCGGGTTCATAAGCCAAATATGATACTGCAACTCGCGAAGACCGAATACTCGGAAATACTTGCCATTAAAAGCTTGACCGCTTGTCAACCTTTATACCGCAAAGTGACCAAGGCTTCTAATTTGCTGTCTTCGTTGTGGTGACTGATATGATTTGTAAAGATTTCTCTACTTGGATAGAACAACTAATTAAGCATGCGGTAACATGCTTTCTCGCAGTTCATTTCCATGCCCTCTACACCGCTAGATACAGTTCCAGTTGCTCCTATTTTTCGCCAACGGCGGTATTGCAAATCTTGAAGGCGGTTAGCGAAGTTCTTAGTTAAATTGCGTAGGAATCATAACTTATAGGTGATAAAGAAGCAAATCGGATACTACAAAGATGGGAACTCGCCATAAACATTTCCGCGAGTTGGAAGGGCACACAAAGGGCGCAAGTCAAGCCAGAGAATACAAATAGGAAAGTTGTGTCTTGGGTGTAGTGATAGCTAGTGTGTAGCGTGACATTGCGTATCCATGAGAACATTAACGTTGGTGACTACGTCTACATATCTTGAAATTTGTCAGCGAACTACGTGTATGATCCCAAGAAAACTTGCTCGCGATAGCAATGTTGCAGTTTATGGCATGATGAACATATTGATGGCACTGGCACATCTAGTGAGTTCCCACCCGAATTTAGTTGTCAAAAATGCTCGTTAGTACATAAACTTAATAGTTAACCCCCAACCTATTTGGCGAGGTAGAACCAGTTTGAGGCTATTAGAAGATGATCAACAGCAATAAGAGAGAGAAAACTCACTTCAAATTGTAGCACCTTTAACCCTCAACATCTTAGCATAAAAAACTGCCATCTCAAATAATTCTCGTGCTTTGCTGAGAATTTGCTATAAAAATATGAGAAAAAAGCACGCCCAAGTGATTGAGCATAGGAAGATGGACTAGTGCAGGGCGTAGACCGCCACTAATACGTGGTGCGTCCGAGGTTCGGGTTCTGTGTCTTCCAAACTTGTAAGTTATGATACGAAGTATAGACATATGGTACATAACTAAGGCTATGATTGAAAATTGATAGGCTGTCAGACCTGCATGCTCACGTAGCAATACGATTTTAGGTTGTAATACTCCGTGGCGACTTGTGCTTGCTAATATCTCAACTCCACTTTGCATGGCAATTGCTAATCAACAGTGCGCCCTGTGCCAAGTTCTTACCTGCGGATGATCCCAGTCTGTCGTCTAATAGGCGCGCACATTGTTGCCGACATACAGCCGCCCTACTGTTTATCACTATGAGGAAAATATTCACAGTGCACTCCGTTGGTGCCAGCTATCTGGTGACGAGAATTTTTTTCTAATAAAGGTCTGTTGTTTTCGCTGTCATCATGTAGTTGGTTAAATTAGTTACGGTAGATCTATCAACACATGCTGCTACAAGAGGTCCAATCCAACAGGTCGAATCCGGTCAACCAGTTTCCCTAAGAACATCAAAATAAACACCACAAGAATAAATTATGGCGACATCATTTGCAACAGTCCCCCTGAAGGCTGTCATAAAGCCTGAACCTTTCACTGTTTCGATACCCGAAGTTCTGCTCTCAGAATTCAAGCAACTTCTAAAGTTGTCGAAGGTCGGACCCGTGACTTATGAAGGACTACAGCAAGACCGGAAGTACGGCATTACCACTGAGTGGCTGAAGGATGCAAAGGAACAATGGGAGTCATTCGATTGGTACGTTGTCCTGGCCCTTTTCAACACATTGTTATGTTCTTCCCTTTATGGGCTTCCCCAAAATGCCAGCAAGCCTATGAAAAGAGTGAAGATTTGGCAATAGACTAATGTATTTTTATACGTAGGCGAGAGGTCGAGAATGAAATAAACTCTGTCCCTAACTTCAAGGCCCAGGTTGAGGATTCAGGAGCCAACGATAAGTCCGGAACCGGTCACACCTACACCATCCATTTTGCCGCGCTCTTCTCGCAACGTGAGGACGCCGTCCCCATTCTGATGCTCCATGGATGGCCGGGTAGCTTCCTTGAGTTCCTGCCAATTCTGAAACGGCTACAGTCAGCGTATGCAACGCCTTCGGAGTTGCCATACCATATCATCGTGCCTTCGTTGCCGGGATACGCTTTCTCGTCGCCACCGCCTCTCGATCGGGACTTCCGCCTCGAGGACTGTGCCCGTATCCTAGACAAATTGATGGTACAACTTGGCTTTGGTCTAAACTCTGGAGACGGCAGTAAGGGGGTACACGGAGGATACGTGGTCCAGGGTGGCGATGTGGGCAGTAAAGTTGCTCGTGTGTTAGGTGGCAGCAGTGTGCATAAAGCGGTACGCGCCGTTCATCTAAACTTCAGCATTATGCCGGACCCGAAGTCGGGGTCTGGGGAATCTACCCCGGCGGATGCATACAACGAGGCCGAGAAGGCTGGGCTGGAACGTGCGGCGTGGTTCTCACGGCTGGGTAGCGCTTATGCGGTGTTACATGCGACGAAGCCGTCCACCATCGGACTGGCACTGTCTACTAATCCCCTGGCGTTGCTCGCGTGGGTTGGTGAGAAGTTCCTCGACTGGACGGACGCCGATCCACCGCTGGCCGCAATCTTGGAGTCTGTTACGCTGTACTGGCTAACAGAGTGCTTTGCCACGTCACTATGGCCCTATCGCCAGCTGTTCACGCCAGGGGTTATAGGCGCTCATGAGAACCCGGCCTGGCATATTCATAAGCCGCTGGGTATGTCATGGTTTCCCTTCGAAATCGCGCCGGTGCCGCGGGCTTGGACGGCGACTACTGGTGATCTGGTGTTCTTCCGACAGCATAGCAGTGGCGGGCACTTTGCAGCAATGGAGCGACCGGATGTGCTACTGGCTGACTTGGAGGAGTTTGTAGAGCAGGTTTGGCCAACCCTCGAATGAGGGTTGTACAAAGTGCTTAGTTTGAGCGATAATGATTGATAGAGGTGCCATGCTAAAAACAATACCTTAGCAACCAATGTAAATTCTGATACGAAAATATATTAGATTATTGGAATAATTCAACATCATATCGCAGGTAACATAGGTGTAGCACATCTCAGGATTTTATGCAGATAGATTAAAGTCTTCTAATGTTATACGACTTAGATAGGCTGTATTCTGACATGCGTCAGCATAGACATGACAATATTCTATTAATGTACTGTTCTACCCCAATGACGCTGGTGAGATAGCTCCTCATAATCAAGCTAAAGTGTCTTATAATAGGCCATTAAGTTCAAGCAGACTAACCTTGTGCAGATATTGAGTATCACAGAGCATACAGCTATAAGTCTCCTCAGCATAGCCGTAATTACACTAAACACTTTAATTACATGTTAGCTAAAACTTGTTTTTAAATGTCTCACCCAAAGCGCCGTTTCTATCATTTAGCTTAGGTAGATGCCTTTCTTCCAACTAAGCTTAGAAAGTTCTATATATGTGGGTTCTCACGGTAATTCGTCTGTGAATTATCTAGTAATGCCTTTGGAGTTTCGTTCACTTAACATGTTTCGTACTATTGTACTTAGTAAACAACCCCCTTACTTACTGATTTCGCTACCTACTAAATCCATAACCTTTGCTTATCGTATATCCTTTTAGTATAGTTGGGTTTGAGAAGTTTTGATCTGTCTTCTTTACTCGTAATATAACGGAAACCGATAATTTATAATCGCTATAATTGTCTTTATAGTCCTCGCTACAGTCTTTGTTCCTTTTAAACCAGTTAACATCGCCGAGATATAAAAGTAGTTACCACATCGGGTAAAAAATTAACTTTCGACCCCAGAGAAACAAACACTGGCCTGTCAGCCGTTGCTTTGTTCAAGCCCGCCAGTCAACGAGTGTTTTGCAACGACCAATCACATTATTTCCAACGCTCTCCTGGGGAGAATTCTCCTCCATTCGTATCGTATTCCTCGTCATATCTTTCCTTACCTAGACCCCAAAAATGTCCGGCTTGATTAGTATCAGTGTAGAAGGTAGTATGTCTTTCGCATGCACAATGATTCTACTTATTACTTACGTGAAGCCAGGGACTGTTTATTACGCCTCGCATCGTTATACTGACGACGATGGTATGCTAAGATTATATTCAACAGCACTCTTAGGTGTGAAGATAAATCAGTTATATGATGTCATTAGGTCACAAGCGTACTCATCAACCCAGACTCAACTTTTGGTGCCGTGTACAAGCATGTCGCTAGAGAATGGCACCAGCGGGACGACATCGTCAGTCCGTTTAATAATAGTCGGCGATACCATGGCAAACCCCTCTGGACTTTCGACCTCGAGCGCGATGTTCTTCGACTTGAGAAAGAAAACTGTCGTCTTCAGCTGGCTCTTGTCGTTGTCCGCTCCCCGCGCCATCATCATCACCGATTTTCAGCCTGACACACTACCGAGGCTCTCACTGCCGGGTGCTCAAACTTTTCTCTCACCACCTTACTGGAAATTGCGATGCAAAGAATTAGAGCACGTGGAACGACGTTAGGCTTTTTGTTAGTAGGATCCTCGCCGATTTCGCGTTCTAATGGCGATATATTCTTTGTGGTCGGTATAATGACTTAACATTCCGGAAATTTGTATCTATAATTATTAGAATAGCCTACCTTGGACTTCAATGTTGTGGAAGTGACCACCGCACGTGTTGGCATCGGTGGTTACCTGGTATGGCTGCACAATCTTCCCGTATGGGATACGCTAAAGGTGCCCATCATCCCGATTTCTGGGTCATCTACATCTGTTGTCACGTCTCGGCATATTCCTCACGCAATTACCATGATCGGGAATGATTTCGCGAAAGCAGCTCAACTCATACCATCACACATAGCTTCAGAATCATCTGAGGAATACCAGTCCTACTCAACACTCACAGTACGAGAGTAGTCCTATAGCGATTCTGAGACATACACGAAGCCTGAACGCCTATTCAACGAATATGATCCCCCTAGTGAGGGAGCGATGGAACTCCTCCTCACAGCTACGCATAATTGTTTCAATAAGACTCTCGCTCATCTATTGCCCTTCGAGTTACAAGATCTCATTCTTGACCATGTATCGGCAAGCCCAATTGAGGGGGCTAGAGTTGGCTGTATACTTGAATTTGGGTCTGTATTCATATAGAAGTGTAAGAATCAGAACATAGAAAGGGAAGAAGGGCGTCAGCACAGGACCCCGTGGAGTCCTGTAGAGTCACATATTTAGTTCGGCGACCATTTCAGTAATGTAGCATACAAATAAGCTCTTAATAATCTCGACCTAGCTAGGGAAATGTATCAAAATGCAAAGTCTACCACACTACCCCGTCTGCCCATCTGTCAACTTGAAAATCTATATAAATGACAGGGTATGGCTCTTCAGATGTCGGCCCCAAATGTCAATGGTCCAAGGTCATAAGTAGCCATGATGTTGTTCTAGTTTGCATGAAATTTTGGTAACTGTTCTAAGTTGATTGGTGAAGGAAAGCGAGGTTCAGGTGGAAGGGACCTCATCATAATCATATGTGCGTACTCGGCAGGCAGTATTTGTCTTAATCGTACATATGGGGAACTCCAAACTGCGCGGATGATTATTTCGACGTTAATGAATTATCTTCTTTATATCTTATTGGCTTTTTAGCTATTTATAGTAATACGTAAAGCAAAACTTTTATAAGAATTAACGTACGTTTTAATAAAGCAGATTTTTTTAATATTATCAAATATACTTTAGCTGTTATCATTTAATATTTGCTAAGCTTTAAATAAGTTAGTTTATTTAACTTAAAAAATTAAATAACTAGTTAAATTGACCGATTTAAAGCTTAGCAAATAGCTATTCTTATATGTTCTTTTATACATTTTAATTATCTTAAGTCGTCGTGGGTATAAGGTCTAGGCTTAGTGCTGCGGCTATACACTACGTAATGAAAAAAGAATTATTAATGTATTATACGCATTATTGAAAGCTATGCCGTGCATGAGTGGTTCACTTTCTCTTCTTAGCGGTACCTGTGTTTGCACCACTCGTTTTAGCTTCGCCTCTGATCTTCTCGGCCACAACGGGATCAGCCTTGGGTAATGACTTAGGCTCGGCCTTCGACTCTGCTGGTAACTCCTCATCTTCGCCGCCTTGGCCAAATTCATTAACACGTGTGTAGTCCACCTTGTATGCCCAGCGTTGATACAAGTAGATGAAGAAGATAATATCGTCTCGGAAGGTAGCGAGACGGTGAAGGATCGGCATCTTGATGGTAAAAGCGAACAGATCGTCGATGAAGGTATTCAAAAACTTATACATCATCGCCTTTCCAGGCATGTGCGCCACACTCTTCAGTCGGTAATTGATATACAGTGAAGGGACCATCATGAGGAAGCCGTAGGCATAGACCGAACCAACAAGCGTTGTGATGATGTAGGAGTACCAAGACTTGTGTGAGTCGTAGTACAAAGAGTAGATTGCGTAGGCAATTAATAGAGGCACCCCGGCAATATACATGTACTTGAATGCAATCTCGTCGTACTCCTTGGTCTTCTCTTCGGTCTCGCTCAGCTTGTACTTATCTTCGAATGCGATGCGGTACGGAAAGAGAGAGCCCGGTGGCGCAGGGCGCACCCTCACATTTACTATGGTTGTGATTTTCCAGAGTTCAATGAGGATGCCAACGCCCTGAGAGCCCAGGATCATCCAGCTTGTGTTTTGAGAATTGTCAACCAGGTAGAGGAAGATGACTGCTTGCATGAAGACGTTGGCTAAGATGGAACGCACAGAGATGCCCACGTTATCCTTCTTCTTTCGATAATGGGCAATGTCAGAACCAAAGGCGAGTGTTTCGAGGATCAAGTGAGCAATACTAGCAAAGGCCGTAATGCCAAGGAGCCAGGGGTTGGTGTCCAAGAGGATTTCTTTGATTAGCTCGATTTCGCTGCCGTCACTACCACCGGGCAACGAGCCACCACCAAAAGCAGCCTGGCGAGCTTGCTGTTTGGTGTTGAGGTCCATCGTAGCCATAATATTGAATTGCCAATTTCTGAGGTTGCCAAGATCAAGACGCATGGGAAGTGTCTTGACCGTTTCGTTCAGGATGATCATATGAGTTTTCATTTGCCAGAACTGGTTGACAAACAGGACCGGATCTTGGAGAAGCATTAGTCTCTGCCATCAAAAGTTACGCTCTAGAAGGCTTAAACATACAGTACCATGAATTTTGTCCAGAGCCATCCCGAGCGCCCGTTGACTATGGTCAGTTAGTATGAAAGATAATGTCTGCGTTATTAGGAGCCTCACCTCGAGCATTAGGAACTGGCGAACCGCTGGAGTTAGCTGAGCAAAGTCCAACACGCCCGTATCAGGCACAAATGATAGGCTTGTATTAGGATGGTAATAATTTGCGATGACGGGGCCAGAGACCTCTTCTTCCGGCTCTTCCACTGTTTCCACTTTATCTTCCAAAAGATTCCGAGTCTTGGCTACCTTTTTCTTGGGGATATACTGGGTTAGAGGGTAGGTGAAGTGGACAGCTTTGGCCGGATCAAAACCAGGTTCCTTCGGGTCGAGATTGGAGCCCGTGAGTCCAAGATAGAAGTGGCCCCAAAGTGTTCCATTGTTCTGTACGGAAGTGGGCACGTCAAAAACGGTCTCGGCGGTCCGGGTATCACTGTAATTGCCCAGCTTGAAACCAGTCTCTCTCAGAGCAACCATCTCTTGTGGTACGCTTGCAATTTTGGTTGGAACGAAGGTTGAAGATATGGTGACGATAATATCGATGGCGCTATCGGTCGGCCAGATAGGGGCAAGTCGTTGCGGGATGCGGTTGAATGTGGCACCTTCGTCTAATGTGGTTGGTCGAAGCTGGTAAGCAGGTATCTCGCCGGTGTTGGCAGGTATCTGGACGACGTTCCCATCGGCATCTTTGGTTGTGGCCGTTTGCGATTTATTGCCGCCGCCAATGAACTGCTTCATGACGAACTGCATAGCGAACCAGATCAAAATACCCTGTGCGATTTTGGAAAACATGGATCCCTGCACAACCGTATTAGCTTTATTTCTTCACGCCACAAGAAGGCCAAAATAGTGCATAACCTACGCCTTGCTCCCTTCCCGTTGTTGCATCGCCAACGGGCGGCGCATTTGGTTCCGGCATCTCGACGAGGACACTTGCTCGCTTGCTCGTTTCAGTAAACACGCTAAGACTTTGTCACAGAAAGCGAGAAATCGTAAGATATGATGACAGACGAAAGGAGCCTGGAGCGAATGAGGCGCCGGAGAAGTCGCCGTTAAAGAGTCTCAGGGTAGCCAACAGAGATGTGTTCTGTGATGCAAAGAAATTATAAGGCGACGAGCTTTGCTTAACAGAATATTCCACTTTTCTGAGAGCAGCTTACGATGGCGGAATTGATTCGATGAGGCTACACTAGGCCTGTTATAGATGACGAATCAGATGCTTTGAACAAGCCACAGCTGGCACCGATAGAGAAAATGACACTAGCCAAAGTTGCCCCTCAAGGCCCCAGTCCTACCCCTCCCCCTCCAACCCAATACTGCGCGTACCCCCACACTGCCCCCTATTATACTAGTAGCCTTAGGTAATGCAGGTGTAGAGCCCCTCCCTACCCTCCGGGCTGCGGATGTTAACTGATGCAGCCGAAGCGCGGACTCTCATGTCCTATCATTCCTCCATCAGCCGGCATGACTCTTTCACATTTTTTATCTTCCGCCGCTATGGTACCTCACATGCTTCTGACGATCCAATCACCCCTGCAGAAGTCAACGCCGTGCCAACACTTTTCATGTTGGCATTATCCCAGCTTTGCCCAATGGCTCTGCTCAGGTACGGATACAAGACACTGTCTCAAGTGAGGGACGTCATTCCCATTAATCGTAGATCGCGCCCTGCCCCGCATGAGGCCGCGAGACTAATACACGACTATTGTTGCTACTGTGCGGGCTTCTTTCGGTACATTAAGCTAAAGACACAGAAGTATTGTGACTTATCTAAGTTAGGTGGACGTCTGACCGTCAGAAGTTTCTTCTATTCTTATATTCTTCAGTCCTTAGTTCTTCCACTCTCGCTCTTTGCTCTGTCTCATCTGCCAATATAGAGAACGTCGTTTTTCATTGTGTATCAGTCACGTCCATACGGCCCTAATCTGATATGATCTGAGCTGTCTGTCTCTGTTGTGTTCACTTTATAGCCCAGTTAGACCATCCAGATCTAAGACATCACGGTTCCCTGACTTCAGCATTGGAAGTGGCCAGGTTGTTCCCTCGACTCCTTAAAAACCTCGAGACTGCCGCTTCTTCACTCCTTTGACCGAACGGTAGAAATCTAGTTCACTATGGAATCCGGTGGCGTGTCCCCTATGCCATCCTCCGTTGCTACACCACGAACCTCCACGCCGTCGATGCTGAACCCGAACACGGCCCCGCGACAGACCAGAATTTGCGTCTACTGCGGCTCCGCTCCTGGCAAGAGCCCCAAGCACATAGAGGCTGCGCGGGCACTAGGCAGGGCTATGGCTGAGAAGAACATTGCACTGGGTGCGTTTTTAGCAAGATGTCATACTACGCATCCCACACTACGATACTGATCTTGATGACCCCCTTTAGTATATGGCGGCGGCACAGTAGGACTTATGGGCGAGGTAGCTAAGACTGTCGTCGCCATAGCGGGCCCCAGCGCCGTCCATGGCATAATCCCTGAAGCGTTGGTGAAGTGGGAGCGCGACGACACATACGCGGTCAAGAAGGATGCTAACGGGTATCATGTACCCGAAGAGAATGTATATGGGCGCACAACGGTGGTTAAGGATATGCATGAGCGCAAGCGAATGATGGCGCAGGAGGTGCTGGATGGTGGTCCGGGTTCGGGCTTCATCGCCCTGAGCGGCGGCTTCGGCACCATGGAGGAGCTGCTCGAGACAGCTACTTGGAACCAACTCGGTATCCATAGCAAAGGTGTCTGTGTACTCAACATCGACGGCTTCTACGACGGTTTGCTGGAGTGGATCCGCAAGTCTGTCGAAGAACAATTCCTCAAGCCCGCTAATGCTGAGATCCTTGTTACTGCTACTGATGCCGAGGGTGCAATAGAGGCACTGCGTAACTATAAGGTCTCAGAAGCTCGATACGGGCTCAATTGGGGTCAACAATAAGCAGGTTTGCCCTTATATAGGTAGCTGGGAGCTATAATAGAAGCGTAGATAGGTCGATCTAGACTTAATATGTAAAAATCCGGATGCTAGATACGCTGTAGCGCAATACATTCTTTCAAGACAGTCATAACTCATGCTGATCTAATAATCGCTAATGGATTTCATTATACATAGCAAAGTAGGCCCTGTTGGCCCCTTGAAGCTTAACCTCGCTGCGGTTGTCACGAGGACCCCCAGAGTTAGTCATCAATCACTGCTTGCTGTTTACAGATAGCTGAGAGAAAGAGAGATGGAGACTTGGGAAGAGCGTCCGTCTTAGCTCCGGTAACAGAGGTGTCCAATATAGAAGTTCACCCCCGGCGGTGAGATACGAATAGAGAGCAAAAGTGAAGGTGGGCCTCCGAAACTCATGTTATCGTCGATCTGCAGCTTTCATACTACCTCTCATAGTCGTAACTCAATCTCGTGGGATCACCCCCATATCTTCCAATTGAAGAGCAGTGATTTCCCGAAGAGTCAGCTGTCACGCGTTGTCTCTCTTATGCCTATACCTAGCTTTGATTCCGGGATCATAAAACTCATGGAAACCGGCGTGCGAGTCAAGCCTCCACAGCCGGAATAGATGCAACGGCGCGTCCCCGTTGGCTTTTGAGTTTGCCGGATCACTACCGGGTTCAAACTTTTGACATAGAGTGGCGCCGCCTTCTAGATTTCACCTCTTCGGGTGCTTCGGCGGAACCGTCATATTGCCCCCTCGTGGGGTTAGGTGTGGTACTAATGCTGCACAAGCATAGACGCCTGGCATTGTAGCCACTGTCAGAGGACCATATTATACACCGTGATTTACCTCTCTAAAGTTCTGACGCCCAAGCTATTTCTGACATGCCGATATCTTTCCGCTACTCATATGCTAAGTGCACGCGCTTCACTTGGTAGCTTCTCCGAAGAGAATATCCATAGCTGATACATCTTCTTAGAGCCTTGCGGACACCATCTAGTAAGTTAGAATGGGTGCATAGATCTTTATAAGTACGATTGATCTTCCTTCAGTGTTGCAACAATGTATGCTGTGTCATAGCCGATCGATAAAGCACTATTATTACGCCATATATACCACAAATCATTATCATAACTAGATACAATCACGGGGAATCATTATTACAGAGAAGTATTTCTGTATCGAGTAGGAGATGTATTGTTGAGGGAGTGACGCCTACCTAATTATAGAGTTAGGTACTATATAACTAGGCTTATGATGTCCTCGTTTACGTCTCCGAAGCAATTGTGAATTAAAAAATGCGTATTATACTGCCAGTGCCGCAGATTACTTTTTGCATGACAGGTGTAAAATTTTAGAAATATATGCGCTGCGAATAGAATTAATGGAGGTTAGAGATGATGGTGGTGGTGGTGTGTAAGTAGGCTAAGAAGATTATGTAATTCAGGGGCTAGAACAACCCTCGTGGATAGCCCATGGCAACGCTAGAAGAAGTTCTACACTAGACTTAGACCCTAAGTTTGGAAAGAATGCGGCAAGTTCCTCTGTAAGAAAGTAAACGCTCAATCGGGATTTATGCAGATAAATAGGTATGATTGGGCGCGCTGGGCAAATTGATACTGATGGAAAGCATCCTCCGGAGCAAGCTGAAAATGAACAACCAGCTAGGCGGCATGTGTGAAGGGACTAATCAAGTAGATACCGAGGTGATCGATCATATGAAAGCCATCAAGCATAGTAAGCTTACCTACAGTTCTTATAGACCACCGTGAACAACATCTACGCTAAACAGCCACTCTGTATCCACTTTTCCCCGGTGCTAGGTAATGTGTAGGCTGGAAGTATTCACCGACCGGATCACATAAATTTTTACTTTCAAGAACTTCATTCCTGATACATATCAACAACACAGCTATCAAGGTTTTGCAAGTGTCCGTTCAGGCGAGTGGATAGACGGTTGAACATTGGCTGCGAAATCTCCGTTCAGAGCTGTCATCCTGATATCCACAGCTAGATCACCCGTGGCTATGAGTCGGCCGCGAATCCTCTTCATCGATGCATACGATTCTTTTAGCAACAACATCGTTTCTCTCTTAACCACAGTCTTAGGAGCCGATGTCGATGTGTTGCCTATTGACCCGCCTCACCTTGATCCCGAGAGAGCGGGTTTCGTAGATGCGCTGAGCGAGGAGGTGAGGCGCTACGACGCCGTCGTCTGTGGTCCAGGACCCGGGGCGCCAGATGTGGATAAGGATGTCGGCCTCATGAAGCACATTTGGGATCTCAAGGGAGAAGATTTGGTGCCAGTACTCGGCATATGCCTAGGCTTCCAGAGTCTGATTATCAACTGTGGCGGTATCGTGAAGAGACTCCGAACTGGCTTACATGGTATGATACGAGAAATCGACCATCTGAGTGCAGAGAATGAGGGGAATATCTACAGGGAAGTGCCAACTTTCCGGGCTACACTCTATCACAGTCTGCACGCAGATATCGGACAGGAGTCTATTTCTGCGGCCGAGTGGCAAAATTCGAAGTGGAGTTCTCCAACCTTTTTGCCAGACATCATACCCCTGGCATGGACGTATGAGGACAGAGGGTTCATGACTGAGCGAATCCTAATGGGTGTTAGGCATCGGACGAAACCTTTCTGGGGCTTGCAATACCACCCAGAGTCAATTTGCACTCAGGCAACCGGCCACCAGGTTATCAAGAATTGGTTTCAGGAAGCCGTGAAATGGAATTGTGCCACCGGCCGAAAGCCCGGGCCCATACTTCCTGAAACTGAAAAGTTAAGGGGACTACAATCATCGAGGTTGAGTAGCATGAGAAGGACTGACGGAGCATGCTCATGGCTACAGAACCATACCAATTTGTCTTCATTTGGACTAGGTGCCAAACATTTCTGTCAAGTCCTAGAAATCCCAATACATATCGAAGTTCCCGACTTGGTTGAAATACTACAGGAGGAGAAAAGTGAATTCATTGTGCTCGACTCAGCTAGCGCGAAGACAAGGAGGACTGGATCAGACGTGCGCGGACGATATAGCATTATCGCTCTCGACGTTGACGAAGCTTTAAAGCTCGAGTACAGAACGGGGGACAGGCACGTCACTGCACGAGGGCCCTCAGCCTCTGGAGCAGCACAGGCTACGAATGAAAAGGTAGAGCTTAGTCCAGCTCAATCCATATGGCAATTTCTAGCTGAATTTTGGACGAGACGCCAGATTGTAAGTGATGACGCTCAGTGTCCCTTCATAGGAGGCTTTATGGGCTACACGACATATGAACTTGGTCTTGAAGGCATTAACGTCAAGCTGCACGAAGAAAGGCATCATAATCGGCCAGATCTTTGCTTCGCTTGGGTGACTAAGAGTATCGTCATCGATCACCTCGAGGGCACACTGCGCATACAAACCCTCACATCGTCAGAGCTCACTAGTCATCTGTGGCTGAACTCCATCGCCAACAAGCTTGAGGGCTCGCAGATCTGGTCGAATGCAATTTCAGCAAACTTTGGCAAAAACCAGCAGCAAAACAGCCAACTCACGCCACCGCATACGCCTACCTCAGGACATGTCAAGACTCAAATTTGCGTCCCTGACTCTCAGGAATACGAGTCCAAAGTTCGCCTATGCCAGGACTTCATCGCAGCAGGCGACTCCTATGAGCTCTGTCTTACAGACCAGACGCTCATCACGCGGCCGCGAAGCCATTTCGAGCGAGCGTTGCAAGCCTCTTCGCTCCCCCAGTTTCCACAATCCCATGGACCCCACGGGAAACCCACATCCCCATCATCGTGGCAACTGTACCGGTCGCTGCGCACCCGCCAGCCCGCGCCCTTCGGCTCGTACATACGTCTAGGCGGCGCAACGCTCGTGAGCAGCTCGCCCGAGCGCTTCGTGACCTTCAACACCGACGGTCTGTGCTCCATGCGTCCGATGAAAGGCACGGTGCGGAAGTCGCCTACGGTCCCAACGCTCGAGGTCGCGGAACGACTGCTGCACATCCCTAAAGAAGAGGCCGAGAACTTGATGATCGTCGACCTCGTGCGGCATGATCTACATGGCGTATGTGGACCCGGAAACGTCCAGGTCCCGCACTTGCTCCAGGTCGAGGAGTATGCAAGTGTCTTCCAGATGATCAGCGTGGTCGAGGGACAATTGCCTCGGCGCCAACAGGACGGAGGGGAGCCCCAGCTCACCGGCCTCGACGTCCTCGCCGCTAGCCTCCCGCCTGGCAGTATGACCGGCGCGCCGAAGAAGCGGAGCTGCGAGATCCTCCAGGAGCTTGAGGGCCCGCGCGGCCGCGAGCGCAGTCTGTACTCTGGTGTCGTGGGGTACATGGATGCGGCGGGACGGGGCGACTGGAGCGTTACTATTCGGACTTTGTTCCGGTGGGACGATGAGACAGTCCCCGCCCCCTCCTCCTCCTCCTCCTCTGTTCCCGTTGGTTCAACTTCAGCTGGAAGAGAAAAGATGGAGACCTGGCACATTGGTGCGGGAGGTGCCGTCACGGCGCTGAGCACACCTGAGGGTGAGGCGGACGAGATGTTCACCAAGCTGAAGGGGCCCTTGGGCGTCTTTGAAGAGGCGTGATGGTATTTCAGAACGGCCGTCTGTGTGTTAGTTTTCTGTATCGTTGCTGTATTGGTTCAATATGCATAAGGGTTCGGGGCGGTTCAACCTGTCGCAGCATCGCATTATATCCCGTACCGGTTTAACAAACGGAGTTCAACAGTTAGATGGACAAAATTATCACATTTTTCGAGTTTACCAAGGCTCCTAGTCCCTGCGCACTGTGGCTCCAAAGCCTAAAGTCTTGAATTTTCCAGTATATAAGTGTTATAGCCGTCAGAAATGACCAGCCGCCATTCAGCCCTATCCGTAGGCTCGGTTTAGTGGCGACGCCGGTTTTGATGCCGCACGGGAATTAACCCAACCTTCACCCATTTCCTAGATTGCGCTCCACAAGGTATATATCTATAGTAGTAGCCGATGTCTTTCTCTTAGAGGAACCGCCACGCAAATCTCCGCACGACTAACTCACAAAAAGCGCAGCCGACAAACTCTTACTTGAAATCCAGTCAAGAAAGAAAGCTTCCTCAGTCGGGGATAGTTTCCTGTCCTTCTCATCAGTTCAGCAGTGGTTCTTTTAAGTTTCTTGTTGACGAGTAGAACCGTCGGATCTTGGCAACGCTGTGTGTTGGCAGCCTTGAGCACATAAACGTCAGCGTCAGCGTCAGCCTCTCTGAGAGCTTCGGTTATGCACTCCACGCGATTCTTGTCACAAATTTCCGGCTCTGGTCGGTTTCATGCAACCTCCAAGAGGGGGCTGGGCTCATCTGCTACTGAGCAACCAATAGCTGGTAGTGTGGCCAAGTCGACCACACAGACTACTCTCAGCGGGGCAGTACAGTATAGGCAGTCACTTAAATACACATCCTTTATTATATGAGGCTCTAGAGTGTATTGAGTCATATGTCTCACCTCATACTGCTATAAATCTGCTCGGAAGACGTGCGCCTTCCTTAGAAAGGTGATGCTCATGTGTTCAAAATGGATCCCTTATCGAGCCTGGGTGTCGCAGTCAACGTCCTGCAGGTCGTGGATATCGTAGGAAAGCTCATTTCGACAGCATCCAAGCTAAGCCGGTCAGTCGATGGTGCATTGGCCGAGAACCGCGCGATTGAAGCCTCCTCCAAAGACTTGGTGAAATTGATGAATGAGCTTATGTCGTGGGAAATTACAAATGATGAAACTCTCAAAAGCCTATGCCAACACTCTTGCGACCAGGCCCAGAAGCTCTTGACGACCTTGGGCACGGCGAAGATCGATAGCACAGACAGTAAATGGAGAGTCTTCAGAAAGACTGTTCGCAATGTCTTGATGGAGAGCGACATAAATCAGATGCAAACGAGGCTCGGACAATTGAGATCTCAGCTCACTGCACATATCTCTGTATATCTGGTGTAAGTCTAATTCCGCGAGGATGCTAACTCGTTTGACTGATAGTCATCACTCAGGAACCAGACCAGATATCAGCATAAAAGCCTCCAGAATACCCTAGACTCGATAGCAGAAAAGATGCAGAACATGGATTATAAACTGGAGGAATTAGGAGAACTGAGGACGCTTTTGGGTTCCGAAATATCTATGCAACACATCGAGACACAAAAGTCTTTGACAGTCCTAGTAAGCACCGAGGTAGGTCAGACAGAGTGTTGATTTCCCAACTGCTTTCAAATTATACCGTTGGCAAGTGATGCAAGATCAATACGCTCAACACTGCATTTTAGGAAAAGCAGACTCATTCACGAGACAACGCAGACGATTATTCTGCAGACGAGCCGTCTGCCACGGAAGATCCAAGAGGTGCTGTAGAAGAAAAGCAGCCACTCCTCGCAGACGATCCGATCATGCAACCGACGCAACTCTCACTAGTTTCACACCGTTCTCTAGTATTCAAACCTACACCTAACCGTTTCCTATGCAAGAGCGTATATTGTGCATGCGCTTGCCATCTTGGACGATATTACAGATCTCCCCTATTCTTAAAGAGATTCATGGGAGCCTTGACCTTCAAGGGAGTCTGCGAAAACCACCCTTCCAAGTCCTCAGAGTTGAAGTACTGGGTCCCCGAGTGGATTTCAAACTACAACGTTCATATGTGGTTCGAAAAAGGAGTCTGCGGAACACCATCGTTCGGGTTGAAGCTTCAGAGAAAGGTTCCCTGGGGAGGCGAGGACACGATCATCCGATTTTCCTTCCTAGGGGACACCGAGGGCATTAAGGGCATCCTCCAAAATGGTAGGGCTTCTCTGGATGACGTCGAGCCTAACCACGGTCGAACCCCCTTGCACGTTAGTTAGCTCTGCTCTTTGCGTAAGAAGCACCAGTACTTCAGCTAACAAAACCCTCAAGTACGCCGTCCAGAAAAACCATGTGCGGGCATGTCAATTTTTGTTACAAGTTGGAGCCGATAGGTTTATAGAGGACGAAAGTGGCATGTAAGTGTTTTTTTCCCTCTTCCTTCTTGAACATGACTGGGAATAGCTGCTTATTTTAAACTCGTAAACTGAAGGTCGGCAACCCAGAGAGCATGGGAGCACATCTTTACCAAACGAGGCGCTCCCGAAGTCCTTGATGCCTTCCGACGCATGTTCCCTGACGTCGACCTCGAGTGCTGGCAGTTTTCTCCCCTACACCAGGCCGTTCTGGGTGTTGAGGGATTCTCCCTACCGGCACAGCTCAAGACCGATGCTCATCCCGGCATGATCAACGCGACAGACGCGCGTGGACGGACCGCGCTCCACTGGGCTGCACTTCGGGGGGATCTAGAGGCGGTTGAGCTTCTCCTGGACGCCGGCGCCGACGTGGACGTGGTTGACGAGTTCAAGTGCACGCCGCTGTTGTACGCAGTATCGTCAGCTAAGCCGCGCATGATCGAGTTGCTCATTTTAAGGAAGGCCGATGTGAATTTCGCCAACAACCGAGGCGATACGCCGCTCCACTACGCAGCGAGACACAGAGACGATGTCGAGTCAGTCAAGGTTCTCGTCCAAGCCGGGGCACGGGTGGATTGCAAGAACTCCCTAGGCAACACGCCTTTTGCGGGGGCTGCGATCACAAATAGGCTATCCTCGGGCAAGTATCTGCTCCAGAACGGCGCCGACAGATATAGCAGGAATAAGTACGGCGACACGCCGCTCCGCGAGACAGTTCATCACAACTGCCACGAGTTTCTTCGGATGCTCCTCCAGACGGGGACCAGATACGACGACATTAATAGGTCCGGGACCACAATCCTACATGCGCTCGCGCTCGAGGGCGATAGGGAGACGGCAGAGATTCTCAAAACCTTCAAGATGACAGGATTGGATACCCAACTGCGGAATGCCAAGGGGAAGACGGCGATGGATGTCTGTCAGGAAAGAGTTGGCGCACCCGAAGGCTTCAAAGACGCATTCTCGGAGCTGTGGGCATCACTTAACGCAACTTCATAAGCATCAGGGCGAATACGGAGGGCATGTGGTAATGGAAATTTCCACCATCTCGTTTCTGCTATAGCTAAGAAATAGGTACTGAATAGAGTCGCAAATGCTCACCGGGTCCTATTATTATTAGGGAACTTCCGCAGTCCTGTTCCGTAGCGATTTGCTATAACGTAAATCAGCGCTGGCTTCAAACTTAAGTACGAGGTATGTTTTGGGCTTTCTTGTCTCCATGCTGTTAGCCTATATATCGTCTTCTCTCCTATAAGGTCCAGCCTTCCGTAAGTTGCCAACATGGTAGAGCTGACTCTAGGGTTTGGAAAGCCTCATCTATGTCTTGAGAAACTCCCTTCTGGGGACATCGCTAAGTTAGGCACGACTTACCTTTATAATTTAGTTAAATGGAACATAGGGCCAATGGCTTTGTCGTAAATGCAAATACTCCAAGGCTCTAATAAGCAGCTTGTTTCTACAATAGTCTTAGACTGGTGTTCAGTGGCTACCTGCTCTCCGGAAACGCCCACTTCAAGTCAAGCTCCAAGAAATCTCCTCTTTTGGATACTATTTTGGATAGTACTACGTTATACCATGCGAATTTTGACAAGTCCCTGCAGACTAAGTCCCAGCGCTGAGTGCTCCGGAGCCTATTTATATTGAATTCTTTGTATTCTGGTTCTAACAGGATTCTCCACACTGAGATATCACCAGGTATGCTCGTCATCATGACCCACCAACCACCGATTTTTACTGCGCGACACTCTGGAACACCGGTGGCAATTGTGGGGGTAGTACTGGCTACAGTAGAATCTGGTAATTCCCTGGTAAGTAGAATGAGAATGGAAAGCTCATCAAACTGGTGGCACAAGCGGATGATGATATTTTGAGTATAACTCGAGCTGGGATGCACACTTAGATGTTCGTCAACAAGTTCGAGGTTAACTGATGATGGATAGTAGTCAGCCACTTTCCATGGTTGGCTTCGGCACTGCCGTAATGACCGGGACAAGCGGATACGTATTGGCTTGGTCCGTCTAGTTCCAGGAGGTGAGTCCGTAAGATATAACGGTATTCTTCTGGTCGAATTGATAAGTCCTGCTGGAACTAAAAAGGGCATGCTCCCTGCGCACCGTGCTGCACGATGAACCCCGCCGGCGGTAGGCAGCCAAGCTAGAGGCATTGCAGCATAATATTTTATAATTTGGTTTTCGGTGTGCCTTGTTATGTAGACATCCAAAACCCCAAGGGCGTAGGGTGAATCAGTGCTGGGTAACTTAACAATGGGGCTGTCCATCGAGTCGGAGGGAGGTTGAATATGCTCAAGAAAAATTACGGGCATTTCCATGTGTAGCCCTAAGTTGGTAAAAAAATAATGCGGGCCAAGAAGTTCCGGCTTGAAGCAGTCATTCCGGTCTTTGAAGTCGAACGGGCGCCTTGCAAACACTTGTCGGTCGCTCCAGGTCTTCATTTCCTCGTTATATATAGAGCGCCCGACACCCCATGCAAAGATGGATTGGTCATATTGAGCGCTGGCGATCTCTTTCTGTAACCTGACAAAAGCGCGATCTCCTTCGCCGTACAGTAGCGGCATGTTTACGTCGAAAAGTCCCATTAGACAATACGCCATGTCCTCGCGCCGGGATGTCTTGCGTTTTGCAGCCCAGGACATTCTTTCTGCGACAGGCGTCTCGCTGAAAGGGCGATCGTGTATAAGAATTTCATAATTAATACCAGTAATGGTTTCAATAAGTTCGGCTCTTTGCAGTCCATCAGTGAAGAGCTCGCCAGTGTCCTCAGACAAGAATCTGAGCTCACCCCAGCCAGCACCAAAAAATTTTAGGATGCGTGGGGCCAGCAATTCCTGTAATGTCCAGCCTCTGCTGAACCACCGAGCTTTTCGAAAGGCCGACTTCAGGCCTGAATAAATATCGTTTTCAGAGACATCGCAGAGGTAGGTATAGCACACCTCCGCATTTTGATACCAGCGAAACATCGAGTTAATAGCCTCGGAAAGCTCCGCCGAACTCTCCTTGTTAATGCAGCATGTGTCGACCCATACCCATTCGATGTTCTCTCTCTCAGCTTGCCGGCAACAACCATCGATTTTAGCGTAGCCGGCCTTTCGCTTATAGTCTGGTCCATGTAGGTCCTGAAAGGAGACTTCGTCTTCTCCCCAAGTGTGAGAGAGGATGGCATATGGAGGAATGTCGTAGTCAAAGAACTCTTGAAGTTGTCGTGACCGAATATTGAGCAGGCGCATGGCCGTTCGCGTTAAGCTGTTGTCTAGAGTCTGACTTGAGCGATTTTTCAACGTTTATACAACTTGACTTCAAGGCTTCAAGCGGACAGGGGCCCAATCTTAGTATATTCTAACTTTATATTGAGAGATGATGGTAGAGTATGATAGGATTTGAACGAAAGCTCGCGTTGTGTTTGCAGACATGTTCCAAGCAACGAGGGGAAATGAAGCGTTTTTTAGGACTGCCATGGAAGAGAAAGTCTCCTGGTCAGGCTTTCTAGATAGGCAGACAGCGACAAGTCAGCCCCAAATCCTTGGTCCCTGCGGGGATTGGGCCCTCAATTTGCTGCAACCCTACGTGCTTTATCATTCTCAGGAGCACGGTGCGTCTCGACCTTGTCCATCGGTAATCATTTGATTTGCAGACATGCAGCAACTGTAGCACCGAGGATACCCACGGGCCAACATCCCGCCAATGATACAGGTCTTTCCTTTGAATAATCGCTGCTCTGTTAAATTCAGCGCTCGTTTCATTATTGGTTCTTTACAATACAAACAGGTATTTAGCATTGCCTCATCGCTCATATAGCATGGGGCTTTATAGCTCGTCTTTAACGTGGTTGCTGCTGCCACCGCTCAATTCATCCATGGCCATAATTTTTACCACCAGACTTGTCCAGCCGGTGAAATGCTGTGTCCGCTGACCCTTACCGGTCTCCGGGTTATACTGTTCCCAGGCGAAGCCGGTCTCCTCCCAACTCTTGTACACCGTGTCAACTAGGTTTTGGCGGAGGCGGTTATACATATCCTTAGCCTTTGCAGCATGAGGGCCGGGTTGGAGTGCGTAGTTCTAGCCGTAAATTAGTAGACTGTAAGAGCATAGAGAAGTAGGCTGAAAGCTTGGCTTACTCGGAGTTGCACAACAGCAAGGTAGTTGATATTTATCCACACTGGACTTCTCCAGTAGTTCTCATCTGTCCCATAAAATTCGGATTTCTTGCTCAAGCTTCGGATTCCATGGGGGCTAAACAATTCTTCTTCGTCACCTAGGAGGTCAAGGAGCTTACCCAGTTTGGGATCGTCAGGCGGCAAGAGGCCCAGCAGAAGAGGGAACAAAGAGATATATCCTTTGTGGCAAACAAGGGCATGCTCTTCAAAGTCATCGATGGTGGCATCACAGAAGCAGCCCTCTGCCTCGGACCAGTGTAAATCTGCCAGATTATGCACAATGCCATCTAGAGCCTTATTGTATTCTTGAACATCTTCCGGGAGCCCGACAGAATCCGCAATCTTAGCGAGTGTCCTCGTCATCATACCCATCCAAGACAACAGGTCAACATGCAACTCGCCAGGATGAGGCGGTTGTGGTCGAGGATAATCATCCAGACCACTTGTCAAAATGTGTTGAACAGTCCGTCCACGCCACCGATACGCTTCTTTGCTCGAGTATGCCTCTCGATCATACGTTTTGATGTCGCCAAATTGAGTATTCTTGAACCATAAATACTGGCGGCGAAGCAGAGGATACAGATTCCGGAGATACTCCAGTCCTAATTCAGGGTTGTCGATGTGGGCAGTCTCTAGGAAATCGCCCATAGAAAGCCGTTCCTTGCCCGCCTCTTTACTACCATTAGTTTTGTAAAGCTTGTCTAAGAAGGCCTCAAGAACTAGATATAGCGTCGGCGGGTTAGCGTAGTGTGGGTACTGAACCTGGAACTCGGCAGGGACTTTGCTTCGGGCCTCATCACCAAGTATCTGTTCTCGCGCAATCCAGCCATCTTCGTCCATTAAGTTATACCAACTCTTTACAATCTCAAGTGTAAGATCCGTGTCCCAATCAATGATGGGAAGTAAGTGAAACCCTTCATCCCAGAGAAAACCGCGTGGAAAAAAGGGCCGGGAGGGAATGCTTGTGAATAGTTCATAGGGGCCCTCAGGCTGTTCCTGTTTGCGAGCACGTGCTTCTGCAGTTCCTTCCCAGAATCCTTCATTCTCCTCTTCATATTCAGGGGCATTAGACCGGTCGACTATATGCTGCCCGTAGAAATAGCCAATACCTCCTGCCAAGTTTGATAGCATACTCTTTCCAAACTTCTCATACTTATTGTCCTTGAAAGGGGCCTTGGGAGCGAAAACCTCGGTGAATCGGTCGTTGAAGGCCTCTGTAGTGGTTTGGATCTCCCGAGTCAGATCTTCGCTTGTAATGTCCTTGCCAGCGGATTCGCTAGAGAATAACACGTCAAACTCGAAAGGACCCTCGAAGACTTTCTGGACCATATGTATATTTCCGGATTTAGGGAGGTTCGGTAGTTGATAAACTTGCCATGGTGGCGGAGCGGTGTCTGGGCCAAACTCCTTGACAATCTCGTCCACTCCAGCCTTAAGCGCTTGGAAAAGGACGTTCTTAGATTGCCATAGATGTTGAGGGGGTAATGTCACTGATTGCACAACCGTCTTTTCCAAGTCTCTCTGCTTCGACGCGGGATGATCGCTTGTAGGGTGATCACCACTACCTCTTGTTACCGAAAGCTTGTAGTTACCCAGATGCACAGAATTTCCCAGGAAAGTCACGTCGCCATCAAAGCCGGTCGGAGTGCCCTCTTCAGCTATATCGATAGTCTCGCCGAGGCCTTCAGCAGCGACAAAGAAGACGACAGTAGTTTTGACGTCAGGCGGCGCATCATCACGAGGTTCGCCTTTGATCCTTGCAGCCCAGCTTCCTCCATGCGCCCCCCCAGGAATCTTAATAAACATAGTTGTCATGTCAATTTGATTTTGGGCATCGTGAATAGTTTGAATCCCACCCTTCCGAGTGTCGTACTCTTCCCAGCCGTACCCGACCATTCCTTCATTTTGTTCGCAAGTATATCGGACATCTTAAATAGAAGAAAAATCAGAAGTTAGCGACACTCCTGTCTGCAGCGGGGTGGAAGCGAAAGTGGTTGCATACTGCCCTGCACGTCGACATAATTATCAACTTTCACCCATAGCAAGCTTGTCGTAATACCATAGGGTACCCTTGGGCGAATGCCGAAATAAAGATTGGGACGGTAAGGACCCCATAGGAGGCTCTGGTTGTTCAAGCGGCCAATTTCACTGTGAAGGACACTTTCGTTTTCCGCAGGGGTTGCGGAGGTGAGGAGGGAGAGGGACAGCCAAGCTGTCAATTGGCTTAAGAGCCCCATGACAACATCGAATTGGAAGGTATAGCGTGTTCTCGATTGTAATCTAGACCATAAAGAGCAGGGGAGGCGAAGATTCAGTTGTGTGGTGTTTGGTTAGAGAGCTTCCACCTTTTCTCGAAGCTCTAGATCTGAACACGGTTTTGGATTGGCAAAACATCCTGGGACTTTACGGTACTGTGTAAAAGGACCCTGTTACTATAGGTCCGAACCTTATCGATTAGACTTGACGTCAGGGCCTCTGATAGCGCTGCAACAGCTTAAGCTACCCCTGTAATGAGGCTGACGAGGCTGACTGCCCCGCGCTATAACCCATTAAGGCTGTTGTTATGCTTTCGCACCGGCGAGTTCCACTGTAAATATTTGGGCCTCAACGCTGCACTCTTGCAAGGTTCGCCCATCTCTTAGTCTGGTTATCTCCAACTCCAAGTAACTGCACGTCTTCTTTGTCCTTTTGTACTCTATACAACAGCCGCGAATCTGAAGAACTACCTTTACTACTTTACCTGCTCAGTCGATTACGTTAATCTTACTGCGTCGGTATATACGCAACTGAACAAAATGGCCGATCATCCTCGAAGAGGCCGAAATCGCCCAGATAGTAAGGCGATGTGGAACGAGTCTGATCGTCGCGGCCGCTATGGCGGAGGCGCAAGAGATAGGAGAGATGACCGCGACCGATATCGAGACGATGGACATCGCGACCGTGATCGTCGGCAACGAACTAGATCACGATCACCTTTAGGTGAACGCCGGGAGCGGCATCGTTCCCGCTCTCGCGACCGCAGAGATAGGGATCGAGACCACGATAGAGAAAGGCGGCGAGGTTACGAGAATACAAGGGATAAGGCAGATGGTCGGCACAACGGTAGAGAAAGAGATGGACGCCGCGACGATGACCGTGAAGAAGATGTAATACCAAGAGGTACTGCGCACAAGCCACCAAGCGAACGGAACCTCAGGGTGACCGAGGCTAACTATCTACAAGGACCAGGACGACGTGGCAATCCTCGGCGCTCCGCGTCGCCGCCGCGAAGCCCATTAAGGAAAGTAGGACGCACAACTCATGATTCGCAGTCACCTCTCCCAACACGATCGAAGAACGTAGATAAGGGCTCAGGTCAGCCATTGGCAAGAGAGGACCAAGATGCCGATTCAGGCTTTGGAGGCAAATCAAAAGGCAATAATCGCATGTCGCGGGATAGCCCGGCGGAAGACGACGGCCGACGCGGAAGGAAGCCGAATCGTGAAGAAGAAGAAGAAGCTAGAGAGGACGTCATGGACGAAGACGAAGACATTACCGTTGAAGATGACGAGATGAGCGCTATGCAAGCAATGATGGGATTTGGTGGCTTTGACACCACAAAGGGCAAAAAAGTTCCTGGCAATAATGCCGGAGCCATATACAAGGCGAAGAAAACCGAGTACCGTCAGTATATGAATCGTGTTGGTGGATTCAACAGACCTCTAAGTCCAGGTCGTTAGAGGCCGAAGCGCGGTACTACTTACCTACTTTAATGACGGCTACGGTTTACGTCGAGGTCATTGCATTCATATTAGTGTTGGGTAGAACACTTGCAGCTTCGCGAAGCTTAGCAAGCATTTATAAACTTGGTTAGTTCCTGGTGAATCGATACCCCTTTATCTTGACTCTTTAGACTCATGTCTCAACCGACGGAGATCGGTCTGCAGTAGCCGAGTGTTATACCATGCCAAAATGAGCCAGTCCTTCCAAGTTAATGATTAAAAGAAATTTAATAATCTTCAACATTATCTGGGACTTAAACTGCTCAAGCGCAGAAACGAGACGACAGGAAGGAAAAGAGGGATCGGACCGGTTTATAAGTCTTGCTTACCATGTAGCAAGTCTCACTACCCTCACCGTTGTGTATCTATTCGTGAGTACCCCCAACTAGATAACTAGTAGTCCAACACTTATAAATGAGCAAGCTATTTCCGGATACGCTTAAGTCGACCTCTAGAATAAGTCCGTCTGTACTTGGGATATAATCTCTGGAGGTGTAGAATTGCTGGCAATACGCCGTCGCCGTTCAGACTTGATCCAAAATTGGTCACAATTCTGCAGATCTATAATAATCCTTCTTCCAATAGGGTTATCACAGATCTTTCATCGTATGTAAAGCTTTGTAGTCGCAAGTAAAGGTTCGCAGCAGGACTGGTACCTGTATGTGAATGCGCGGCTTGTATTACTATTTCAAGAACCTACTTGGGTGACTATAGTTAAAGAATGTCTTGTGCAGTCATCTATCTCTCAAATCATGATTGGATCCGCCCAAATCGAACCTAACCAAAACCACGCCCTAATCAGTCCGCTGAGCGAACTTTAACTCCATTTTCTCCGAGACATCGAACACAGCAACGATCTCCTGCATAAACGTATCACCCAAAATGTACGAGCCAGGCCGGCCGGCCCCGATACCTGAGAGGCAACGGTTGCCTTCGATCTCGGTCTCAGGTAGAATCATAGAGCTCGGATGCGTGCGGATGGGTTTCCCGCCAATGACAATATCAAGCGTCGGTGGCTTCGCATTGCACGGTACGCTCCACACCATGCTGTCTTCCTGCAGACCGCTAGGCGAGAATGCTGCGTTAATGGCGGCTGCGACCTCGGGCGGGAATAGGTTGATTGTCGTCCCCGAGTCCACGATCATGTTGGGGAGGTCTCGAGCTGTTTGGTTCCTGGCCCCACTGCTCCATTCCATCGAATCGATCTGGATATCGTAATAGAAGTAGTCTGTCTTTCCACTGACTGTGGTGCCCTAATTACAGCCGTCAGTTCTACAGTACATGTTGGACAATCTGAGGCCTGCTATACCTTCTGGATGGGTACTGTTGTGTATTCTCCAGTGGGAACAGGAGGTACACCGCCAAAAGCGATATACGATCGGTTCTCCTCGCGAGACATGGCGAAGCTGAGGACTGGGCTTGTGACATTACTCGTACCTATCGTCTCCATCAGAGGCGAATAGTTCACGAGGTTGCCCAAGCTGTCTACGGCGGGATTATTGCCCGTGAAGGCAGCAGTCAGTCCTCGCAGACCCAAACCCAAAATACCGCTCGAGATTCCGTCGCCACTAAAAGCAGCAACATTCACCAAAGCGAACTGCTGCTTGGGGACTGTTATGTTGCCCACCGTAATGCTGGGATAGTAGTTAGCGCTGCGTTCATGAGAAAAATAAGCACGAAACTTGCTCCGCATAACCCATGTTCCCATTGAGATAGTCGCCACTAAGGTATGAGATGTTGAGATTTTGGTTGTCGATCTTTCCACTGGGGAAGTCGCCCTTGAACTGAGGACCAAACTGGCAGTATTCTTGTGGTACCTCACCACCATAGTAGGGATCTAGGCACTTGAACCCTTCCTGAACCACCCAAGTATCGCTGCTCCCAGTGTCGGGAATCAGATAGTATGGCGTATGCCCAATACCAACTTTCATGATATACTCAATCTGGTTCAATTCTGCCAGGATATGATCAATGCCGATTGGACCATCCCCAGGAGCAACGTAATTTGCATGGTTGCTGTTGGCTTTGTTCCTATAGATTTGCCGCAGTACATCTAGCGTTCGCGAGAGACCTGGCTGGCGCCGTATCCTTGAGAGAGTATGATAATTGTCTGTAATGGCGAGGCCAGCATTGGCAGCATGTACATGGGTCACAACGGGGTATTTATGTTCAACAGGAATAGCGGCTCCAAGGGCTAGGACCGGAAAGCCCAGGAGGGCTTGAAATATGATGCGAGCCATAACGTACGTACGCCTAGAGACAAACTTGACAACAGAGGCAACGTCACAGTGTCCTAGACCACACCTCTCTCAGAAGACAGAAAGTGCTTTTCTAAAACTATAGTAAGAGTGAGTGGCATTTCACGGACTTTTGTACATGTAAACCTTTGGCTCCATGGGCACGAGGATAGCCTCCATTAAAGGCCAATACTCCATGAAAGTTGGGAGAGCAGGCTATATGCTCAGAAGTGAGCAAGGGTCGAATACCCTGCACTTCGCACCATTCAGAAACGGCATGGGGATGGCTTCCATCAAGTGGTCATGATGGAAAAGCTTATCATGGCACTGGTATATGTAAAACTCTCGCATATCATTCCTTCATCTCAAAATGAAGACAGTTCAGAGCAAGGAACACTAGGTACGTATGCAGGCCAGAACATCTACGGCAATTGATCGTCAAGCTAACAGGAGACAATGGCATATCGACGTGGTGCCTTCCGAACGGCCCCAAGTATATTAGGCAATATAAGGAACCTGGGAAGAAAACGCAAGAGATGTAAGCGGTAAATGAAAAGATGAATGCAAAGGTGAGGGATGGCAGTGAGGGCAATAATGTTGACCAAGTGGGATCCACCTGCGGCTCAGACCAGCACTGGGATACAGTGGAGAATACTCTATGAGCCGCCCGTCGTAGCCACTGAAATTCCCATATTGGGGCTGCGGGGAACGGCAGCTACGGCAGGGTTCACCTCTCGTCCCGGGGCTTTTCCAGAGGGAAAGAGCCGGCTCATACCCTGCAAGATCGGCAAGCAAGACGGCAGTCTACAAAGCTTCACTTATACCTAATCACGTAGAAGTACTTGATCTGTTGATAGAGGTATTAGTTAAGCTTTTATGGGTTATACTATCAATAACTAATGGCCGTCTAACTCCGCTTTACCATATCCACGGAACGGAAAAAAGAAATTGGTCCATATGCCGTCGTCGTCTTCGGCGCAGTCGCATGCCCGCTCGCATGCGCTGCTGCTGCTCCAAAAACTACTCAACTTGCGTGATAGTGCCAGTCCGTTGACATTGGTACTCGATACGCTTGAGCAGAGCGGGAAGCCTGTGTTACGCGAATTCATGAGCAGAGCCAAGGTCAGCCAACTTGCCACCCTCATAACCATGTGTTCGAGCCAGTAACTGACAGAAACTAGATATTCAAGAGCAAGATCATCTACATCTCCTTCGCCACCATTCGTAGGCCTTTGGATGTCGATGTCTATATCCGGGCACGTGGGAAAACAGCAGAGTCTCTAGGTGCAGAGATTACCTCGCATTATCCCTCCAATCATTCTCACAGTGAGATCCGGGGGGGGGGGGGGGGGGGGGGGGGGGGGGGGGGGGGGGGGGGGGGGGGGGGGGGGCGGGGGGGGGGGGGGGGTGGGCGGGGGGGGGGGGGGGGGGT